>WAAD01016600.1:594701-650823 GCA_013389945.1 Fregata magnificens
CCTTCGCGGCTCTGCGAAGCGACGAGCGGCCGCGGCAGCGGCGGGAGAGGGTGAACTTGGCAAGGCTTCGCGTCATCACCAGCCACAGTCGCCGTGATCTCCTCAGCCTCTGCTCCCCCGATGCACAAAGTCGAGTTTTGCTTTTTATGGGTGCGTCATTAACCCCTCGACTAAACGTCTCTTCAAGCCTACGCAATTAGTACTTAATTTTTCAAAAAGCTAATGAAAGTCCCTTTTAGGTTCCTCATTGGCTGCTACTTCCTATTAGTCAACTCCGAGTACGAACTATCAACACGGGAAATGCACCACACGACGGGAACTGTGCAGACCGGGCGCGCGAGGCTGAACGCTGACAAGCAGGACGGCCAAGCGCCCGGCTGCCTGGTCAGGCGTACCTCGTGTGGGCTGGCGTCGTGCAGTACGGACCAAATGCGATTCAAAAGTACCCATTCTTCAGTTGAAGAAATTCAGCCTCCAACCCAAACCCACAGTGTTTCATCCTTAGGTCACAGGTGGTTGTAAATTTTGGGATGGTGGTTTGTATAGTGGGTCAGGACGTGTCCCAGAAAGGCAGTTTTCTGTGAAAACAATGGCAATACAAGAGACGTGCTAGCTGGAATTATTTAGTGGCAGATAAGCTGTACAGTAAATGTACCACTGAACTGCTTGATTAACAGCACATGCCCATCAGGAGCCAATGACATGATTCTTTGCCATTTTAAAACGAATGGTTACCACTTAGTTCCCAGGACCGTAATTAGCAGGATAAGAAGAATGTGCAAAACCTATGGCAAAGTTCTTTGGATAAATTCAGTTACCAATTTAACCACTTTATTTATAAAAATAAAGCCTATAGCAAAGAGCAACACTTTCCAACAGAGACTGTATAGATTCGAAGAAGCATCTAGTTCCACATCAACTCATTCCCAATCACCCTATAAATGAAGGAACCTCCTTGCTTTACAGTCAGTGTCTGTGTTTTAAGGCAACAAAGGAAAGCAAGTGATGCCTACCGATTCCACTTGAGAGGAATATGTTATCGAATTGCACGTTATTTCAAGGAGCTCATCTAGAATAACACCTTCCCCCGACCAAACACTCAGAAATCCCAGCTGCATTGCTTATAAAAGTCCTTATTTGTTTATTTTTGCTCTGAAGTCCACGTTGTTGTCATTGGCTGTGCTGCAGTGCTCTCTGCTGGCACCAGCCTGGGAGTTCCGGGGATGCTACAGCTGAGCAAAGGCAGTGACGAGGCAGTCACAGCCCTAAGCCTGTCCACCTGGGGACTGCACTTGTGCTGCTGCCAGGCCCAAGGATTTATAACCCATGACTCAAGCTCCTGGAAAACCCTAAGATTACCAACACTGGTTCTTTGTATTTGCTTTCTGAGTTTGTATTTACGTTCAGGGTGTCACCTCTCAAAACCTCCCTGCTTGAAAACCCCTGTGCATGCACCTCCCGAGTAATGGCCTGGCTGCCCTGTTTGCCCTTTCACTGAAAATATTCAGGAGATATTTTCTTTTCTCACTTCTTTGCAAAAACACACAGAAGTGTTCCAGGTCCCTTCTCACCAGGGGGTACGTGAGCTAGGCCCCACCATTTTATTCATTTCCAAGGCAAAGGTCTCTGGCATTGTCTGATGAAGAGCACCCAGGACCAGGACCAGGATCCAAGATCAGACGTGATTTTCTTGAAAATCTCCTTTGGGCGTTGTTAGCTGGCCCCCCGCGGCAGGGCCCACAGGGATGGGGCTAACGGCGCCTTTCAAACACCTCTGCAAACAGGCTGCTGTAATTTGCACGTTGTGCTGTTGGTTTCCATCACACCTCCTCACTTCTGATTCATGCCGTTAAAAACTAGATTGTTGCTTGCTCTGAGTGTCTTTGGTTAATAACTGCTATTTTAACTCGAGCCCACTGAGAGCTCAGCAAAAGTCCCTGAACTGAATTGCCTGTTGTCCTAGATTTCTATCAGGCAAGGTCGAGAGCCACCATCTCGATTGATTCTTTCCACAGCAAAGCACACAAGGAGCTTTTCCCTCTCGCTCCCACTGGGTTGTTGGTGTTTTTCTCAGTGTGTTTCTGAAAGCCAAACTCTGAAGACTGTTGATGTGGGGAAGGGTGCAGCTCTCGCATACTGAAGAGCCCTGCTCTGCTTTCCTTTTTTTCAGGGAAGTTTCTTCCTACTTCTAACTGATGGTTGTCCCTAGCATCGCCCTGCTGCAGTCACGCTCTTTCTGTGAGATTTATAATACATTTACAGCAAGTGCTACAAGAGCAAGACAAAGTGTGCGTACCCACTCCAGTTTATCACAGTCATCTCCTCTTCAACATAACTAATAACACCATGCAAACTCCAAGGACTGGAGCGCAGTAAATGCTTCCCTTTTGTTCTCATTATCTCTGCCTTAAACTTCTCCCAAAGCAATCGCATTATCCCAAATTTCATTTCCCCTTAAATCACCCTACAACTAACCCAGCCTGGCCTCACTCAGTGCCTCCCCACCCAGGGCCAGCGAGCGCTCCTCTGTGCAAGGCAAACAAAATCCAGGGGTCGGACACCAGCATCGCAGGGAAGATGGATGCTCATGCATTGATGCCAGTTTGTTCTCCTTATTGGTGCTCTATTTGGAATGTTCATCATCATGAACCTATTTCAATAAAGGGCTTGGTGCTTTCCTCCTCTGCCTCCCCTCTGCAAGTCTACCGGCCGCCTCGCCAGCGCCTGCGGGCGGCACTCGGCTCTGCTGCGGGTACATAGATTCCTTCAACTGAACCTACCTTAAAATGCCCTCCGTGGTCCAGGGTGTCCTTTGCTTCTGTGTTATTTCACAACATGAGTTTTAACTGTGGCTATTAAATAGTAGTTAGGGCATGATTGCTGATAGCTTTTGAGAAAGTAAAAGAAGTTAATAAAATCCAAAATCTTATGAAATAATAAGAAATGAGCTGAGAACTGAATATGACAATTATACTAAAAGCACTAAATTGTTTTTATGTTTTACAACTGGAATTAATAGATGGGAATGAAAGAGCAAGAGGCAGAAGTGGCCAGCACCTTTCTCACTCCAGGTCTGACCCGAGGCATGGAGGGCAGAGCAGCCCCTGGCCGGGCACAGGAGGGCACCGAGCACCGCAGGCACACACGTCCAGCGGCCGGGGCAGGTGCTGTGCCTCCCTGCCGAGGGTTTCTGCTGTCTGCCAGGTGCCATGGGTTTTACACCGGGGTGCAAATGGAAATATCTGTGCTGCAGCAGGACCAGAGGGGTTGACCTGCATGTCCATGTTTATACATACATACATATTAGGGCATATATCTATATGTGTGGTATATATATACCCCCTAATAAATTAGCTCACATTACCCTGATTTTGGTGTCTCACCCATGATGCCAGCAGCGGGACTGGCTCCCCCTCACTCCAGAGGTACAGACGAGGCCACACAAGGGCTTTTGGTGCTGCCACATGAAAGACATTAAAGGGAGAAACAGGTGAAGCTTTACAAGGGTCTCAGGATCAGATCAATGCAAATTTCACTGAAACCTAGTGCTACACAACACCTTAACGTTCAAATCCACATCCAGAAATTCTGACCAAAATCCCCGACACTGTGGAGTTCACAGTGATGGAGTCCAGCCAACAAAGGAATGGAGAACACTAACTGCCTTCGCCTTGGAACTAAGCTACTGAAGAAAAAAATATTAAGAAAAAAAATGTGATTTTCTAGTATTGCCTCAGAGTTGATTTATTGCTGATATAAAACTAAAATTCGCAATGATATGTACCTTTTTCATGCATTATTCTAGATGGCAGTGTAAATCAATTGTGAGTGCAGTCAGTAAAATTGTTATTGCCATCTCTAAAAATCCTACAGTATAGAAAAGATTCAAAGAATTATTAATATTTCCTATATTCATATGTACTGTGCTTCTTGGGAAGGCACAAACACAGAGGTTTTGAAAGTCAAAATAGAGCCATTGCACGGTTTAAAATAGCCCAAAACTCTGGTGATAGAGATGAATCTCTGCTGCAGTGCTTTTTCTCCATGGTTTTGTACCATCTAAAAATGGTGGAGAGCATCACCTTCCCAGTGTTGGAGATGACAGGCCTGGGGTGCTGGAGCATGCCCTCGGGAAACCCCATCCTGGTCCAGTCCCACTCCACACTGTGTGGCCCCACAGACCTCCCAATGTTATACAAAAGGAAATGGGGCATTTTTTAAATACCGAGAAGTCATTTGTTTGACTAAAGCAAATTGTATTTGCATTCCACCCAGGAATAGTTCAATACCAAATTCGGTACTTGCGAGGAGCGGCTGCTCCTGCACACCATGCACCATTTCTCCTGGCAGCAGAGCAGCTGAATCAATTCCCGCCGGCGAAGCGCTCGGGTTCCCGTGTCCGCGCTGCCAGGTACCACTGCCGTTATTGACAGCAATGTGCATGCACACGCACACCCACAGGCAGCTCATGCTCGTGGCAATTTACTCCTGGTGAAGTGCTGCCTGGTTACCATCACGGTGGAGCCATCTCCTCCTCCCCGCTGCCGGTGAGCACCCAGGCAGGCTCTAATCCCTGCAGACCACGGGAGCCGAGCTGGAGCAGCAGCGAACAGGAGTTGCTTTATTGTGTGCTGACTTGGGTAAGCAAAATATTATTTCCTTAATAGCCATTTGCTTTTCCTGTCTGTTCTGTGCAGTGAAGCAGGTGGGATTCTGGCTAACCTGGTTTTTTAAAATGAATTTCATCTAGTAACAGGAAAATACTGGAGGACTTCTCTGCACAGACGGTTAGTCTAGTATCCTACAGCACTCATGTTATATTTAGCAATTTCATAGAAAGCTGCCTTCTGACGTTTTACTTCAAAAGTATTTTAAGCAATCTGAAATATTTATAATGAAAATTGTGATTTTGCAAGTGTTCATCAGCGACTACTAAGTTAACACACTGCTTTTGAATCGATGGAGTGGTGGGATGAATACAAGATGTTTAACGTGGATTTTTTTTTTAATGATGAGCTCCTGTTTTCAATTTCTTGCTCTTTTGTCCCTGAACAGAGGCTGGCCTGGCAGTTAATTCATTCACATGCAAATTGCTTGTTTTGGTATATTTTTTAAAGCAAAGCCCTTTGACTTTGTATTCTCCGTTTTTTTCTGTAAACTTCTTCCTAATTCTGAAGGCAAAATCATGAAAGCAGCATGTATCTTCCCCCTCCATATGTAACTTTGTCACAAGACTATTAATCATGTCTTACAATAATTTTGTTAATGCAGTATATCCATTCAGAAGCAGAGTGTCTGTCTGCAGATGGATTTGGTACTGTGAGATATGAAAGCGGAACAAATTTCTTCAGGAACTATTTAAGCAAGGTCATAATAACATTCATTACATTCTACGCAACGATGTGTCATTTGCTGGATCAGACAGAGTGTATAGCAGCAGTCATGTTTATTGACTTAGTCTGTAGAAAAGCCCAAAGGTTAGACATTAATATTGAAACTATTTACTACTTTCAGCATATACTCATCAGATTGAAATCCTGCATATTACTTAATTTGTTATGATGGGGAAGAGGGAAGCTAAACAAATTAAAGCAATGTTATGTACTTCATTTTAATCTCCAAAGGTCTTTACCTACATTAATTAATTAGCATTTCCATTTTATTATGCAATCTTAACACACTACTGTCAAAACTTGCACTGTCAAAAGGTGAATGAGCAAAAGGGCAAACATGGACCCTTCACTAGATTAGGTGTTTAAAATAATGCATTTTTAAAGTGCATATTGGGTGTTCTCTGTCCGTGCATCCCACTGCTGTGGCTGGAAGACATGCCCATCAAGCCAGGGGGTGATGCACATGTAAACGGGGTGTCAGGATGAATCTGACAAACAAAGTATGTCAGGAGCGTGATGGAAGTGCACAGACGGACACATCATATGGCAGGAAAACCTGCCAGTCCAAGCACAAAGTCTGTTTGCCCAACTTTTGTTATGATGTTTTCTATTCCTGTGGAAGGTAGAGCTTCTTCAACTAAGCAAGTAGATAAAAATGCCGCTTACCCGTACGCTTTGTACTAGCACCGAGAAAGGTCAGGACATTGTTGGGCCAGAGCCTAAATAAATAACAAAAACCAGACAACAAATATATCAAACATTGCATTCTTGCAAACTGTTGAGAAGTGCAACAAGTGGCTTAACCAGATTGAGAGACAAAGTAAAGACGGGTTCCCAGAGCCTGCATCAGGAAAGTCACAGGTCTCATAATCCTATAATCACTGCTGGACTGCAAGGCCTCCACGTCCTGCACCGAGCCCCTTTGCAAATACTTTCCCATGTGTCAAAAGAAGAAAAAGTACTGAGAATAATATGATCCAACGTGAGGAAGGAGGAAGGTGGGCAAGCATTCATCACCCAAGCACATATGCAGCTTTAGACTTCAGGCAATTCAAACATTTCATTATTTTGCTCTCAAAATAGCAGCACTTACTCCCCTTCCTTGCAGAAAGGCGAGGGGAGGCAGGAAATGACTTGCTCGTGATGGCACAGAAAAACTGAGAAAGCAGGAAATCAAATACACGTGTAGGGAGTCAGAGCTATTCATCCAGCCTTTCCTCCAGATATCAGCAAAACCAAATGCCGTACACAGAGTGACAGAAGGAGGAACTATAAGATGAACAGATGATTCACAGGAGACTAAAGAAAACACGATCCTACCTTCCTTTAGAAGCAAAATCCATTTTAAAAAGAAACTTGTTGGATTCAGAAAGAATTAAACATGTGAATAAGGTAATCGAGCTTAGACGAGCAAATGTTGGGCAAATCTGACACTTGTGCTCAAATGGGCCAAATTCACAGAAGCGAGTGTACATGGCCCCACTGCCACGTCCCACCGGGGGGGGACACATTCACCTCTGCCCTGGTGCCTGCAGCATGGTCCAGCCTCCCCAGGAGTGATTTCTCTGCACCACCCCGCTCTTGGGCTGCCCCCAAAGAGCTTGTGCCAACTGGGCTGCGCTTCGGCGCAGGGGCTGCACAGTGACGGAGACTAAAATACTGTTTGTCCCTGGGGCCAGACTGACCTACTTTCCCCACACCCCCCCCTTCATATTCTTTGTTTGACAGTAGGCTAGGAAAGAAACAGAGAGGTCATCTGAATTTTACCCGTCAGTCAACATCACACTGGCATCATGCATTTAATATTTGCTTAAAGCACATAAAACTCACCTTCCACCAGCGGCTGAATGTCTCTGCTGAGAAATCTCTTTTTGTGACGTTCCAGTTCTCTAGAGATTTGGGTGGGAGATGGCTCCAAATGAAAACTTCATTTTGGGGCTCAAAATATTGGCAGAAAGTTTCTACTAATTGATCAGCAGTTTTAGGAAGAACTTTTGATCTTCATTGAGTCTAAACAGCAAGATATGGCTGGTTTTTATAAGGAGTTGTATTTCTAGGAGTTACACGTGCATCAGAATCCAGAAGGTAAATAAAGGCCAAGTGCACACTGGCCGTTGGCGATTTTATGGACTGAAGCCTTCAACTGTTTACAATTGAGTCAATTTTGTTTTCAATAATATTAAATTAACCTTTACAAAATTGTGTCAAGGAGCTCAAAACCCTGAAACCATGCTAATTAAGGATATAAACTAGGTTCAGGAGGAATTCACTATCTACGCTGTCTGTCATGAAACAAGATCTTTTTCTCTGCTTTAATCCTTCTGCCTTTTCCAAACGCTTACTTTTACACAAAAGATTATGCTTTGTCTTTCGAAGGCTCAGCTGTGCCTCACAGGCTTTGGGGCAGCCATTCCTGCTCTCGAGAAGTGCGATGCTCCACGTGCCGAGGGGATGCTCCACGTGCCAAGGGTGCTGCTGTCAGCACCCAAGCCCCTGCTGCCTGGGGATATTTTCAGTGCATTTCTTTCATATCCTGATAGCATGGACAAGCCACTTTTTAGAAATATTTTTTTCTAGTCTCAGGGCTTCTTTATCACCTTCCAGCATACTTCCAGTTCTGTAATGCTAGACCTGATCTTATTAAGAGTGCTTAGATGTTTGTGTAACGTTTCACACCTCCCAGACCTCGTGCAAGCTCTAACTAATTCTCCCACCGCTCCGGTGAGCTCCCCCCAGGCTGACAAGCGTTACTTTCTGTATTATGGCTGTGCTGCCCAGCCTGTGCTCTAAAGAGCTTACCAGTGGGGGGAGGTGGGGGACTGGGACCTGACCAAGGTCAAGCCGCCCGTGAACAGCAGTGCATGTTTCAGATGCACAGATCAGCCAGGAGTCCCACGGCTGCTTTACCAACAGACCAGATTTCCTGCAGTAACATCTTCCAACGCCAATAACACGGGCTCAGCCACCACCTCGCAGAGCAGGGGCGACTCCAGAAAGCTGTGTTTTCTGCGAGCTGCTCTCGCCACCCCCCCACGTGCCGAGCGGGGGGCTGCAGGCGGGGACTGCTTGCTCCATGTCTGCAGCACAGAGACACGCCATCAGGGCAAGGCACTAAAAGCTGGGCACCCCTTCGCCACGTCAGCGGCCTCCCACCAGCCAGCACTGTGGCATCGTAGCCCTGCGAGAAAAAGGCAACGGGAAGGTTATGACTCAGAGCAAGAGCAATCTGTCAATTAACAAAAATTAAAGATGACAGCAGCACAAACTGTACAAGACAGATCAACAAAATGTTTTATATCAATTCCCCTCCCTGCAGTCATGAGCTCTTTAAACTATTTATTATTTGAGCAATAAAGCAGCTCAACTATAACCCATCTCCATCACTAGTTATACCTAACTTTTAATCCATTAAGTCACGGATGCTTTAGATAAAATTAGCAACCATTCAGCAGGGCTTTTTTAACCACTAAATATGAAGCACAATATAAACATTTGTAATTGCCAACATGCACTAAATGAGTATACTGACAAGAGAGTATTACCATATGGTCACCGACTCCTACCCAGCTGATCTGGTATTACACTGCGCTGACGGCTGGCATGGGACAAAACG
Source organism: Fregata magnificens (assembly GCA_013389945.1). Taxonomy (NCBI): domain Eukaryota; kingdom Metazoa; phylum Chordata; class Aves; order Suliformes; family Fregatidae; genus Fregata; species Fregata magnificens. The sequence goes on from WAAD01016600.1 coordinate 603,708, forward strand.
GCAGGGACATGGTCAGCACGAACATTTGTGAGTAGCAAAACAAACACAAAATTTCATGTGCTTGAGAAGTCTGACTTCTCTGACCATTCACGGCATCCTGAATCCAGCTAGCTCTTGGGTAGTCCTGTTCTTCATGCGAGCACCTGCCACATCAGTCACCTCTCTCCTCCTCCTCTTCCTCACAGTGTTCCCTGCTTCCACTCTGGACGAGATGGGTCGCAAGGAAGAGGACGACAGCAGTTCCTGGAAGAAACAGACGAGCAACATCCGAAAAACATTCATTTTCATGGAGGCCCTGGGATCGTAAGTACCGCAGCTGCTCTCCAGACAGAGCCACCTCTAGATACTGGCTTCCCAGTCCAGGGCAGTGACTCCCTTCCTGGCACTGGCCAATGTCACAAGAAAATGGCTCCCTCTGAGACAGGTCCCAGTCTGCAGGTGAGGGGCGGGCACCCCATCACTGCTGCACGGTTGCTGCTGGTGCTGATTCGTGGCTCGTGCTTGCCAGCCAGCACCGAAGCAGCTCCTTCCCACCCGGCCCCCCATCATGGCTCCATGCCAGCTCTGCCCTTTCCTCCTTTCCCTCCAAGCCTGAGTGGCAGCTTAGTTGAAGTTTTTGCTCTTTTCCTGCTGAGCACACTGGTCTGCTGCTGCTGCGAGGTCAAGGAAGGTCAAGGCGTGGCTCTGGGAGAGGTATTATAATAATAAATCATATATTTAGCTCATAAACTCTGACTCAGTTGAGGGATGAAACAAGAACAAGGATGTTCAAGTTGTATGATACTTCTCTGTGAGTTAACAGCTTAATTTGCCTATTTATACGAATGAGACAAGAAAACATTTCCAAGGTGGTGGAGGAGGAATTGAGTTACCTCCACCAGCGAGTTCTGTCACAGCCAAATTTTCTGCAACTTTAGAACGCACAGAAAAGCTCCCAAAAAACAGGTACTCCAGAGCTGGGCAACATTTTAAATTATCATGTTCCTGGTCACCCTCAGAAATTAGTTAAATTATCCAGCAGCTTTCTCTAAAGGAATGAGGTTAGAAAAAGCTTTATTCTCTCCTAGCCACATTATTGATTCATCATTTTTTAATAAGGGGCATAATTATTATAAACTGTTTGGGACAGATATATAGAACAGATGCCCCAGCATCTGATTTGTAGGTTGTTCATTTCCTACTATTACATTAATAGGAAAATTTAGCATTAGAAATTAGGATTTTTTCCACATGCACCGCTTCAGCTAGCTGAAGAATGTAAATAAGGTTCTGGGACCTAAAACTACCTGGAAACTTACTATTACCTTGCCCCAGCATCCACAACTGCTGCATTAGGGACCTTAGCAAGGACATCCCTGCCTATTCCCTGAGAGCTCTCAGGAACTTGACAGGCATTTCCATGAAACAGCCTTCAGAGCTCAAATGGATAAAAGGAGAAAAATGTGTGAAACAAGGAAAAGGTCCCAACACCACCTGCTTTTTGGGCCAGAAGAGAAAAGACCATTGCATATCATTTACTGAGTGAAACAAAGGTTCACATTCATCTGTTGGGATGCCTTCCCAAAAATCCATGGGGTTTTTTGTTTGGGGTTTTTTGTGTTGGGTTTTTCCCCCCCCGCCCCTTGCTAGGAACCGGTCCTGGCACAGCCCAATTCCTCACAATCCCAATGGTCTTGCACATTGTTTCAGCGGCACTCAGGGGCCCACTGGAGGAGGAGGAAAGCGGAGCCGAGCGAGGAGCTGCCTTAGGCTTCCACTCCCCCCTGCGTCATCACCGGCTGCCGCTCACTAACAAAGACAGAGGAGCAAAGCGCCACATGCCAGATGGGTACAGCTCCATGCTCAGCCAACCTATCTGCACAGTATGCTGGATTCTTTATTTAGTGGATTAGAGGAGATACATGTTTTCTGCCCTTGTTTATTGGGTTTGCTGCAATAGCATCCCAACCAAGAAGGTGCTTCCACTGTGCTCACCTTCCTCTTTCTGCTCTCCAGCTCCCTGCAGCGCTTTGCAGACTCAGTGGCAAGTTCCATTTGACTGCCATCAATTAACCTGTTGCTCATTTGATGAGGATTATCGAGGACTGACCTGGCAAAGTGTGCACTGTCACTATCCCAAGACACGTGTTCAGCTGCCTAAGACAAACCTTTAAGAGGATTGCAAGCTTTAGGCATGTTATAAATACCCGCTCGTTGCTGCACCAGGCTGAACCCGTATCAGGAATGCAAAAGACACTCATTGTCACTTTGTCACTAAGGTACACAGGTATTGGCAGTCTCTGCAGAAAGGAAAACACATTAGATGCTGAAGGAAAGTATTAACTGAGGTGATCCGGTTGTTTTGCACTTCAGATATACAAAACATTGATAGATACACCCAAACTGCAATATAATTGGGCTCTCCTCACTGCAATTCAGCCATCTCAGGCCTCAGGGCAGTGCCGACCAGGGAAAGTGAAGGACTGCTTAAGAGAGTGGAGGACACACGATTTGTGTTAAGCAAGAATTTGGCCCCGTTAGAGTGGAGGCTGTTGAGATCTTTCCACGGGGAGGTTGTTAACCCTAACAGGAACCTGAGCTGCAGACTGCCCTATTAACGAGGTGGTTATCGATACAGCCCCTCGCTGGGCTTGCACTTAGCCCAGGAAAATCCCCTCACTCTCAATGGATTCAAGTGCAAAGGCTCCTTGAAAGGCAGCGAGCTGTGAGACCATGGACGGTGCCTCCTCCTGCACCCACCCCTGAGGCACGTGCTGAAAACAATGTTTGCCATCTTCCTCCCCGGAGGTGTGCTCTGAACCTGGCACGGCTGAAGTTCACCCATAGCCTGACACACGCAGGAATAAAACACTTAACTGTCTTTACAGACAGTCCTGAAGAATGTCATTTAATTTCATTGCAGGGATCTTTTTTGTCCGCTACCTCAACACAGCTTCACGATGAACTACGCAAAAATAACCTTTTCTCTACAGAGAAAATTGTGGGTTTTTTTCTACATATTGCATAATCTTGCATTGAATATCCTAAGTTTGGGGCTGCTGGAGATGTAGTTCTAGCTCTACAATCAGCATCCACTTAAATTACTACCATATTGTTTTTTCATGTTATTTCCTCTTTCTCTCTGTAAGTATCCTTCCAGTTCACAGCAGCAGCATCTACTGAAATATAACTTCTCCTCTCTGCAGAGGTGCCTTTTCGGAAGTTTTCCTAGTGAAGCAAAGAAGCACGGGCAAGCTCTTTGCTCTGAAATGCATCAAGAAGTCTCCTCTCACAAGGGATAGCAGCTTGGAGAACGAAATAGCAGTGTTGAAAAAGTGAGTGTATATATATTGTAATGTAAAGTAGAACAAATGTCCTTTCTAAGATGTGTGGCTCTACAGTAAGACTAATATAAAGAAAGAAGTATTTCTTTTTAAAGAATATATAAATATTACTATGAATTAGTAGATTAGTAAAGTTTCTTCTCTCTTTCCTCGGCTGGACTTGTAACCCCAACAGCTGTACGGCCCCAGCCCTGTGGAAGGAGACAGATGAAGCAAAGCAGTACTCAGGGAAAGGAGAACCAGAGTTAATGCTTTTGCAGTCCAAGAACACACCTTATGCAGAGCAGGCAGCTGCTTAAAAACGAAGGGTCTGGTCCTCCGCTGTTGGTGCCTGATGCTCCAAAGGGAGTTTGCAGTGGCGTCAACAATCCTCTGCCACACAGGGCAGGGGAGATCAGTCACAAAACAGCCCAGTGAACTTTCACTGGTGATTAAAGCAAGACGACTGTTGGGTTTTCCACTTGAGAAGCCACTTTGTCCTTGCCAGGTTGGTTTCTGACCCACGTTTATCTTTGCAGAATAAAACACGAAAACATTGTGACTTTAGAAGATATTTATGAGAGCACAACCCACTTCTACCTGGTCATGCAGCTGTAAGTATCAGCAGAGCCATTTCTTTGTGGGCCACAGAGGAAGAAGAGCGGCAGGACCAGGGTGATGCACCGTATTTCAGCACCTACACACCAGAGTCCCTCATATGTAAAAGTTGCATGCACAAGAGCCATTCAAACACCCCTCGCTAACGAAGCAAGAGCTGCATGGTTTGAACTAACCTGGACAATCCTCATGCTGTCTTGGCCCATACTCATTTTAGCAGCAAGTTTCTAAACCAAGATTAGGATCCATTTATGCAAATTAATTCATCACAGTTTAGCAGGCCAGAGACAGAAGTATTTCTAATTAAAGCTGTGCCATGCAGGGTTTCTAGAAATGAAAATGGGCAACATGTCAGCTGCAGAGAAAGCAGCTTGCTGTGGGCATCAGCTCTGAGCACCCAGCTGCTTCTGCTAACTTGCAAATTTAGCTAAAGGGAAGCAATCACACAAAAACCCCTATCTGCTTGTGTAGCAGAGCCTGGAGGCAGTTGCATTGTACCTTACCCAAAATCCCTAGGTTTACCAGTAATGCTTACTGGCACCCTGAAATTGCACTCAAGAGTGTCCATTGGCCTCTCAGCCTCACAAAAACTGCTGCCCAAGGAACAGTTCTGCTGTAGGTGGAGTTCTAAAAGGACCAGAAAGTTAGCTTGCCTAACACAAAAGTATGATTAGCTTTGTTTAATTTTCTTTTCAGTCTTTTTCTTTCTGAACTACCATTTCCACAGGGTATCTGGGGGAGAGCTATTTGACCGAATTTTGGAACGAGGAGTTTACACTGAGAAAGACGCGAGTGTGGTGATCCACCAGGTCCTGACAGCAGTGAAGTACCTCCATGAAAACGGAATAGTTCACCGTGACTTGAAGGTGAGACCTGTCCCCCAGCAACAGCAGTGCCTCGGGGAGCTGGCGTGACTGCAGGCTTTACCCGCTCTGCCCCATGACTTTCTGTTGTTCCTTTCCATTTTTCTACACAAATTTCAACCTCTGACCACTCTGTGTTCACAGCCTGAAAACCTTCTTTACCTTACGCCCGAAGAGAACTCCAAAATCATGATCACGGACTTCGGCTTGTCTAAAATGGAACAGAATGGCATCATGTCCACTGCCTGTGGGACTCCGGGATATGTTGGTAAGCCAAGGATCAGGAATGGACTTGTGCTGGTGGACTGTCTGGAAAAAAAGTTGTGCATGTACAGTATGTTGCCTAGCAGAAAGGAAAAAAATACATGATTACATTAACAACAACATGCTAGTCACAGATGCACTGCGCGGACCACATAAAGACTGGATTACAGATGAGTGTAGAGACTGCAAAATCCCAGAATGTTTAAAAGTGCAAAGAAAAGGATAAAGCATATTTCAGCATTAGTCATGTATTTCTTGAAATTTTAACACAATGGGATTTTGTGTGATATCCAGACTGCATTGGCTTGATCCACAGCTTACTGGTTAAAACCACAGGATGCAGGCAGAAATTGTGAGTGGTTCTTTCTATTCAATCGCATAAAATAGATACAAAAAGCACAGACCAATCCAACTAGTAAATGGGACGGTTACTGGCTAATTCTCCTGCACTGACACCTCAGAGGCCAAGCATACAAGAACTACTGCTTTTCCCAGTATTGAGTAATTTATTATTGCTTAGAATTTTCATTTGGTTTTGCTGTTCTGCAGCCCCCGAAGTCCTCGCCCAGAAACCATACAGCAAAGCCGTAGACTGCTGGTCCATTGGAGTCATCACCTATATCCTGTGAGTAAGAGCAAAAAGCATCCCACTTATTTTTCCATGAGTTTCCCAACTCCTCCATCACTTCAGACACCTCTGCAGAGTGGCAGTGCAAGCGGAGGCGATACCAGACCTCCCATTTTGCTGCGGGAATACAGCAGCATGTATTCTTCCTTTGCACAGATTCACTAGACCATAGAAATGAAAGGGATGTGAGGAATCAAGTACTGGAGCGGAGATGAAAGGAATCACATTTTCTCTATTATGTGCCTCATCCTATGCTTTGGTTTTTTTCAGTTGCCTACAAATATCATTCAATCTTCCTTGGTACTTTTTGTTTCATTTCCTCCCACACCATACAGCTATGTACCAGCTGTGGCTTTGTCCTTTTGCTGCTGCAGTTAAGTTTTTAACTCTTTTCTGCAGCTTTACCGATACACTTAGATGCGAGGGACAGATGGATAGATAGAGCAGCCTCCTCTGTTACTCCCCCGTGTTGCCCGTGCATGCCCAGCCTGGCCAGGCTGCGGAGGAGCCTGTGCAGACATTGATGGCGGCGCTGAAGGACCGCTGGCTTTCTGCTCTGTTCCAGGCTGTGTGGGTATCCTCCTTTCTACGAAGAGACTGAATCCAAGCTGTTTGAAAAGATTAAAGAAGGCTACTATGAGTTTGAGTCTCCATTTTGGGATGACATCTCCGAGTCAGGTAAAGCTCCAGCACTAGGAAGCACCGTGCTCCCTCCCACAAGCTGCAATCCAGAACCCTGCAACCCGCAGGCACAAGCCTGCACCAGCTGAGCCCCCACGCACCCCCTGAAGGCCCTTCGCTTGCCTCAGCAGGGATGGGAAAGGATGAAGCATTGAACTGAGTCACTCACACAGCAGCAAACCCCCAGACGTGGGAACTGATTGCAGAGGCTTGCAGCACGGCAGTAGCAGGGGTGACGACACCAAAGCTGAGCTGCACTGGCAGAGCTTGGGGTACATTGCATCCTGCCAGTAATGCAGCATCCTCGGCTGAAGCCTCTGTTACTGTAACCCTGATTTTCACAAACAATTAGCAAGCTCAGAGTGGGCTTAGGTTTCCCTTGGAAGTGGGGGAACTCCAGGGTTTTTTCACCTTGTTTTTCAGGGGGTTTGGGTTGTTTGTTTTGTTGGGTTTTGGTTTTTTTTTTTCTTTTTCCCTTTGCTTTTCTTCCCATCAGGTCACATTTCCTTACAGCAACACAACCGTGTCAGCCACCACTGCACTCTTCCACCAGACTAGCCTGCTTGTGGAGCTCGCCTGCACAAAGTGTACTGAAGCCAGCATCTTAGCAGTGTATTTTGAACACCAATCTTTGATACATACAAACAAAACTAGGACTTAATAACAAACACTGCAATCCTCCCTGCAAAAAGAGAAAAAAAAAAAAATGGGAGGGATGTAACTGTTCTTTAGGGCAACTTCTAAATCTGCTCAGTTTGCACTTTCTGATGGTTTTTAGAGTTATTTTTTAGCTAAAAAATTCAACTCAAATTCACTTAATCTAAGCCTGAAGTTTGGTACATCCCCAGTTAACATTTTTGCATCTAGAGCACTTCACTACAAATGTCTCCCTTTAATGGAGCAATGAAGCGGTACGAACACCTCCTTCTCGGGGCTGAGCTTTGCGATGTTTATCCGCTAGCATTTGCCGTATCCTATTAGGATCATGGAACAGGAGAAAATAACCTTTTCTCTCTCCTTCTCCTCCCCTCCCAAACAGCCAAGGATTTCATCAGACACTTACTGGAGAAAAACCCGAACACCAGGTTTACCTGTGAAGAAGCCCTGCGGCACCCATGGTGAGAGGACCAAGGCCCCGGCAGTAGCTGGTGGCCACGGGGATTTACCATCCTCTGCGTCTCGCTCCACGTGCTCGGTGGTAGCTGAGAACAGGCGTGTCTCCCCAGCCCCTGTTATTAATGTTACCATCTGCCTTCGCGTGGCCCTGGGTGTTTCTTTTTTGTGTGTGAAGAAAGAAAATGATGAATAATTAAAGATGCAATTTGTGCATATTTGCCTCCATAAACAGAGGCAAAGAAGAAATCCCATCCTGAGCTTTTCCAAGCTTTGAAGTGCGTGTTTGTGTTACATTTTGTTGCTGTTTTTCCTTTGGGTTTAATTATTGCTGATTGAACGTACAAAGCAGTTAGTTGCCTCCAGAATGTGGAATGCCTTACAAATGCCATCTGCCTACGAGCCCATTTTCTTCTCTCCCCATCTGTAGGATTAATGGAAATACAGCCCTTCACCGTGACATATACCCATCTGTCAGCGCTCAGATTCAGAAGAACTTTGCAAAGAGCAAATGGAGGGTAAGTTGTCTGCTGGTGGGAGCCTAGAGCCATTTCACTAACAAATGCCAGTTGCTGCCATCCAGCAATAAGCAAGGCTTCAAGTTGTGTGGGTAAGAACCCAAAAGCTGAAATTCTCCAAAGGCCGCCTGAAAATTGTATGCAGTTACTGTTCATAGTATGTTTGGACCAACATTCCCTGCTGCAATGCATACTGGTGGATTTACCACAAACATTGCACTATAGTGGCCTCACCAAGAAAGTAAAGCGGAGGGCGAAAAGATTATTGCCTTTATACTGAGGGAGTGAAATTGGTGCTGCATTAGCAGATCTTTTTGGGAGCTTAATGCAGCTTTTCCTCCTTTCAGCCTTGAAGATAAATTGGTACTTCATTTATATAAAAAGTTTTAATAAGAATTTAGGTGGAGAGAGGAATGCCGTAGGAACCATGTGTACGATAGCATTTTAAATATTTGCATTCAAAATTCAGCTGTAGTCTCCATTTCACACAGTGCGGTAGTTTATAGCTGTTCCCCCTGATTTCCTCATGTAGAAGTGGTTGCAGTCTTCAAAAGCATCTGCAGTTTGCACTCAAGGGCAACCACGGTGTTTATGCCAGGAATGAGCACTTCCCACTTTCCACATATTGTGCAAACAAACAGTCAGTGCTAACCAGCACAGTGCTGCCTGCCCTGCGCGCGCAGTCATTACCTAAGGGGGACAGTCTGTTCGTCCCGCAGCACCCACCCAGCCTGGCGTCACTCAGTGCTCACCGTGGGGTTTTTGTCTTCTTCCCCAGCAAGCCTTCAACGCCGCAGCCGTTGTACACCACATGAAGAAACTCCACATGAACGGTCACGCAGCAGCTGAAAGCACCCTCCCCATTATACAAGTCTCAGAGGCATCAAGACCCAACACACCCATGGCGGCCACTCAGCCAACAACGCCAAATGAAGACAAGGACATGTCACTCCCTCTGGTCCCCACACAGGGCTGTCCAAACCCTCCCACTCAGCCAGAGCAAGACACAGGAATGAGAGAGGGAAAGCTGCAAAGCCACTCAGAAAACCGACCGCTGCCCACGGGCAGCAGCCTGGTCCTGCCGGATAACCATAGCCCACCAACCAGAACTTCTTGTGGCTGCAGTCCAGCCTGCGTGGGGCACGACAAAATGAAGACGTCCTTCTGCTCCGAGACGGTGCTTCTTAAAAAATCTGCAAAATCCCAGTAGGTATCCAAGTCATTAGCCATTATTTGCAACAAAGTTTATGGGAATAATCACCTCTGAAAGTAGTTGCCTGGCACTTAAGTTGCCAGCCCCAGGTAGAGGTAGAAAGAAGGGAGGAATAAGGACAGAAGCAAACATTTTGACTGGCTGGATAGCAGTACCCAGCGAAGTGTCTTCCATGCTTGTAGGAGCATCAGGTGAGGCACATTGCCCAGGCTGCATGGCAAAGCTCACAATGAGCTGAGGCAGCAGTGCTCTACTGCCACATTCCATTGACTTGAGCACATTTGCTTTCCAGAAACTGCAATTGCCTGTGGTTAAAGCTGCTGCTGCCAATTATTCAGCTGGTGCTGAGTGACTAGACCCTGCCTTTGCTGCAAAGTTGACTTGCACCCACCTCTGCTTTGCTTTCAGCAGCTGATGTTCTTTATATTAAAAACACAACTTCAATTAACCTGCAGAATGATCTTTAATGATATTGCTATTTCTCTTTTTCTTCTTTCTCTTCTGATTCTTCCATTTCCAACCAGTCATTTCAAATCAGAAGTTCTTGTTCCAATGAAAACCAGTAAACACTCTTCTCACTGTGGCACTGGGCAAACTGGAGTTTGTTTGATCATGTGATGAGGCAGCAGCCACCGGGCTCCCCACATCGCCAGTGGTAAGTACTCCGCAATCCAATCACTAGCTGCTTTTAATTAATCCCATTATGGCATAAGAAATGGAAAGGCACAAATAGCAAAGTGATTGTACACAAAATAAATTGACTCACAGGTTTTTTTGCAACAGAAAAAGCCTTAATGAAACCATATTTCAAGGAAGAAATCATCTTTCAGCTTCCATTAAGGCCAGTCCAGTGACTCTGAATCCAACTTTTACAATTACAACAGGGTTGCCCAAGTAGCATGTGAAAGGAAGCCAATCATGGACCTGTCATATCAAACTCTACAATTATTTCAAAGCTGCTCACTGGGAATCACACTGGAACCAAGCAGCTTCATCAGCTGGGATTAAGGCTTTTCAGCCTGGGTCTCAGCTGTGACCATGAGCAAAGGGCTGACAACAGGCTGCTGGTCCACAGCCAAGCGCAGACAGGACATCTCTGCAGCCTGAAGGGCCATTCCCTTTCCCAGATTTGGTCCAGGCAGGTCAGTTTAAGATGCTTTCTTACCAGAGAGCAGAGCATGGAGATGTTAATTTCGTAGGTGAGCAGAGTACAATCACGAAAGTTTCATCCTATTTGACCATAGCTTGGATTTATTCTGGACTAGCTAAATTGTTATCATTGGCACCACATTATATATGAGCAGTAAGAAGTATTGCTATTAGATTCTGCAATAAAGAATGTTCCTCAACGGTGAGCATATGCTAGCATAGCTCTCCACAAAAGCCACATGAAGTGAGCTACATCCTATCATCTGACACTCTCTACTGATGAGATTATATGAACAGAACTGTGACATACAAAGGATTAATAGAAGAGACAAATGCATGTAAGATCTACTATAGGCTCCAAAAAGGTCCATTCCAATGATCAGTCATGTAACAACCCTTTATAAATAAGGCACACAAAGGGATCTAAGCTGTTCCTAACCCCCACGCTACTGCTTATTAACGGAGCACATTTTGAAGGTAGCAGTCTAGTGAAACAAAATTCAATCCTTAATTGAAATGCTCTCTCTTGCAGAAACAGAAGGGCTGTTTTACTCTTTTCTGCACTTCAAAGCCAGACATCAACAGTGCAAGCAAGAAAGGAGGCTGTGTCCCACCAGGAGCAGGCAGGCAGCAGTGTCTCAGAGGGCAGCGACCGACTGGTGATGAGCAGCACGTTAGTCCCAGGAATCCATCAATGCAGTGACCTCAAGGTGTTTCTGGATAGTTAAAGCTGGGAGAAGGCACTTTAGCAAGGGAAAGTCTGAGGCTACTGCTAGCATATTCAGTGTATATTATCCATACAACATTGCTCAATGCTGTAAGCTTTTGGTTTTTGTATACTGTTTAGTTGTCCAATGCATAAGTGCACTGCACAACATAAATCCTATAAACCAAAGCCATGCAGAGTTTTACTCAGTGGCAGCTCAGTTATTTTTACAATCTGCATCCTATCCACTCCTTGGATTTTGGTTAGTCCCAGGCTTCAGCACTCTGGAGTTCAGCATCAACCAGCTGCCCAGGCTGCGCAGTTCTCACTTCAGCTACAAAAGAAGAGACAACCTGCTAGCAACCTCCATATGTCTGATAATAATCACAGCAAGGTCTAAATTCCCTGCTTCCAAGTCTGTAATTGCACAATAAATACTTGCTTAATAAAGCTGAGTTTTGTTTTGTAAAGTGCCTGTTGGTTATTCATAGAAATTTGATGTGTAAACGGTCTATTAAGTCCCTTCTAAAGCATTCCCCATGCATCTGCAGACCTGCTCCCTCTGGTATTTTTCTGGCACAGCGTTACGTGGTAAATAAGCAGATTGTGGCAGAAAGTCAAACAAGACATTTGACTTCACCTTTGAGTATGAGATCACATTTCTCTGATTTGTATAAGTATAGGTATGTTGTATAGATATGACAGAGATAAAATTCTCCATTTCTGTGGTCTGGTTCTTTGAAGAAAGATCTGAAGCCACAGCAAATTTTAAGGATTAACTGCAGCGTAGATAAAAAGTTTTAAAAGGCCCCACATGAGGGTTTTAATTTGAACAGTGAAATTCAGCTAAAAAACAAGAAAAAGAAATGTCTTGGTTTATAAACTCCTCTGGAAATAACAGCTTTGGGATGTTTTTATTGGCAATAGAAGATTGATGTCTCTCCCCCTTTCTCCTCCAACCACCAGGCAGCTTCAGCCAGTCCAACCAAGGTTAGCCCTCTCCAAGGGGTTGCTCCTTCGGCTCAGTGCAGCTATTTTCCAGAGATACGGAAACTCAATTTGCTAAAAATAGACACATTAGGCGCATGAGAACTCCAGACGGAAAATGGGAATAAATACACAAGTCAGTGTCTGCAGAGGAGGAAGGCAATGCCGTTGGTGCGCAGGCAGCTCACTCAGGAGCAGCTCTCATAGTAGGCGACTTGCTTGTTGATGGTGTCCCGGATCCTTCCCACCTGCTCCTCCAGGCCCAACAGCCTGGCCAACTTGGACATCAAAGCCTTGTTGCTTTCCTGAATTTCTGTCTCTAAAGCTGAGGAGAGAGGACAGGAAACGGTTATGCGATGAGATGATCGGACAGGACAAAAGCATCGTGGCCATTACCCTCCCCAGCAGGTTGGGCTGAGCCTCCCTCCTGCATAGCTCTGGTGCGGCAAGGAAAACAAATATTGCCTCCCCCTCCTGCATCCTCCCTTCTCCCCCTCCAAAAACCCCAACACGACTGCTCCAAACAAAGCCATTACTTTTGAATGCTTAAAAATGGAAGCGAGCATGTGGAGGAAAACAGGGGCACATCGGCATCACAGGCAGGGCATCCCTTCCACGGCCACCCACACACCCTTGCAAATTCTAAATTTACTGGCACAGCACCAACAGATGCAGCCCAAATCTGCACCATCTCACTGCCAAAAGTATGTTTTCTTCCTCGTAATTTCTTTCCCTCACCCCGCTGGGAATCAAAAGCTCTTCCCCAGTGCGTAAGATTATTACACTGAGTTCACAAAGAGTCTTACTTTCCATCCTGAGCATCATGGCCAAAGTTTCCTCAAACAGGGCCTGTGCCTCCAGGTCTATGCTTTGCACCCTGCTGCCCTGCTCTCCCAGGGCCGGGCTCTGCTCCATCCTTCTCTTCAGCTCAGTGTACATCTGTTTCACTTGTTCGAAAGCCTGTGGAAAAGCAAATAAGCAGTGCAGGTAGGATCAAGCAAACAGACTGGGGGAAAGGGGATTTTCCAATGTTGAATCAATTTTAAATATTAAATGGATACTGCACTAGAGCTTTGCCATGATGTTATCATGCAAACGTGTAACAGTTTGTGATGGACTCCAAAAGATGCTGACTGACATCTGTATGGGCTACTGTGCCTCAGGCGGGAGATACAGCAGAGATAAGTTTCCAACAAAAAGCATTATGATTGAGAAATGTCCTGGAAAAATTCAGTAGTGGGATACTGCATCAGATTAACAAGAAGCGACATGACAACGCACAAGCCATGGCCTGAACAGGAAATCCTCCTCGCCTCATCCAAAAATGTGCCAGGACACGGCTGGCTTTGCTGTCTAATGACAGCAGGGAAGCGGAGCACAGCTGTGACCGCCCTGGCCGGCGACGTGCTGGAGCCCGGTACCTGCTGCGCGCTCCTGGCCTGCTCGCCCGCCTCCCCGGCCGTCTGCTGCACGTCAGTGGCCCGCAGGCGGTTCTGGTCCACTCCACGCTGCAGCTGCGACAGTCTCTCCATCAGCCCGTCCAGCTGGCCTGCAATGGACTTCACGTTCTTCTCGGCTGGACCAAGAACAGCCTCAATCTAAAATCAGAGTGCTCCACATTAAGAAGGAAATCACATCCAAAGCCCACTCCTAATGTTTTTTTCCTCTGTGCAGGGACCAGCTACACTGCTTGGCAGACACATCGCAGAAGTGGGGTTTCGGCAAGGAGCAGGGACTGCTGCCTGCGCAGCTGAGCACGGCAGCCCCAGGGCTTGTCTCAGGGGGCTCCGGCAGGGACCGTGACTGGAGTTTGGAGAAGCACACAAGTGAGGCACAGCAGAAAGAAGTGATTTTTGCAGCAAAAGCTTCACCAGATCTCACTTCCCAGCTGCGCTGGTGCAGGACTCTACCAAGGGGGGAAGTTTCAAAGGAGCAGTGAGCAATCATCATTTGGGAAGTCACCACACATCACTTACTTCATCAACACGCTCCTGGATGAACCGGAGGGAAGAGCCAGAGCCCCTGATAGCACCCCGGGCCTCCAGGAGCACCGTGTTTGCTCGTTGCAGATTCCCAACCACCTCTTCCATGTTACCCTCCACGGCATTTGCCCGGTTCCTGGGGAAATGTGGGAAACAGCCAGGAGTGAGTGTAGATAATTGCATGGGCTGGAAGTCTACATTGCAGAGGCTAAGTACGGAAGTTTGAGAAGCAAGACAGGATTGTTACTGAGAAGGTTGCAATCTCCCTCCCCCAAAAGCCACAAAGCCACACATCTGGACACACTGCACTCCAGCAGGTTTCCTTTCGAGAGAAGTGTTACTTCCATTTCATACCCCCAAGCAGAGGAGACAAACTGAGAAGGGGAGAGAAAAGCATTCCTTTAAACTAACTAGAAACATTTATTTTGTAAGTAGTGCAAGAAAAAGTATCAAAGGGAAAGCAATAACCACTGAACCAGTTTCAATGAATACTTTTCTGCTTGCAGTGGGACTATTCGGGTCGGGTGGTAGAGCTCCCCGTAGAAAGCCAGGCTTCCTTGTCCCATCACTTCCAGCAGGTTAAGCAGGTGTCAGACACTATCAAGGAGTTTGCATACTTATCCCACTAACCTTCTCGCTGGGATATTGCTGCAAGTCAACACGTGACAAAGTAGATGCTCCAAATTTGCAAGGACACTGTAATTACTTTTTAAGGGACCATGGGATAATCCTCCCAACTTTCACTCAGAAAACAAATAGCCCATTTAATCTCCTCACGCTCTCTTGTGCAATTAGGATGTAGGTCACCAATATCAAGTAATACCAGGGCAACCCGGTCATCTCCCATCACAGGGACTCAAGAGATAGAGAAAAGCCTCCATTACTTTTGGTAAAGACCTTCTTGTTCTAGTATCTATAATAAGATCTGTTCTTGGAAGCCAGATTTCTTATTTGTATTGGGGCACCAGGGAGGTGTCTGCAGAGACTGCAGACTCATTCTTTCAGGCACTGTACAGACATAGAAGATCCTGGGCTAAAACTTCATATTGTCCAAGTCGGTACAGCTCCAGCAGAGTGAGTTTTCAACCCAACCGAGGACCACCACACTTACTCCGGCCGAGTGACCCTCAGCTGCCGAAAGCCCTTGAACCCCAACCGACCTGGCTTGTTCTGCCTCCTGCTGAAGCTGCTTGGCCTTAGCGATGTCCTCGGCCGTCTGGGCAAGTATGCTCTCCGGGCACTGCAGCTTAGTTGCCAAATTTTGGATCTCAGTCATTCTTCTCAGGACTGCAGCAGCATCCGTGGGGAGACGTAGGGAGAGAACAGACTCGCTGATTTCCTGGATAGTGGCAGGGTCCGTGTCCTTGTCTGCTGGGCGAACAGACAGACGGTGTCAGAAACGGGAGAGGAGAAAGGCGGGAGTGCAAATGCACGGGAGGATGAGGGCAGGCATCCAGACATGCATGCTCTCACGCACACAGTCTCTTCATTTCAGACAGCTGCCAGGATCCACCCTGAATTTAATCCCCTTGAATTTAATGTACTTCTCATTCACATCAGCAAAACTTTCAGGAAAATACTGAAATGAAACCTTTAACTTGGTGATGAGAACACCGTGGCTAAGCCCAGAGCAGAGTCAGGTGGACCTCACTGAGCAGATGAGGCTGTATTTCAAGACAAGCCTTTTTTTATTTCAGAAATAAAACTTAATAAAACTGAGGAATCAGAGGCAGGCAAAGCCCAAGGGACATTAGCCCAGCGATTAGCTCAGAAATATCTTCACTCATCATTAACACCAGGCAGCACCAAATGACCCGATTTTCTTATTCAGCTAATGCTCATGAGGCTCATTATGTTATTACAATCTGTCTGCAAACAATAAGTCATCCCATTGGTTTATAGGACAACAAGGAATTCTCGTCTGATTAACAGTCTGCTCCAGAGAAGATTTGTCTGTTTATCTCCGGTCAGTGAGTTGCCGGTAAACTTTTCTGCATCGGGTCAATGCCGACTGCAAAGCCTCAGAGAGCACCAGCCAGGGGGATGGGTTCGTCCTCGAGCCCCAGAGATAGCTCAAGGCTCTGCAGCAGAGCACAGGACCCAAAACAAGCCGTTGTCCATGCTACAGACAAAAGACCACCTCCTCCACAGCTTTCCACTTATGTTAATTCAGTTCATTGTTCTAAAGGTAATATTTGAGAGCAGTTCATGGGGGGACGTTGCAGGACCCCTCCACGAAGCCCTGTGCACAGAAGATCAAGGCCGTGCGGTACCTCCTGCCCCATGGACCTCACAGATGGTCCCCAAACATCCCCAGAAGGAAGCAGGCATGGCCTGCCCTGGTGATGTCCCTGGGAAGTCGACACAGATAAAACAGCCAGGATTAATTTGGGTCGATCTGAACAGCACGGTCAAGCCTGAGCAAGCCAGCTGGCCAAACTGCAACTCCTGAGAAAATCACGGACTTCTGACCTGCTGAAGCGTCTTCTCCCTTTTTCAGAAAACACTATCCAAGCCTGCCTTGCCGTCTCAGAGGATGTGCATTACCTTCGCTACGTTAATACCCATGTGCAGATAAACTGGATATCCAAGAGCTTAACTGGGGTGAGCTATTCAGCTGACTCCCTTGTACCGTACTCTCATACATAACATCACTGTAAAAATTAAGTTTTTCCGTGCACAAGTCAACCTGCACAGACATACTTTACAGCTTGCAGAGCGCTACCTGACAAGAAGTTTCGGACTTGCTGGATGAACTGCTGGATCCGTCGGACATCCCCTTCTATCTGCGTCCTTGTCACGCTCATCTGGTCCACAAGCCGCCGAGTATTGATTTGAATCTGATTTGCAGAAGTCTCTGTCGTTTTAATCTGCAAACAACAATATCCCGATGGAGCCATTTCTTCTTGACCTGGAATCCCAGCAGCCCTACCTCAACTCTGAGTGAACTGGACAAGGCACTTTGAAATGATGCTATTCGTCGTTCTTAATATGCCACTGCTTTAAAAGATTATAAATGTTAAAGATTGAGGGTCGGATTTGCAAAGGAAGCTCACGAACAGGGGCAGTACTGTTTAGCTTTTTAAAACACCTTTGAAATGGATTTTGAACGAGTTTGAAAATTCACTTTATCTTTGCAAGTGCCCAAGAGTCCATAGAAAGAAGCTGCAACAGGACTAACACACACACTCTAGATTGCATCAAATGTTAGAGCAGATACACCTGCGGATTCAGAGAGGTTTCCACATCCCCACCCCTTCTGCCATACTAATCCCAAACCAGGAGGAGGACAGGCTTCCTTGTGACATTTCCAGAGCCACTCGCATGCCTTCAGCTCTGTGGCTCCTGTGCTGGGGGGAGGCAGGACTCATGCACGCAGCAGGAAGTCTCCCACTCAAAAAATCCTGAATTCCTGCAGCTGTCCAAAAGATCAAGCCTCAAATCAAGTTTGAGATTAGCTATTTTATCACAGCTGCTTCTTTCCACAGCTGTCCCACCAGGCTCTGCTGCTTGACACCGAAGGACTGAGCACGGGGCTCGGCTGCAGGACAGGCAGTGCTGCCCGCACTCACCAGCTGCGCTGTCTCCTGGAGCCGGGCGCTCAGGCTGCGAAACTCCCTGGCAGCTTCCCCGGCCATGGCAAGGGCCCCACTCGACTGCGGGAAGATGCCACGGCAGGGGCGGCCGGCCCCACAGGCAGTGCTGTTGTCTCGCGGGCAGAGCAGCCCCTCGCAGCGAGCAGGTGTGCACGTCTCCGCTCGGAAGCCACCGCAGATCTGGAGAGGGAGAGAGCAGTGGGGCAGTGAGGGCACTCACCTCGCTGGCAAGACCTCAGTGCCCTCAGAGAGGCAAACCAGCACATCACGGGGGCCAAAGTTTTGACAGACCCTCGCCAAGGGAGCTGGGGAACTTGCTGTGCTTATGCAGCAGGGCTCCGCATGGCAACAGGGACGGAGCCAGCCCTCCTGACGGGGCTGACGGCGATGCACGCGGCACAGCCCAAATGACCAGAGACCGTGACTGCGTAGGAGAAGGGCAGCCAGAGCTACACATGTGTACGGCAGCACTGAATGCCCACACCTGAGACAGCAATGCAAGGTCTGCATCTCCTCACCACCCCAAGCTGGAGCATAAACAAGAGCAAAGCAGGAGCTAAACCCCAGCGGCTCATGAAGAGTAACAGAGCACGTCTGCACAGAGCAAACATCTCATTTACTCTCAGGACACCAACTCTTCCCCTCGTGGCAGGGGAACCCTGTCAAACCTGTGCAATTTGCTTTTGGAAAGAGAATGGGATGAGAAGACCCTGCCCTCTTGCCTGGACATCAGTGGTTTCAATTGCACGGCATCTTGTAGAGTTACCACCCACCAAAGAGCACACTGCAGCAGCAGCACATGCAAACCCAGAGCCAGTGCAAGCACCAGCATAGGCTGATTGCTTGGGAATGTATCGCTGCCCTGAAAAGCAGAGAGGGGAGGTTGGTGGTCTCCACAGCAACCGTGCATTAGGAGACACCAAAATGGATCTCCATGGCAATAACAAAGCAGCAAAGGAGAAATAAAAGAAACCTCATCCAGAAATTAAGTGGGTCTTTGAGATACAAGAACTGACACATGAGAGAGTCCTTGGAGGAAAAAGTGCGTGCTTGGCGGGGGGGGTGGGCAATGCTTCGGTATCTGTGATCCCCAGGCAAGGGATGCTCAGACAATTCTCCACTGATCTCCCAAAGCAGCAGGTCGCTTGGATGCCATTTATGAGCATCTCTGGACAGAGACTTTGTCTTGTGCCATACCATACTGTTTGAGGAAAGATGCACGACTGCAGGATGAGACTTCTGCCTCCTGAGCCCTACAGGGCCCTCCTGAAAACTAGATGTGCACAGTAGGGAAGTCATAAAACCACTTTGTGTCTTCACCTTATTTATGACAGGGGTCAGGTTGGGAGATGAGGCTATCTCGCCCTTCAGGGTCAGCAGCTTGGAGGTGGACTCCGCAAGCCCCCCCTCCAGCCCCGCGGCGCTCCTGCGGCTCTCCTGGGACTCGGCCAGCAGGCCGGCGGCGCCGGTGACAACGCTGCTAGCATTGGTGGATGTCTGGTAAGCAGATCTGATTGTCTTGAAGGCTCCTGCAGAAATAAAACCAATAAATGACACAAATGCCTCCGTGACTCATAAATGCAGCATAGCTACCTAAACGAAGGCATTGACTATACCCTGCGAGTGGATGCGTGCACAGAGAGGAGGGAGACACAGCCAGGGTGATTAGTCACTACAGCACAATGAAAAAGCTCCCTTTATTTCCAAATGCCTTTCAGCCATTTCTTCAGTGAGCTACAGAGCTTTCCTGAAGGACTGAACTCTGGGTTGGGGTTAAAAGATTGAAACAAAACTAAAGCAAGATGACATGCACGTGCTGATCCTGGGCTTTGCTCTGTGCAGCCCAGAAGGACTTTGGTGGGGCACGACAGGGCTCTTTCAGAGCCATTTCCCTGGCTCCCGAGCAGGCCCCACCATTCCCCTCCAGCACAGTCTGGAAAGAGAGTGGTCAGGACACGGACCTCTAAGCCCTGCTCGGATGGCGAGGTGCAGAGCAAACCTGCCCAGACAGTGGCTGCTCGCCACAGCTCGCACGTCCCCGGCCGGCTGAGCCGTGCGCTGCAGCAAGGAGGGGGAGGCAGCAATGAGACACTTGGAGAGAATTAACTGTAGCAGGGATAGAATAGCAGCCTACCACCAGCATCATCACAGGGCTTAATTAGCTCTTCTCCTAAGCACCTGACAGCCACCAGCTCTCTTCCCCACCCCTCCATCCCTTCCATCTGTGCACAACCTTCATTATCTCAGCTTCCTCCTGGGTTCGGTGACACACTCCCAGTGGGGCTCCCCCCTTCCCACCGCTCCCACTGGGCCCCGGCAGCAGAGTTTGTGCTGGCCAGGGGATGGGAATGCGGTGCCCATGGAGCGAGCCGCCCAGCCCCAAAACGCTGGAGCAAATAACCCGACAGCGTGAAATCCTGGGTTATGGACCAGAAGCTGGGTAGAAAGCATCCCTCTTGTTGGGGAGGGAAGATGTATTTGCTGTTCCTAAGCTGACAGCAGGTTAAAAACTCAATCTCATCCACCTGGCCGGTGGGAAACCACCAGGCACAGTCACACTGAGGTAAATTAACAGCTGCAAATTAAGAGATAGTACAGCTGCAGCACTGTACCTGACAGATCTGTGCTGCGTCTGGTTTCAAACTGCGTCTTCTTGCTCTGATACTGGGTGTTAGTGATAAGCAAGCTGCTGTTGAGGGCTTCGAGCTCCCTCGACAGGGAGGCAGTCTCATCCAGAAAATGAAGGTCAGGATTTATACGTTGGACCTGCTCTCTGGGAGAGAAAAAGCAGAAAACGTGAATTCAAGGAGAGAGCAAAGCACCCGTAGACAGAGAGCAGGGTGCTCTCGTGCTGGGATGCTGCCAACACCCGGTGAGGAGGCACTTCTGAGCCCAGAGAGCTGACGGCCAAGGACACACCGTGGCCTCGCAGGTTTGCAGAGGCAGCAGAGAGCAGGGCTGGGCTACAGCTTGCAGGGCCATGCCCACGCAGCGACCGGGCAAGATGCTGACCCCCTGGAGCCCGTCCACCGGCCTCCTGCCTTTGCAATGTTTTACACAGGATGGGCACGCATGGAAGCACTGCTCTCTTGCATCCCTGGTCACCACATGAACGGAGCAAGATTTTCAGTTACAGAAACAAAGCAGAACACGTGCAAGCGTCTCAGTGTGACAAGCGGAGTGAGCACACAGAAAAAAAGCCAGCATTGCCTCCCAGCTAAGGGATGCACCCCATTAGCAGCATCCGTCCCTCACCTCATTGCAGCAAGCGCACTGCCCACCTGGGCCAGGCTTTGCTCTGTCGCAGAAGAGCGGCCGAGGATGCCCTGCACCTGCTGCACGTTGGCCTCTGCCTGCGAGAGGCGGGGGCTGAAGCGGGAGCCCCCGCTCCCTAGGGGCAGCCACGAGGTGGAGTTGCTGAGGCCAGCCTGGCGCAGGTGCAGGCGCTGGATGTCCCCATCGTAGGCACGGAAGCAGGGGTGGCACAGCTCGCAGCCTGGGTAGGTGCTGCAGTGGCCCCGCTGGCACTGGTCGCAGCGGGGTCCCGTGACACCCGGGCGGCAGAGGCATTGGCCCGTGGTCTTGTCGCACCCCATGTCCTCCGTGCCCTGGAAGTCGCAGTCACACTCTGGGAGATGGAAAGGTGGAGAGACATACAGGTGAAGCCCACCAAAAGGGGGGAAAAATAAATATTTTTATATATATACAGACAACACACACACACAATCAAACCCTGTTAATGGGATGCCAACACAATCTCAAGTCCAACCCCACCCGTCAGCCCCTGCAGCATCTGGGAAGGAGGTGGCACAGGCAGAGGAACGGGAAGAGCCCCCAAGCCCGGTCGCTCACCCAGCCCCTGACCCTGCAGGGCCAGACCGGCACGGCCAAGGGTCTTGCCCAAGGCTGCTGGGAGGGGACTGCTGGATACCTGGAGATGGGGCAGAGTGACAGGGATTAACTAGGAAGCTGTTCCAGACAGGAAATTTCTCTTGCAAAATAGCATGGGAACTGCTGATGTCAGGACACAGGCCAGGTGCTCTTTCCCAGATAACCCATGATTTCACAGTGCTAAGCAACACCGAGCCAAAACAAAATGGATGCTCCCTACCTGTGCACCCCACCCGGACATCTCCGTAGTGCCTGTCCGGGCAAACCTGCTCCTGCGTGGCAGAGCACGTCCGTCCTGTGAAGCCTTCTCTGCACGGACACTGTCCTGTGAACTGAAGAAAGAGAATATCAGGGAGACCCGGCCCTGGATGCTTTCCTGGCAAAGCCCTGCCTTGACTGCCCTTGAGCACTAAAGCCAGCACATGGACAATCTTCTCTACTCAGCCTGTGTCCCAGGACATGCCTGCGCTGCTCCTACCAGGCTGCAGGCTCAGCCATGGCGATGCAAACAGTCTCCAAAAAGCCCAAGCATTGCAAAGCAGAGTTTTAAGCTTTGTTTCAAAGACAAAAGAATCGCCCACAATTAGCTGGTTTGCCATCGCAGGTCTCCTCCCTGCACTGAGCTCATTTGGGACCTACCTTTGGCTCTGAGAATTTGTCATGAGGTTTTTTTTAGATTTGACTTCAATTTTCCCAGTTGTCTCTTAAGCCTGAAGTGACACACATGCTTTTCGTTGACAAATGAGGACAATTAACTTGCCTCGCCTGTGTGAAGATCTGTTATTAGGACTTCCTTACTAAATATCAGGCCTTTTAAAATGGCTTAATCTTGCCTTGATAATTACAACCTTCCTTCATTTTCCTGAGTAGCCTGTCATAGTGTTTTCTAGGAAATAGGAAAAGGAAAATAAGAGCAGGACGTGCTAAGGAATGCATGGCCCTTTTGTGGAGGCTCCCGCGGACGGGAAGGGACACCGGAGCCACCCAACAGGTGCTTTTGATGCTCTGAGCTATCCCCAGCACGGTGCTGCCCAGCAGGGACACGGCTCCATTGGCAGCGGCACTCTCGGCTGTGCAGCTCGACCCCACCACTGCCCCTGGGCAGTCCCTCGCAGCAGTGTTTGCAGAGTTGGGAAAGGAAAAAAAAAAAAGAGAGCAAGCTTGCAGGTACGTGCATGAAAGAAGGAAAGAGAAATATTGCTGAAATATGCTGAATCTGCCCTGGGGATGCTCAGGGTGGGCTGGGCAGTACCTGGTTGCAGTGGGGGCTGCGGGAGCCACGTGGGTGGCAGCCACAGGGCCGGCAGCCCCGGCCGCTCCCCATCTCCCAGTGCTCGGCCGCACACTGGTCGCAGTCGTTCCCCACCACGTTGGGCAGGCAGAAACACCTCCCCGTCTCGTCGTCGCAGGGCGTGTCCTGTCGCGTTCCCAGCACATTGCAGGTGCATCCTGAAATGGGAAGGGTTTTGTCATATTAAAAATGGGTGCAGAGCACCAACCCGGCTTCCCACGAAGCCAGGTCCACAAAAGGACCTTGCAGGCACCCAAAGACAAGCTCTCCTGTCTCTCCCTTCACACCTGAGCTCGGCACAAGGGACCTGCGCCCCTGCTCTAACACCGCGCTGCCTCCTCAAGTGCTGCAGCAGGACTCAGCAGCCCAAGAGGCCTCAGCATCCCTCCAGCCCAGCCGCACACACGCTGACCCGAGCCACGGCTGCCCTCTGCTGCGCACAGCCCCGCTCGCCCACACAGCATCATCACCGCCGGCATCCCCTGCGGCTTCCCGAGCCCTGCGCACCCACAGAGGCACTCGGGAAGGGGATACGACCCTACACAGACCCCAAACTCTGCTTTCCCTGTGCTTTTTGCCAAACTTATACTTGAGACAGGCCGTAGCCTGAGCAAGGAGGTTTTATAAGCCTTTGCAAAACAGGCCTTTGGCTTGGAAACCCCAAATCAAAGCTAGCCGGGAACCAGGTCCCTTTCAGAGCCACTGAGGATGCTGAGTGCAGAGGTGGGGTGGGAGCACCCCAGGAAGCAGGGGATGTCTCAGGGTGTACTCACTGCGGCACCCTATGGGGTTAGCATTGGCCAGCTGGGCGAACCCCGGCTTGCAGAGGTGGCAGCGGTCCCCCTGCACGTTCTCCTTGCAGACGCAGCGCCCCGTCAGCGCGTCGCAGACGGAGCCCGGCACGGTGCCGTCCGGGTCACACTCACAGGCTGAAAATGTGCAAGAAACAGCACTGCTGAGGGGCACGAGGGGCGGACAGGGGGGTCCGGCGAAGCTGCTACGGGGGAGGGTAACTGGGCACTCACGCAGACAGGCTTCCGGGTGGGCGAGATCTTGCCGCTGGTTGCGAAA
Organism: Fregata magnificens; assembly: GCA_013389945.1. NCBI lineage: Eukaryota > Metazoa > Chordata > Aves > Suliformes > Fregatidae > Fregata > Fregata magnificens. Next base: position 627,581 of record WAAD01016600.1, read on the forward strand.
ATAGTTCGTTTTGCAGCGCTCGCAGTTGTTGCCTTCGGTGTTGTGCTGGCAGTTGTCACAGACACCCCCGCTCGCCCCTCCGCTGGCACGGTACAGCTCCGGATCAAAGTGGCACGAGGCCGAGTGACCATTGCAGTTGCACCCTAAAAACACCCAACAAAATGGCCCAGCTAGTGCTGCAACCATGCAAACCCCTCCAGCAGCGGCGGCTCTGGCACTAGAGGGTGCCCGAGTCCCTGCGTGACACGGTGACACCCGCTAACCGCCCCAGGACCAAGCTGGCACCAGCCGGACAGCGTAGCTGAGCGTGGGCATCACCCGGCCGCAGCCCCGTGGAGCAAAATCCAGTGTGGAAATGTGTTGGGGTGCCTTTTGCAGAGACATCAATGTTAACATCCAGCCCCACAAAGCGTCCCAGTAAAAGGTCTCTGAGCTCGCTCCCGGTCACGTCGCTCATGGCTAGGGAGAATTTAGGAAAGGCCTCAGGAAGAGGAGAGGGAAAGGCACTCGCCGTACTCTGGCACTCGTGGGGATCGTCATCCTCCGCAGGTGCCCATGGCCGGTCATTGTAGAGGGCGGCGCAGCGATCGCAGTTGGGACCAGCAGTGTTGTGCTGACACACGCAGTGCCCGTGGACCTGCTGCAGAGACAACGCTTTACCCCTCCTGGATGGTAGCTGCTTGGTTCAGAGCTTCACCCTCCTGTTGCCTTTCCAGCACAGCCCTGGCCTGCTCCTGCCCCCACGCAGCCCCCGTTCCCCGTGCAGAGATGAAGCTCCAGCACACAGACAGCGCTGCTGCAGCATCAGGGACAGGCTGCTCCTTACCCGCAGCAATTCCCACCACCTCTTCCACCTACCCAAAGACAACCAGGCTCAAGGCAAAGCGGACAAGCACAAGCTGAGGACAAGAGAATCACACAACAGCAAACAACCCGTGCTGGCAAATCCTCCTGGGCATGAAGGAGCTTGCTGAAATCTTCTGCGGGTCCCCCACCCAGCCTAGAGACCCAGTGCTGGGAGGAGCATTTCCCCCCAGAGCACGACCTCCCACAGCCACTGAGCTTTGTAACCCCTTATAGAGACCCTCCACCTCCTTCCCGACACAAAAAGGGGATGTACGCGGGGGTACCACAGGCTGCTGTCTCACAGCCACCATCCCATTGTTGCAGGGCATTGTTTCCCCTGATTATGAGCAGCCTCTGGCCAGGGAAAAGACTCCCGCACCCCACTGCTGGTCATACCAGCCAAGGTCTCCTGAGGAGCATTCCTGGGCATGTGGAGGAGCCTGCTGTTCCCGCTGGGGTTCAGGGATGGTCTGATACCACAGAGCTCATTTATGGGCTTTTCGCTTCGCCCCGACACTCACCGCGGCTTGCAGGTCTCCCGAAGGGGCGCAGCGGTCGGCGTGCCCGTGGCAGAAGCAGCTCCCCAGCACCCGCATCTCCGTCACGGCGTAGAAGGTGCTGGGCGAGTGGTAGCCCTGGCGCGCAATGTGGGGGAGCTCGGTGAAGTTGATCCGCAGGTTGGTGAACCGCCCCAGCTCTGTTGGGGACCGAGGAGACGTGTGAGGGGGCAGCAGGCACCCAGGCACCGGCTGCAGAAGTACATTGCGATTTGCATGGAGGGCTCGGAGCAAGAGACAGAAGCATCGGCACAGAGAGCAGCAGCTGAGTCATCAGCAAAGACCAAATGCTGCTCCTTGACACCTCAGAGGCACGAGGCAGCAGCCTGACATGCAGCTCAGGGCCTTGTTTGCTGAGGACCTGCTCCCCCCTGGGGTTACCTCGGCTCAGTGCTCTCCATCGCATGTAGGAAGAACCACGAGGTGCACCATCTCCCTCCCCCTTTCTCAGATATAAAAGAGGCCATTCACTTACTATCGACGGTCTGGCTGTAAGAGGTAGTGATGGTAGACGCCAGGTCTTGGACACTGAATGTCACCTGAGAAGGAAAAAAAATAAGTCAAAAAGCAGGAAACACAAGGTGCTTTCTTCTCACGCTCTGGGCAGCCTGTGCTCTGGACCTGCCTCTACAGAACATCACATAACACAGGGAAAAGGCTTCAGAGTTGCAGAGCATTTTACAGGCAGACCAACATAACACCTCACTTGTCACAAAGCAGCGAGTGCCTTCCTCCCAGAGGAGCAAGAATCCTCCTGAGGACCCCCCTCAGCAGTGCTAGATGTCCATGGCCTCCATCCCTTGCCCGATGTAATACGCATAAAAGACTTCCAGGCCACCATGCGTTTCCGCAGCATTGTGTAGGCCACCCGCCCCAAACCCAGGGTCACGGCAGGGGGAACGGGCACGCGTGGGTGTCCCTGCCACAAACCCCCACAAATCCTACCTTGCCCCCGTGCAAAGGGTACCCCTGCAGCGCCTGGCACCGAGCATCCTGCCAGCTCTCGGGGGAGCCCTGAGGGATGCGGGGGAAGGCGGCGGCGCAGTCAGAGGCCAAGTACTGGTACACCTCCCAGGTCTTGCCGAAGTCGGTGGAGCGCTCGATCAGCATCGCGGCAGGCAGCGGTGACTGCAGAGAGGGGAAAGAGGCACGTCTGTAACGCGGTGCACCCCACCCAGCTCCCGCCCTGGGGCCTGGGGATTCCTGTCCTCCTCTTCCTCTTCCCTCCAGGCCCAGGTCTCCGCAGGCTGCTGGAGCAACCCCTCCCTTACAGGTTACCAACAACCGCTGAGTTCCCCCTTCCCCTCGGCCAGCACTGCTGTAGCCCCGCACTCGCAGCCACAAAGTACACGTCTGCATCAAGGAGATTTTTCGGCAGACAGTCATGGTATGGGAACCCACCACCCTGCTCTGCTCCTCCCAAACTCCCAGGGGAATGGCCATGCAAACAGGGAACACGGAGGAATGGGGGCACAATCCCTGGTGCGCTTCCTATCGGGAGCCCAGAGGGAGCTGTGCACTGAGATCCCCACACCCAGTGGGGCCCATCCACCATCATCTGTGATCTCCTCGCGAGCAGGGATGATGCACACGAACCCTGAAGTGAAGCAGGATGCTGCTGAGCTGGAACGCCTGGTCCAGGTCCAGCTGCAAAGAGACGCGCTCGATGCCTGCGGGCACAGAGAGGCAGCTTCAGAGGTGCAGACTGTGGACTTCGGGAAAATAAACCGCCTAGCTGCCTGAACTAAGTAATTTATTTCCTTCTTTTCTTCCAATCTACTCAATTCAACACCTCCTCCTCTTCCCCTCATGCCGTTTACTGCTGGGGGCCCGGAGCTGGTGGCCCAGGGAGACCCCGAGGCGCCCAGCTGGTACTCACCGCTCTGGGACTGCCACCAGCGCGAGTGCCCGGCAGAGGACAGGACGTTCTCCACGCGGTGGCCGTTGTAGGCATGCGGCAGCCGCGAGTCACACCTGCAGCATTTCATGCTCCACTGGAAGAGAAAGGGCGGGTGGAAGCGACGGTCCCGGCTCGGCCGGAGGGAAAGACCCCGCTGCAGACCCCAGAGGTGAGGGGCCCAAGTGCAGCGTGGACTCACTGAGGAACAAACGGCATCAGTAAAGCTGGTTTATTAGAGATCTGAAGAACCACGATCAATAAGACTAATGATACGCAGGATTCAAGCAGTCCCCTTCACACCCCATTAAAAAACACAATTTGTGGTTTTATGGACTAAAAACTAAAACCAAAATGCTTTCAACTAAAAAACATTTCTGGCAAACCATCAAAAATGCCTTTTTTTAAGCAAACCCCCCATTTTCCACAGTGACAACACTTGATAGAAAGCTCTTTGCAGCTTTTCAGGACCAGTTTGCCTTTTCCACGCAGCCGAGGGGCTGTTTGGGTGAACAGAAAGGCCTTTCTCTCACATCCAAAAGCCCTGGGCGATGCTCGGTCCCCCTGCGCTCTCCCCTGGGAGCAGAGCGGGAGCAAACAGCTCAACGGGTGAGAAGTCAGCGGGTGGGAAGTTGAGCGGCTCAAAGTTCAGTCCTTCACTTGAGCAAGTAATTCAAGGAGCAAACAGAGATGTAGCACGGGGAACGCGGGGACGGGAGAAAACAGGGTCCCCAAGGAGCAAACAAATACCCAAATTTTGACTAACCAAGCAACACTCTGTGCAGCCACTAACATGGGGCTGCCGGGTGCATGCGGCACATGAGTAGGCTAAGAAATACGTAGAAAGCAGCAGGAAGGAGATTGAGCAAGAGACGGGGAGCGGGGAAGGTCCGTACATGGGCCAGGAGAGGCAGGCACAGGGTGGGCAAGCAGGCTGGGCGAGGGCCACCGCAAAATGAGGGGGGAGACACCCAGGTGAGGCCAAGGTGGGGAAGGGCAGGTCCCAGAGGGATGTTAAAATAGCAGGTGATGACAGAGCCCGCAGCAGCATCCCACGGGGGACACGGGGAGGCCCCGTCCAAAGCACTCAGTACCGGCCATGCTCAGAGCGGAGCAAACACAAGGGGCTGCAGATAACGCTCTCCCAAAAGCAAAAGTGATGTGAAACATTTCAACTAGAAATTGAAGTTGTCAGTGGCCCAAGCAGTAAAGTAGCCTCCCAAACAGAGCAGTGGGACACGTGCTTCAGACTGACACATCCCAAAGCCCAAGAAATTGGGGAAGATTAAGAAGGGGGTTTGCCAGTGATGGCAGGCACTGGCCTTGGCGGCGCGGGGCAGGATGGCTCAGAAAGGTCACCCCGGGAGGAAAGTGGGTTTGGGGGAGAGGAGGGGAGTGTGTTTGGCACAGGGTCCAACAGCTGACACCGGGAAGGCAACGAGATACCCTGCTGTGAGGGCTGGCAGTCCCTGGGGTGGCATAAGGTGACAGCAGAGGCATGGGCATGTTTGGGACCCCAGTGATGAGATCAGCTTTCAGTGGCAGAGCAGAGACATTGGGTGAGAAGTGACAAGAAGCACTTTATATCCGCCTCTGTGCTAAAATCACCCCATCTGATGCTTCAACAAATGAGCTGATTCCAAACCAAACATGACCCTACACACGAGCTGGGGTCGGGAGAGATCTGTGCCTCGGAAAGGCAGCAGGAGGTGGTGGCCAGGGGGGCACGGTGGCACCAAGATTTCTGGTTTCCCCTTTAAAAGATTAATTCACAGTTTACACATTTTTCCTTGCTCCTGAAACAGGCTCACCTAAGTCAGCCAAGTATCTTATTTCTACAAAAAAGGACTCAGCTTCATAAGAACGACTTTTTTTTTTTTTTTTTTTTTTTTTTTTTTTAATTTAAAGAAAAATTCGTGAAAACTTTGTCCAGAGTTACCTTTTTGCTTGCTCTCACACAAAACCACACAAGGCACAGGCTGGCTTTGAACAGAAAGCACTAGCTGGTACCACACCAAATGCAAAGCCGCCCGGTGGTTCTCCCAGCCTGCGGCCGTGCTGACGCCCCGGGAGCGGACGGCACACGGCGAGGTGGCCGGGCAGCAGCAGACAGACGTGAGCTCAGATTGTGGGTTGGTTTAGTTCCTAACAAAGCCCAGATCTGACTCTGCTCTGCCCCCCTACCTGGGAACCTTTCAGCAGTTGGGCAGATATTGAGTAGAGATCCTCACTTAAAACTGATCTGTTTCCGTAATATTTTCCACAGTCTTTATGTTCTCTGTCTATAAATATCCCAGAACAGGAGTTGGCTAACTACAATATTTATAACAATATTGCAGAGTAAGCAAACAGAGAATTCAAAATATATAATCATGCAGTTTTCCCCTGGCTCTACCAAGTCCTCCTGGCTCTGCCAGTAAGAATCAGAAATAATATAATCGGGTCCAGGCAGAAGAACTCATTTCAGATAATGACTGCTAGCAGCAAATTGTCAGGAAGCTACAGGAATTATACACAGAAATAATCTAGTGAACAATTCCCAGTAATGATTAAACTTCACAACAGTTCTGACTGTGATTAGCAAAGGGAGAAGGAAGGCTTTCTGCAAGGGGAAAGGTTAATCTCGGCTAAATTATTCATTAGGAGTGATTCATGCATACTTATTAGACCATTCACACAGACAGACACACAAGTGCCTTCTAGTAGCTCCAATGCAATGCTGGCAAAAAAGCTACGACGACACTTAAAATGTGGTGCTAGGTAAAAATGAAGCTTAAACTGTCTGTGCGAGACAGACCCTCCCCATGCAGCCCTGGGGGCTGTGCTTGGCACAAAAATCTTTGCCTATTTTTTTTTCTCCACACACCCCCCCCTCCCCCGCCCCCCAACATTTTAATTAAGACTAAAATTAACACTGGAAGCAAAATTTCACATCCTTGGATCAAATTGTGAAACCCCTCTATTGCACAACAGGAGGATTTGCTATTACTGACTGTGCTGATGTGTCTCAAAGTTCCTCGGGACAGAGGGAATTACCAAAAATGACAGTCCAGCGCCAGGCTGAGGAGAGGTTCATCAAGCGCACACCTTGCCCCAGCTCTCCCCTTCTTTTTTTACCGGCATAGCAACAGACTCAGTAGACCCCTCAGAGCTGGGCTTGCCAGGCATAGACCAGGGCTGCGGGAGTACATGACAATTGGAAATGAAGAGGTCATGGTCTAAGCTGGGTCACAGACCCCTGGGGCAGCCCCAGCCCTGGCTCTCCAGCACATTGTCCCCTCCCTGCCAGGCTCCAAAGGCCCCAGCCCGTGCGCTACTGCAGCAAAAGAGAATCGGTATGTGTTTGAGCAGGCATGGGACGTGGGGCTGAAAAGGCCTATAGGAAGGCAAAAGAAGTTGTAGGTCTGCACGGAAACCACTAACCGCCCCTCTGTGCCTCCATGCTGCTCTTAAGAGTCACTCAAAATACAGGTTATGGAGGTGCAGAGATTAAAGGAAATTCCTTCCAGCCTTTTGAAAGGTAATTCAGAAGGCAGTCGTTTCAGAGGAAAAGCTAGTCTGTTGAGGATAAACAGATTCATGTTTTAGAAATAAACGGTGGAGGGAAAAAAAAAAATCCACGTAGAAGAACAACCAGTTATTGCAAAAATGCCTGCATATTACATCATGCACCTGGGACACTTCTGCGTGGTGCGTGCAGGGACACAGCCCTCACCCGTGCGCTCTCCGCAGTTCTGCTGCGGGTTTTTGCTGCTCTCCTCCCGCTCTGACCTTGTGAACCAGTTGCCGGTCGCCTCCCATGCTTCCCCGCTCACGCAGGGGCAGAAAACCGCAAACAATTTTAAGCTGATGGACTCAGACCAAAGTATTTTAAGTAGCTCTAGCTGCCATTTTAATATGAGTAGAGAGCCCTTGAAATAAAACCTCCTGGCATAGGTGCACAACCCAAAATAAACTGAAGTTATTCATCAGCAAATACAGGAAGCTGCTTCTCTCCAGTCATGAACTGAAGACCTTTCATAGCTGCAAAGACCTTGGTGGTCCTGCGTTTAACCCAGCTCCGTGTCGGTGAGAGGCGCTGTGTCAGTCGGGCTCCTGGCACGCAGCTTCCCATACGAGAGCCTCACGTGGTCTTGCACAATTAATATTGTATAGGGACAGTAATTACTGTTCCAAGTTTATTTTGGGACAATCTGGAAGGCAATGGGAATTTATATGTATACAGAGAGATTGAGGGTTATCAAGAAATAGGGTGGGCAGCAAGAATAAATTACCTTAGGAACAAAGGCACCTGTTAAAGCCAAGTTATGCAATTCTCTATTCCAACCCATTTTCATTCCCTGTTAAAATTAGCTGCAGGACATCGCTATGCCAGGCTCGCGGAGCAGGGCTCATCTTGCCTGTGAAGTACTCTATACATTTTCCATGGGAAAACATGGTAGAAGTTACCCATGGTTATGTCAGCATGCTTAAACTTCTCAGTGAGCAATTGGCATTTGCTAAACTGGACTGTGCTTCAATTTTGAAACATACATATATCTCTTAGCCATAACATCTAATGTCACATCCTTGCTTGGCCAGTCAGAAGCGACACTGGGCAGTGAGCTGTCAGGTTATGCTCAAAACACAAATAGAGGGCTCTGCCCCTCAGCTTGGTTTTACCGGTGACCCCCAAATTCAGAGGCAACAGCAGAGATGAGGAAGAAGACACAAGCTGGACAAACATCCTAGGTACTGGGTTTAAGGAAATGAAGTTCATTTCTCTTGCTTAAAAGCAAGCACGCAGGTGCCTGTTTTCCTCATCCTGCCTGTTCTCATCATCTCCCCTCAGCGAAACTTCATTTAAAATCTGCCAGGATGACAGTCTGCAAAACCCATACTGCACCAGCTTATCTGCACACCCCGCAGGCACTGCCGGGGTCCTGTTGCCTCTGCAACTTGTCTGCGAGGGAATGACGTGATGTCTCCCAGCACATGTGTCAATTTGCAGTGGCAAAATTTGTGGCAAAAGAAGATACAGAGAAGGGAGGTGGAGGAGAAAAGAATAATGGGAAATAGGCTTTTTCTTCTGCACATTCACTACAGGTAGGGACATATCCCTGCAGCAAAGAGCAGGGTGTGTCTGAATGCCAGAATAAGATGAGATAAGCACAGAGCAGCCCCATATTACCTTCAACAGGTCTGGAATACAAATTATTCGGTGTAAACCCTCGACATTATGAAGCAACATCCAAAACCAGAAGCCCTGCTTTGAGCAGGGGGTTGGATCTTCTGCGGTCCCATCCGACCACAATTATTTCATGATTTTGTGGATGCATTTTTCTGTGTAAAAGACTTGAGTTTGACTGATGACGTGGTCTGGAAAGCAAATGAACTGGGAGGCACAGTGGCTTTTCAACGTGCTCTCCCCTGTTCCAACACGCCTAGGGCCCGCTGAAGCACCCGGCAGGCAGTGTGTTTTGGATCAGTACCGAGCTCCCTGACCGCCTCATGCAGGTGGGCAAGCAGATGTAACCATCAGACAGCAGCAATAAGGCAGACAGAAGCATTAGTCTTGCACATATTCTCTGTGTGACCTACTCCATATTCCTATCAAAGTGCCACACTTAGCATTTAAATAAAGAGATGAGTTAACTGCGCCTTGAATCACACCTCGGTCAATGAGAGTCTTTCCACACGTATCAGTGCCTTTACAACTCCAAATCCAGGCTCACTTATTTTTCCATTTTATTTTCCATTTCCCTCTTGCTTTTACTTTTCCTGCTGGCTCGAACAGCCATTTCCCAAGCGCTAAGTGATTTCCAAGCCAGACCATTGGTCTGCATGGTTTCCACCCCCCAGTCACTTTTCTAATCATCGCTGCAGTCCCCTGCACTATAAATGGCAATGCTGAGTGTCCCTCTTGGATTTCACTAGGCTGAGCCTACAGCCAAGGAATGGAGCAATCAATAGTGCAAAGTATAAAGGTTAGAGGGATTTGGAGCTGGAGCAGACAATGGAGCAGAGGCTGAAATCGATGCCCACAGTGAGTGACCCACCAGAATTGCAAAAGAGGACCCTGGGGCCAGCATGGGCTGGCAGCGGGGCCAGACAGCGCGCGCCCGCCAGCTGGCACGAGGGCACCGGCAGCCAGCGAGAGCAACCCCTCGTCCCATGCCCTCTGCTGAGATTGCAAAACTGACTCCAAATTTGTACCTATTTGGCAACAAAACAAGAGCAAGATTTGTGACAAAAAAAAGTCATGAGTCAATAAATTAAATGTGCTTGCTTTTTATGGGATGGGAATAGGAAAACTGAGTTCAGGGGATTAATTTTTGCTTAAATTAGGGAAGTAAAAAAAGGGAGGAAAAAATTAGGAAATGCTCATCGCATAGGGATTTCTCCTACAAAGATAGGAGCTGGTATACTTGTAACTCCCGTTAGCCATTACGGTTGCAGAACAGAAATAAGGGTCTTTGAGGAATTTGCTAGCAGTAACGATGCATCTCTCATTTCAGTAAAGGAAAGGATCACATATATGTAGGCAGTAAGGAAACAAGGAACCCATTCCCAAAGCTAGAACTGGAGAATCCAACTTAACATATCAGTGGTAATTGTTCCATAGCCCTTTTAACCCTGGTACTTGTAAGGCAAGGTATAAGGAATATGAAAAACTGAATAGTTTAGGGACTAGAGGACTAGAAGAGACTGCTGCAGTCTTGCTGTCTGCTTTCCTCTGCAGTACTGCCACGAGACCTCACTCACTAATTCTGCACCAAATGGATCATTTCTGCTCAAGGTGTATCACAGCCATCAGAGAGACACCCAGTCTCCACTTCAAAGCGTACAAGTGATGCTGATGATCGCAACTGAGGGCCCTTCAGAGTGATCTCTCAAGGTCAGGCAAAGGGAATAACAAGCCCACGCCAGCTGGTATTAGGATGACCAGCTCAATCGAGGTTTTGCAGACACTCGCTTCCCATAGTACAAGCCTCCTCTTCCAGCAAAAGTCACTGTCAAAAGTCAATGCTAAGTGAAGATTTCAAAAGTACATTTACGTACAGTTTTCCTCAAGTATAAACAGAAATTGGGAAGAAAAAAAAAAAGCCAGACCAGAAATAATTGCTTGCTTTTTTTCCTGTCCATGAGCCACAGCACCCTTGAGAAGCAGCAGGGGTTTGCCGGGGAGGCGAGCAAACAGCCCCGCTCCCTGGGAACAGCAAAACAGCTCCAAAAAAAGTGAGTGGGAGCCTGAATGGAGGAAATGCCTGACTGCAACTGTCAGCCTGAAAAATGACAAAGGACAGATGCTGCAGCCAGCCCAGCATCCAGGAGGACATGATGCTCATACCCGTCCAGGCCAGGGAGCTGCCCCAGTTTCACACCAGCCAACAGCTCCCAGCCATCCCTGAGCCCACAGAGGAGCGAAAATCTCTCCAGCCCAGCGAGAACACCGGCTCTGTAACACATGCCCTTACTGCCACATCTTGGCCTTCAACCTGAAGGGGAATTAAAACCAGCAGAAAGCTGACTCACTCAAGCTGGATTTCACTGTAGAAAACACTGCCTCACCAGAGGTCTGCCATTTCCTTTCCTCTCAAGCATCTCTTCCAAGACCCTTTTTGCCTGTCCTGCATTGAACCCACTCCCTTTTGAGCTCCTCCCACGGCAGTTACGGGGTTAACGTTGCCAGACAGACAGAGAAAGGCTTTAGGAACTGCTCACATCAGGGACATCACCCCTGTAGCGTTTTCAGCTCTGTGCTCAGGCAGACTTATCCTTAAACTCTTACTCTGATTTGGTGGCAGCTTTGGAGCCTGGGAATCCGCAGCTGGCTGAAACATTATCCTCCTGAGCACCATGATCTCCTGCCCCCGCACAACCAGCGTAATTGAAAACAGTTGTTCGGTTCAGAAGCTTTTTCAAGTCTTTGTGAAAGACCCGAAACATTTCCATTTTTGACAAGTGAAATACAAGTTTAGTTTATAACTAAAAAGTCCAGGGATAGGAAAGCTTGGGATATTTTGGATGCAAAAGCTTCCGTTTTGCCTCCAGTGCTTCACACCAGAGCTTTGCTGCCCTTTCCCTGCCACCACGTTTGTGCTCAGCTCCTCTCCTCAACCATGGGGATGGTAGAGAAGGGCTCAAGGGGACACCACAGATGGTGCAATGACCCAACATGGTTGGAAGGGGGACAAATACCTGAAATAGGTTAAACGCATCCCTGGAGAAGGGTAGGAAGGATAGGACAGGTAAAGGCATTAGCATCCCTACGTGAGGTTTAGGAGTGTGGAGCAAGGAGGTGAACGTACCTCTCCATGGGGCGTGCAGTACGTCTCGGGCTTGGTGAGGCCACACGTGGAGGAGGCTGTCAGGTGATGGGCTTGTCCCAGCAGGAGGTCTCCGGCAGGGGGGTAGCAGGCTCCCTGGGAGCAGGCTCGCTGTGCACCCAGCACCCGCGGGGCAGCTGGAAGGGCAGGAAAACAGGACGTGGGGTTGTGTCAGGGTGGCACACAGCCATCAACCAGCATGTCTGCTGTTTTCTACAACAGATCAACTACTGTCATGCTTGGGACAAAGCTACAAAATGTATGTGCCAAAAAGGACAAAGGTATTTTGCCCCTGAATTGCCTTTATTTTTAATAAGAAAGAGGCACTTTTAAAGTGCTTTGTACGAACAGTTATTTCTGAAACTCTTCTTTGCCGTGACCCCAGTCTTTGGGCTGCAGGCATGCTCAGTTCCCTGCCCATCATACTGAACAGCCCTGTTTAGTGTCCCCTATATAGCCAGCCCTATAGCCGGTTGCTCAGGACAGAGAGCAGCCTTTTGCCAAACGCCAGCACTGTTATCAAATACCGGTCTCCCAGCTGCTGCCACAATACTGCTACTAATACAAAGCTTACATTAGTAGCGTTTCTATTTAGTCAGCTTCCCCCACATCCTTTTAGAAACTCTGTATGGTGAGCCTTACCCAGGAGGACAAATAATGCCCATGGCCAAAGCTGGCAGCGAGACTCCATACCGCCAAGGGCACGCCTAAGGAAGAATTTGCAGCATGAGTGAAAATGAGCAGAAAATGCCAATCTAAAGCTCAGCCCAGGTCCTTCACATTCCTTCTCAGTTTACAGGGAGATAATTTTAATTGATCTACAACAGAATAACATGAGTGAAAAAATCAAGAATAATGAAGAGGAAAATCAGATGCTCACATGGTGTTTGTTTTTAATGTACAAAGAATCCCAGCTTTTCATCTAATTTGTGAAGCACGCACAAGATTCTCCTAAAGTATATAAGAGATTGCCCCCTTCCCCAAACACTATCTTTGGATCTTAACATTATTGCTGAGGTGAACCACAGGTACCAGCACGGCACCTCGCTCTCAGCAGAGCTGTAATTTCTGACTGCCAGACTCCCCGGGGACATCAAGAAGCTGCAGCCCCCAGCACCGTGACCCGCAGCGGGCAGGGAGCCGGCACTGATGCCAAGTCACAACACACGCCTAGAAACGATGCCCTAACAAGTGTGCACACATACGCACACATGCGCACCCCCCATAGACACCCCCACAACCACCTCTTCCCAGGCACACTGCACTTTCTGTTCTCCAGCCCCAACCTTTACGCTGTGTTTCCAGAATTGATTCCAGATCAAAATGTAACAGCCCAAAGTCTTGTTCTACAAAAAGAAGAAACCCGTAAAAATCTCTACAGAGTAAGTGTCTCCTGCAGGGTCTCTGCGGGGAAGCCCTGCAGGAGAGCCCAGGGGAGGCAGAGCTGCCAGGACACCCCCAGCAGCCAGAAACCTCACCTGCCCTCTTCCCTGCGGGAGCGGGAGCACCGTCCCTGGTCCCCGCGGTGTCCCACGTGTCCCCGGCTCACAGCAAGGGCTCTCTCCCCCAGCGGCACCCGGCAGCCGATCTGCAACCGCAAGAGCCCTCTGAGCATTGGCTCTCTCTTCTCCTGGCTTTTTAACACGCAGCTGCCTCACCTGGGAGAGAAGGTGCCTGTGGGTGCAGTAACAATAAAGGGAGTGATTCAGGAATCTTCAGACACACACACCCAGTTACCGTATAACTCATGACACCTCCTAGACAGGGCGCATGGCCGCAGACATAAATCACTTCGGATGAGGATGACGGCAGCATGAACCACGTGCTCTGCAGTTAACCAGCAAACGAAAGCCCATCTGTAGGTAACCCCACCTGGGGCTCACTTGGCCGCCGCCAGGACATCACCAAGTCAGCTTGAAACCAGCTGCCTCCAGAGCTGCTGCACGGCGTGGCATCCGGGATGTACCTGAATGTTTACCCACCCTCTCAGACAGGTTTTGCATACTGTGCTTAGCATCGTGATGACAAGGCAGCACCGCTATCAGCACCTAAACTTGATCATTTAAAGCCCAATTAGGGATGTCCATGTGCGTTATAATCACACTGCGTATTCACATATCAGACTTCAGCCTGAAGGCGACCTCGAGCGCAGTGACTGGGCTCTACAGGCAGACTCGGTCACGCAGCCCCTCTCCTGTCTGCCGTACTGGAATTCCTCAAGACACAAACTTATGTAAGATGATCTTGAGGATTATCCACAAAACACAATCCTGTGAACTCACCAGCTGTGAAAAAAGTCAGAGAGTCATGAAATTTTTTTAAGAAACATAATTCTTGTCTGGGTACCTAGAAAAGTGCCAAGATTTCCAAAAGGACTCTATTTATCACACCAGGATTGTTTCTAATATCAGCCTGGGAGTGTGTGGAAGAGCCAGACCCCCAGCTGCATGCCCAGCTGATGAGGAGCCCTTCTCCCCTACTTCAGACCTAATTCAGAGCTCTCTTGCACTTGACACTTTTCAGTGATCACTGTTGCTTTACATTAGTATCAAGGGAAACAGTATCATAAGTGGTTCTTTGGTTTGGGTTTTGGCTGTTTTTTTTTTTTACTGTGCCAACAAAGTAACAAATTTTTAATAAATCTGTTTAAACTGATGACTGGTGAGTGCAGCTCAGCAGCTTGCACACACAGCCACCACCACCCCCCCGCCCCACACACAGGGCTCCCAGGCACCGCTCGTGTGCTGCATTTCAGCTAAAACGCAGATTTTCATCCTCAGAAAAAACTTACATCAAACCTTTTCCATTTACTTTACTGAAACGACCCCCAAATCGCATCCTCTGTCCTGCTGGTGGGGGGGTCAGTAGACCACGTCAGACGACTCCGGATCTTTGCTTCTGTTGCTTTGCTGTGTGTGCTACCTACCTCCCCGTCCTCACGCTGAGCGATGCAGACGTGTGCAAGCTGAGGATCAGGAGCTCAGAGAAAGGGTACACACAAAGCTGGAAAAAAAAAATATTGTCCCTTAGGCTACAGTATATGAAACATTGGCTCAGCTTCCGTCTCCACCGAGGTGTGCCCGCAGCCCTGGGTGTGCCTGCCCTTACCCTCTTACCACTCAGCAATGCGGTAACACCACATTCCTCCTCCTGCAGTGAAGATACCTCCTCCCCATCTCAGCTGGCAGCAAAAAGCAAGCGGGAAGAAACACTGGAACATTTTACAGAGAAAGCGAGAGATGAGACATGCCACGAGCTGCTGACACCATTCCTGCATGCCGGCTGTGAGCAGACCCCTGCGCAGTCAAACCCATCAACAGCGTAACCTCATGCAGTAAAGTGCTAACCACCTACCCCAGGCTCTGTGAGAAATCACATCAAACTCTCTAACTTCCTCCTCTGGTGGAGTGACTATGCTGGAGAAGGCAAAGGAGAGGAAGGTCTGACTGATTTGGGTTTCTGCAAGGCTGCTGGTGATACTGGATGTGGCACTCTTGCAAGCCTTGGCTAAACATCCACTACTGGGTGGCTGTTCTGCCTGGTTTAAAGCCATACCCTAAAGCCCTGGTAGTCAAACCAGGAGGCTGAAGCTGCTCTTGGAAAGATTGTAAATGCCACCTATCGATCCCGCCAGAGCCAGCCATGCTGAGCATTAATACGCTCCAAAATGGTGATGCTCCACCCCAAATTAGTGTAAAGCACAGGGCATTGCAATTCTGCCACACAAACAAGGGTAGGACTGGAAAATGCTACCTCAACCACAAGCTGTTCAAATGAATTATCCAAAATACCTTGATCCATCCTTTCCTCCTCCAGCCTGCGCCCAGTGACTTGCCAAAGCACAGTAAACTATCACGCGGAATTTCAGGCTCTGCAAGTTCAAACAAGAACAAAAGCAAGGAATAGTCTCATTTACAGAACATCTACTGCAAATCAATGAAAGCACGAAAGAAGAAAAAGCAGCTGTGATGAGCTGGGTGCTCAGGGACAGCATGGTTCTGTGTGCAGGGGATCCCAGACACAGCCCTGTGCCCCTGATGGGACTCAGGAGATTCAGGCTCGAACGCTGCTCCAGGCTGTGCTCTGCCCACTTTACCATGTTCAGATGACAGTGTTGTCCTGAGTACCAGGGAGTGAAGACGCTACAGATTGAGACACATCAAGACAGCAGGGCTGGCTAAATACAGAAGAGACATAATGGTAAAAATGCACTACAAAAAATAAAATACAAATGTTGATGAATCCTCTGCAAGCGGTGGAAGGGACAAGAAAGATGCTCCCAGGACTTCCAGTGCCTTTTACAGCTGCACCAATCTGTGCCGAGCTGTGTCAGAGCCCACAAGCCTTGGAGGGCTGGGTAAGACATTCCCTGGAAAACAAATAAAACTAGCTGCTGCTGGAAATTGTGCTCTGAGTCATGGGACATACCCTGCCCTAACACAGTGATAGGGGACACTACTCTGGTGGAAGCATCTTCTCCAGGATGAGATGTGTGACCAGCTCCTGAGGAGCTCCCACTCCCCATCACACCGTCACGGAGCCGCTGCCTCCTCGCACCGCGTGATGTTCGTGTGGGCAAGACAATTTGCTCTGCAGTGCGCGTGTGTGATCTGCTAAGCAGCTTCTCTATCCTATCCCGGACGTGCTTGTCAAAGGCAGAAAAGCTCCATATCATGCGATCCTGTACCCATGGCAATGGGCTGGCATCAGAAGATCTTAGTGCCAGCGGTGGGCTGAAGGGGACATGCTTTAGACGACCCTGTCCCTTCCACACTGGCAGCAACCAAGAAAGATGCTGCTGGGCTGGTTTTAAGTTTCAGGTGAAAAGATGTCACAGCATTGAGAACAGAAATGCATCACAGCCAGCTGTTTAAAAGCTGATCTCCCCCTAAAAATGAGGAAGGGTGCAAACAGCCCTGCCAGCTGGGGACACGTGTCACTCAGTGTCACAAGCTCACATTCTGCAACGGCTAATACCTGCCAAGCCTGTGCTTTTATAATTAGGGTCCTTAGCCAGACAGGCAGCCAGAGCCCTGCTGCCATGTGCGGTCAGATTCCCCGCACTCTTTCTAGGCTCCGACGTTGGTGATGGAGCGGGATGAGCCATGGTGGAGGGAGGCACCGCAGGTTCATCATCCTTGGGCAGCTCCCTGCGTGCTGCACCCAGAGTGAACTCAGTACCGAACACACTCAGGCGGTGGCAGCCAAAGTTGAAAAGGATGTGACTCCTGCATGAGTAGCTTTGTTTTACTTCCTCTAATCTGTCATTTGGTTTCTGTTCAGATTAAAGGCACACGAGCACTTTACTCCTTCAGGAGCTTTTCCAAGGACACCATCCAAATTCAGGAGCTTTCGATTCAGTGGAAGTGTGATACCAGTTAGTCAGCACTGACCAGTCTGGAACGACCATGTTTGATTAGGTTTTAACTTCTCTCTCTGGAGTTCAGAGGAACACAAAGGTAACTGGAAAGCAGGGGCAGAGCACTGCATGCAAGAACACTTAATCTCTTGAAACTTAAAACCTCCATTAAGGAAAAAGGATGCTAAAGGACGCAATTTTATAGCTTGAGCATATCAACATTAAACAATACATAATGCTGCTGTTGCATTTTTCATTGAAGGATTAATAAACGCCTGGAACACAATTCCTAAAAGCACATTTGCTATATGGGCAGCTGCTATTACAAATGGAAAAATAAGGTAGAGGGGTGATTTGCTTATTGATGTCAAGCAGGATCTTGGCAGAGGGGAGGGCAGCCTCCGGAGTCCCACCCCCCTCCGGCCCCTGCCTTCCCAGAGCTGGGACCAAACCCCAAACGCTCTACATCGTTAGACCGGGTACAGCCTGTGTGTGTCTTGTCAGCCGCATGCAAACGTTCATGGCAAAACCAGGAAGGAGGTACAAGACCTGGAGCTGGAAGCACTGAAGCTGCATGGGGAGGGGGAAACTTGGGAAGGTGTTTTCAGGGGTAAGAAATTCTGTTTAACTAAAACCTGACCAGCAAACCACCTCCTCATCCCAGCACACGCAGATGAGTTAAAACACCATCTTTGCTAATTGTCATGTTTTCTTTTAAAAGCATTTCAGGAATTTCTAAAGAAATTCCAGTTCATGTCCTGAAAACGCTACACCTGCTCTGAAAGCAAATATAACTTGAACCAAAAACCATCTGACCTAGTTTAGGTTTAAATTCAAGTTACCCTGGGAGCTGGCTCGGGAGGGCAGTGCCCCTCTGACTCAGCCTGCCTAGGCTGCTGCCTCCCTTTGCAGCCCCGCTACGGCCTGTGCCCAGTGCAGGTAGGTCCAGGACATGGGCTGTGCACCGCCTTGGAGGTGGCCCGTCCTCCCCAGCACAGCAGTGCGGGACCCGCTACGTACTGGCTGCAGCTGGCCAAATGCCAGAGGGCAGCTGATCCACACACAGCAATTGCCCCAAATCCCAGTAAAGGTAAAGGCATGACTAGCTCTCCTTCAGGAGCAATGCATGAGCTTTAGATTAAAGCTAAAGCAAAGGCTGTCAGTATCTGCCCTTAAAGCCAGACTTTTCCTTTTCTGTCCCCGAGCTCCTTTCCACAGCGGAGTTTCACGTGCCCAGACACACACAGGGCTGCACAAGACCCTGCGTAGAGCCAGTCGGTCTGTGGCTGCCCACCTCCCACAGCACAGCCCTCCCCAGGCACATGCCAGTACGGGCAGCAAGGCTGGCAGGGTCAGTGGGCTGGAAGCCTGTCTGCTTTCCACAGGGAGGTTTGATAAAATTATCCTTGCAGGGGAACATCCTTATTTTTGTCATGTCCCCATTTTCTAAAGGAGAAAATATTCCATTAGGTAAGTGTCCGGCTGCCGTCTGGAGGATTTCGGCTTTTCCAGGCTGTCATGATGGAGCAGGGAGGGGGTTTCTGCGCTCCCACCGCTGTCGGCCAGCGAGCCCCTCAGCACAGCAACCTTGCTTCCACCTGCGACCATCAATGGCAGAAAGTTTAACCTAATGGGACGTTTACGAGCCCCCTTTAAGCCATATATCCTCCTTGACACCGCGAGCGATGACTGAAACGGAGGTCACACTATTTTCTGCTCCTGGTTGCCAGCTTGTTCCTCTCACCACCTTTGCTCCCCTCCCCAGGCGGCGCAGTGGGCTGGAGCAGGTGAACACAGCCCCACATCCCAGACCGCTCCTTGGCTTCTCCTGCTTTTTCCAGGCACAGCCACTAAGCAACTGCTGCCCTATGCACACCGCGGAGCTCGTGCTCGTGACGGTCGAAGTCCAGCAGTGCCCGACCCTTGTCCGTGCATGGACTTGTGGAAGATGAGGCAACACATCTTTCCACCTCAGCAGTGCTCCTGCCGAGGTGATGCTATGCCACATTTTGGGAAATGTCACCAACAGGCATTTTGTCTCAAGTTCCCCCCCCACGACTCTGCAAAACCCAGCGCCCCAGAGCCATGGCCCGGGCCGGTGGGAAAGGACCTCCAGCAGCCGTCACGGCCAAGGTGCCGCTCGGCATGGGGCTGGCCTCCGAGCTAGGTCAGGATGGGCCCCCAGACTCAATTCTTGCACAAAAGCAGTGGGTTAATTATGTGTAAATGTCTTCCTCCGAGATAAATAATATTAAATGAAAAAAAAAATATTTTGATTCAGAATTTGGGTACAGAGAAGAGAACCTGGCCAGGCCTACGGTAGGTCGGCTGGAGGAGCACCCAGGCGCAAAGCTGCTTGGAACAGGGGCAATGTTGGGTGCACCAAAGTCCCTGCAGCTGTTCCCCTGCGACCTCCTCCTCTCCAGGAGGCAGCTATCACTCCTTGAGATGCCACAGCAGAGCACAGCCACAAATCCGCCGGGTCACCACGGCTGAGCCACGTGGCCATCTCACACTCCGTGTTTACCTGTCCTCACCCTATGCTCTCCCCCCAGAGCCACCAGCACGCACCCGCAGCGTGCCCAGCGCCTGCCGTGCCCCTGCCTGGGATGGGCAGCTGCCCATGGCCCCACTGCCAGCACGCAGCTGTGTGCCGGCCAAGGGACACAGCTGAAACCGGAGCCAAGCCACCTGCAAGCCCTGCGGCTCACCCGCCCAGGGAGCTGACCCCTCTCCAGCCCTTCTGCAGAACTGGAAATGCTCACCACTCCTCTCCTCAAGCCCGTCCACCCAGAGCAAGGGCAGAGCTCTTGCTCCTGGCGCTCCCATTCCCGAGAGCGTCACCAAGGTTATCCCCATGCAAGACGAGCCACGCCAGCAGCAGAGTTAAATTTGGGCTCCTGCAGGCAGAGCTGCCCCAGAGCAGCAGTGGTTGCAGCACGGCTTCACCTGCACCCTCTAAAGCAATTTCAAAGCAGCTTTACCCAAGCCAGTGGCTCCGGCGCTGCACACCGGGCGCCGGCCAAGCTCAGCATGTGCAAAGTGGGTGAGCGGAGCCAGGTTGCGGAGCATCATCTCCCTGAGCCGCTCTGAGCAGTCACACATCTCGGCCTTCCCTTGGCCAGCAATATTTAGGTTAAGCCTCAGGTGCTTACGCTGCTTTGCAAATTCAGGCAGAGCTCTTCTTCCAGATGACGTTAAACTCATGCAGTTTTCCCAGCTATAAAGCCTGGTTTAATCAAAGTTGCAATTAAACCTGACAACCTCCTTGTGCAGACTCTCCTAAATAAGATTAGGAACAGCTAAAATTAGTCTAATTTAGTGTTAATCATTAATCCTTTTATCCATCCTTAATCCAATTTAAATGTCCACACAACGAGCTTGCACAGACTTTGTTACTCAAATTTAAAACAAAATTGAATTAAATATTATTTAATTAAATCAACACAATCTGAGTGCTGCTATAAGCGGTATTTGCCACAGATGATTATCAGCTGCTTGGTTAACCCAAATATTATTCTGTGCTCTCCCTACCACTCCAGCTCTTAGGACTTTGGGATTGCAGACATCTCCAACTGTATTTAATGAATAAAAAGTACCCTTCTTAGCCCTCAGGTTGGAAAAGAGACTTTCAAATATAAGGTTCAGGAGGCAAAGAAAATCCTGCCTCAAAAAAACCCCCTCTTTTTAGGCAAAATGTCATGATTCCAACACTTCACACTGACCTTTGCTTCTGGGATTGTGTACTGCACAGACACGCTGCTTTCTGGTGTTTGTGCAGGGCCTGAGCAGCTTAAACTGCTCGTTGCTCTCCGGGGCCGGAGGGAGAGAGCACATCTCACACTGTGAGGAGCCAGTAGCCTCACCGTGCAGCCAGCCCTGGCTGGAGGTATGGTGACCTTGAACTTTCCCTGTCTAATTGCTGTCTCCTCCAGCTATCTTTTCCGCAATGGCCATTTTTCAAAGCATTGCAGAAGATAAAAACATAGGTTGAATGCAGAAATCAGCTGCAACCTTTGCTGCCAAGTTGGCAGAAAAGATAAGGACCTTTTATTTAAAGAAAAAACCCCAGACGCTGAGGAGGATAGACAAGTCTTTAGCAACTTTTACAGCCAGCCTTGCAATACAATTTCCTAAGCACATTCAAAACTTACAAAAAAACCCCAAGTTTTCACTGGCAGAGTTTCCTTGGAGCGCTCTGCTTGCTGTGAACGCCCTCCCGCTCAGCATGGGTGCTGCGGGGGGCAGGAGGAGCGGCTGTGGGGAAAGCCTCCAGCCTCCCTCCGACGACGTGCGGGATGTGAGGAGCGAGGCGTGACTCACTGCTCCACACATGCCCACGGCAGAGCTCAGCAAGGAAGGGTGGAAAAAAAAAAACCAAAAACAAACCCAAAGCCCAACAAATTCAAGCACCGTGTCCCTTCGCGAGGTGGGCCGGCCACTGCCCACGCTCCTGTGGCCAGGGAGCTGAGCAGCGTGCGGGGCATTAATGCCCGCAGCCCAGGGAGGGCAGGAGAAGAGAGGAGGAAGACAGCACAGTCCTCGCCTGGAGGACTGCAAATGAGAGTTTGGAATTGCAACCCCAACACAAGCCAGACTTTAGGCTAGTTTTAATTAGAGAATCAGAGAATGGTTTGGGTTGGAAGGGACCTTAAAGATCATCTAGTCCAGCCCTTATGAGCCAGTTCACTGATTTTAGGGCAGAATTTGGGCAGTATCAGCTTGTAGGGTGGTTTTTCAGAAGGGAAGGTGTTTAAATCCTCCAACAAAAGAAAAAAGGGACCCAGCTAACTAACACATGGCCCAGCAGTTCCCACATTTCTCGGAGCTCCTTTCCCACACTCAGAGACGAAACCGGTGCTCGGCTGTGCCACGCACGCGGGCATGCCAGCTACGGCACCAGACACACGGCAGCGGGAGGAAGGGGAAACACGGCACCAGTTATTTACATCACAAGTTATTCACGTCACAGAGAAGTTTCTCCCTGGCAGGCTGAGATAAAACCCAGCTCAGGGGCATCAAACCCCCATTCCCCATGCCACAGTCCCTCTCTTCCATGCGCTGGGGACAGGGAGTAAGAGAACCCCCCATTTTTCCCTCCCTGGTTTGAGGACAAGCCCCCTTCAGCTCCAGCTTGCTTTGGGGGCTGCCTGCCCACCCTTCGGGCTGCACCTCGCTGGGGTTTATGAACACCCCTGGGTGCCCCTCCAGGAGATTCAGCCTGGGGAGCCACCAGGCAGCAGCCTCCTTACAGCATCTTTCGAAGGCTCCCTCTGAGCTTTACCTCTTTCCACGTATACCAACCGCTCCTTAAAAGTGCTGCTATCGCATCAGCTCACACTGTATTGTAATTTCTATATACTGCCCTAGCAGAGCAGTTCCCATCATCTCAGCCATACGGATCAGATGAGAAATCTGTCCAGACGCCATCATCTGCTCTGCGAAATCAGAAGTTGTAAATCCCAACAACTTCTTGTGGCTTTAGCAACTTCTGTAAGGTCAGCAGCCGCTGAAACGTATGTGGTTCTTCCACAGCCAGAGCAGTATACGTGCACTGATGGAGCCACCAGCGGAAGCAGATGATGTAATCCGCAGTATGTTATTGATGCAATGCTCTGCAGCAGCAAGCCAGGGAAGCAGTGTGACAGTGCTGCCTTGTTTTTCCCCAAAAAGGAAATACACTGTCCTTTAGGTGAATCACAAGGAGTGACACAACGGGGTGTTACAGAGTTTCAGCATCAAGTGTAGGAAAAGTGGAAAATAGGGTTTTAACGGGTTGCCTGTAACTTTCACTAACTTTGGAATTTCCAGTTATTCTCTTACTTCCAAGAAATCAAGGTGCTGACACACGCTCTCCGTCTATCGCTTTCTAATGGTTCCCCTTGCCATGAGCCACCTATAGAAACCTTTAGCAAACGTCTTCACACCTCGTCCTGGGTAACCCCTTTGTGATGCTTCTCTAAGGCATTTTTCTCACCCCACTTCACTACAAGAAAGGGCAGCAAGGCAAAAACATCTGTTTTGCTGAATGGGACTTTGCACAGATCCAGGCCCTAGATCCAAACACTGTAATACCGTACAAGACACAGACCGTCTCCCTCACTCCCAAGTACTCGCCCAGTAAAGCTCCTACTAATATATTAAGCATTTCTTACAGAAGCAGCCACGGAACTGCGTTGCAAGCCGTACATAAGATCTCTGGCTGTGAAATCAGACTTCAGGATAATTTTTTTTTCCTTGGGGGGGGGCGGACACTAACAAGTTTTGTTTAAAAA
>WAAD01016600.1:650959-662039 GCA_013389945.1 Fregata magnificens
CCCCCCGCCTTGCCGCAGCCTGGCTCCGGCTGCGAAGGGTCTGCTCTGCCGGGCAGCTCCCTCGACACCGGGGTGGTGGGGTGGATGCGTTTTCCAGAAGCGAGCCTCTAGCGAAAATCAAAAATTCCCCACTTAAAGCAGGGCTGGGGTGTCTGCGGAGAGCTTGGACTGCCCCGGGGGCTCTGAGCACTACAGGAAAAAGCAGCTGGATTTAACTAACATCCCTCTCCCTTCTCCTGCAGAACTGACATCTGCTGCTGCAAAAAAAAAAAAAAAATGGAAACCATGCATGAGCTGATCCCCTTTGCCAAAGAAATGCTCAGCCAGAAGCCCAACAGGAAAATGGTCAAGCTGTACGTGCTGGGCAGCGTGCTGGCTTTCTTTGGTGTGGTTATTGGTCTGGTGGAGACAGTGTGCAGTCCTTTCACTTCTGAAGGGAGGCTAGAGGAGGAGGAGGAGGAGAAGAGACCTGCTCCGACGCAAGAGCAAATGCTTCCTCAGAAACAGGAGGATTTGATCTTGGAAAAGAGCAAGAAGCCGGTGGTGATGCAGAGGGCCCTGGTGACCAGACAACACGCCTCCTAAGAGCCCCGCGGCTGGAGAGGTGCCTGCTGAGCAACCAAGCACAAGAGACTCTGCTGTCCTGTTGTACCTGGTGGTGGTTCCAGCAAGAAGAGAGAAGGGTTGGTGGAAGGAGGAGACCGCAAGTGCAAGACTTGAAAGAAGCGAACGGTTATATTTGCTGCTGTGCAGCAGTAGGAAAAAATACCTTTTGTTGGTATAAAAATGTGCAAGATGCACAGCATGGTTTCTTATTTTTATTACAGATGCATTTTACAACATTTTGCAAAATCAATAAATATTTTATATGGTACCAGTGCTCTCTAGCTGCATTCATTTCAAGACCTTCTCTTACAGATTTGCAAATAGGTTTCACTTGCGCCTCTGGCTTCTCTCGGGGCGGGGGGGAGCTGGGGCAACCCAGGGAACAGTTGAGGGTGGTGGCTGTACCCTCCAAAAGCCTCCCTCAGCGAGGCTGCTCTGGGACCGAGGGAGCTGGCGTTTCCGTATCTCCAGCAGCTGCTCCCTTCCAAAATGTCTCACACGGGTGACAGACACATGCCCTGAGTTGGGGGTAGGGTTGTACTTCATGGGGTTATCTAGGTTTAATGGCACAGATTCCTGTCTCTGCCATGGCCATGCGTGCCCAGAACGGTTTAAAAAAAACCTGTCCACCCCCCAGCAATCATCTAACAGGCTACGGCTGCTGCACAGCTAAAAAAGCTTAAAAAAACCCCCCACCAAACCCAAAACTTCTACCTTTCCTGGGATCCTTCACAAACCCACCACACACACCTAATCGTGCAGAATAATATTAGCTTCTAGTATCATGGGGGCGTCACAGCTGGAAAGACTGAAGCACAGAGAGACACGATAGCCTGGAGGGTGTGGAAACAAGGATCCAAACTTCAGGGCTGTACCCAGGGCACTGCCAGACTCACTAGAGGACTTTCATCTATTTTTTTAAAAAAAAAAAAAAAAAAATCTTTCCTGGGCTTAGTAAGAATCTGCTGCATTCAGGACTGTGTCATGATAGTCAAATAAACCCTCCAGACAGCCACAGCTGAAAGATCCTGACCGTGCTACAGAAGGGAGGGAAGGGAAATAGTCCCTGCCAGTCACGACTGGGGCAGAAAATCCCTCTTTCTCTGCTCAATGGCAAAGACATGGCCAGCGGGGCAGAGGTAGGAGCAGGCTACGCACCTTGCACAGAAACGGGGAGATGTACCAGCAATATGCCACTATCTAGCTAAAAGCTAAACAATTGATACAAACAGCAGGAAATTATGGAAAATGAAAAAGCACTGCCTGACAC
Source organism: Fregata magnificens (assembly GCA_013389945.1). Lineage (NCBI taxonomy): Eukaryota > Metazoa > Chordata > Aves > Suliformes > Fregatidae > Fregata > Fregata magnificens. The sequence goes on from WAAD01016600.1 coordinate 652,836, forward strand.
CAGTGCCAAATGTATAGCTCCTCCCAGAGCTACACAAGTTAAGATCAGGATCCGAAAATACAGGAACGCAGCTGAAATTCACCCTTACATTTTCATAACGCATAACCATGCAATTCATTTTGTTGACAATTATTTCTGTCAAAAAAACCAGCAGCACATTGTGGAGGAGGAATCCTACCAAGTCTGCACAAAAACTCTGTTCAAGCTTTGAATCAAGTATAAAATACATTTCCTCATGAGGAAAAGAGCAGAGTCCAATTAAATTAAAAACAGCCTTTGAGAAATACTTCATTTAGTCCATAACCAAGCCTTTGGGTCTCTGGCAAGGCTGAACAATCCAACACTGCACTGATACCAATGGAAATTTCATGGGCAAACATGAAAAGAGAATTCAGGCCTGAAGAAAGCCATCAGCTGATGAGCTTCTGCTGTCCCTCCCCAGTTCCAGCTTTAAGCAGGTTACACATTTGCAGCATGCCCTCAAGAACAGGGAAGGCTGACATGAATTCCCTGTGGCATGCTTAGTGCATGGATAAACCAGGGACCTGAATGTCTGTGGCTGTGTCAGGCATGAAAATATTGCCAGGTCTGAGCTCTCACACATTACTGTAATTCAGAAGCATCACTGCTGCAGCAGAGCTAAACGGTTGATAAACGGATTAAACCGAGATGAGAATTATGTCTTTGTCCAAGGCAGCTGCAAACTCTGTCCATCACACATCGGTTCTCAAGATTAGCCCGTCTCTACAAGTTGTAGGTGTCTCACCCTGCCCTATGGGAAAGGGAAAATTTTAAAAATGAGGAGATAGAGCTGGTCTTAAGCAGCCCAGCTTGCAAGTCCAGGGGTGACTAGGGAGCTCCAGGCGAGCCCATGCAGGATGACCTCCACCACTTCTGAGTTGGGACCTCAGGTTGTCTTCACACCATGTATGTGGCCTCCTCGCATCATGCCGGCACCCTGCTGCCCACACCTCCTCTCCACAGTTATCCAGTCGCAGGGTTTATAAGCTTAAAGCAAAGAGGTTTGTGGAACAATCAAAATAGTTCCTCCTAGGACAGCTAACGGGATTAGACAGCTAAACCACGCGCTGTGCCGGCGGTTCTGGAGCCAACTCGGTAAAATCATGTCCTGAAGAAGACAATCTCCTGCCTCCTGACGCACTGCAAGCTCAGAGGTCATTACCTCCCACATATTACCCCGAAAGGTCAGCCTGAGAGGTCAAGCCTATGCGTTACCATTTCCACAGCAGATTGCATCGATATTAGACAGGACCAGCTCTCCGCAGAGTGGCGAATTAGACACATAGTAATGGCTGATTTTACCACAATGACTATATAAAGTCTTATTTAAGCCACACAATGATAAATTCAGTGTGCATGGAGACTTAGTAATCCATTTAACATCACTTTAACTATGATGAATGACAGACTTGCCAGATGCAGTAGATTAGAAGGCTTCGGCAAACTTCCCTGTCTTTAAACCATGGCACGACTCTCCAAACCAGCCTCTTTCCCAGCCCCATCTCCCGAGCCCCCTTACGTTTGTATTTCGACACCAAACTGCAGAAAGCCCTGGCCAATACAATGGCCCCAAATGCAACCAGCATCCACACACCCCGGCAACGGAGCACGGCAGAGTCATTCCAAAAGCCCGTGTGTGAATTGCAAAGAAAAATTATAAGTACTGGGATATACCAGAGAGCAACTAGACGGAATAAGATGTACAGTCAGTACTGGTAAGGACACCTCCAGCAAGCTACAGTGTAGACGCATATGGAGCATTTAAGACTAGAGTTAAACCAAAGTCCTGAGGGATAAGCTCTTGAGGAGAGCCACACATTGCCCAAGTTGTGAGTTAGATTGCTGAACGTCACATGAGGTTGATTTCTGTTATTCTCTTTTTTTTTAGGACTTGTCTGAACCCAGTTTACTTTAACCAGTTTACTTTAAAAAAGTGACATTTTCCTGGGGCATTAAATCCTCAGGAAAATTGCAGCTGGCATGAGATCTGGTGAGTATTTGTCTGTACCCATCCTGCAACACCTCTTCAAGGATCTTGTTTCAGCTTGGAGCTGTTGTCCGGGCTTTCATCGTATGGAGTTGAAGGCCACCTAAAACCCAGCAGCCCTCCCTCACAGGCCAATTGCTTCAAGGGCATGAGCCGAATGTCTTTAGAGAGTCCTCACTTGCTATTTGCAGTTTGGACTCTGGATGTTTCAAGACCTGCCAGGCTAAAATTAGGGGCCCAGATAAGCATATCAGCCTCTGCCACCCAACACCAAAGGCATTGGGAACATGGATAGCAGCCAAGACTTAAAGCAGCCACAGTACCAACAATCAAATATCAAGGCAGCAATTCCTGATTTAGTTACGCAGGAAAAAAAAAAAATTTAGTGCTTAGACACGGCTTAAACATCACAGTATTTTCTCCAAACCAGCAGTAAGTAGAAATATCACGTCAAACCAAACCCGGTCCTACAAACATCTCAAGTCTCCCTTGGAACCTGAGAGTGCGTTTTTCGGGAGCGTTGCAGCCATGACAGCGATGGCGTTTGCAGGATGTCGGCACTGCCCGCGGGTCGCGTCCAGGAGCCACGGCGAGGCGGTGTGCAGCCATGCTGAAAAACACACACATCTGTCACGGCCCAATAGCACCGTGCTGACATGCACATCAGCCTAACGCAAATATAACTGAGGGCAATCCTTTATAATGGTGCTATCTGTAAAGAAACTAAATCTGTGCTCACGGTAAAGTATGCTGGGAGAGCTGGGTATGAGAAATAATGTTTTAACGTCTACGTGACAAACGAAGGGGGGGGAGAGGAAAATCCTCTGCGTTTAACAAAGATTTGATAATGGGTTGAAAAAAGCCAAATATCACTCAAAACAGGAAAAAAAGAAGTGGTATCCCAATTCCTGCCAAGTGCTTTAGAGTCTGTGAGCTGCATGCAGAAACCTGCCTGAGCCCCAGCCCTGCCGCTGGAACACGCTCCCTCCAGGCAGCGCCGGGCTGTGGGCACGGCAGGGGCTCACCAGCAGCTCCCCTCTGCTGCTCTGCCAGTTTATTGTCAGAACAAGTTTCCTTCACATCTTCGTTTCCTTCCAGTGAGCTCCACGCCGCACTAAATGAAGAACCTCCCCTGTGCACAGCGGTTAGCACAACGCCGAGCATCACTCCTTGAAAAACAGCTTCAAACAGACAAGTGATACAGAAGTGCTGTGCAGCAGCAGGATACATCCAGGAAAATTGGGGTGAAGCCGTTTCAGAAGCAAGAGGATGCTCCCCCGTGCTCCTGGGGCTCCATCCCACCGGGCCAGGGCCAGACACGCCACCGGGCTCCCCTCTGCCAAGGCACGAAGGTTCGGCAACAGTGGGGCCAGGACCGGCCTTGCGGGCTGAGATCAGAAAACACTTTTCTGCAGTCACCTCTTCCTGCCCTCCTCTCCCTTCCCTCGCTCCCCACCCCCAGGAAAAGGTTAAAAACAAGTTCTTAAGTTGCATACAGGAAAACAAACCCAGAAAAAGCTGCGAGTGGGAGTGAGGAGCAGCAAAGCCCTGGAAGGGCGACAGATGGCCAAGAGCAAACCCACGTGGGCAGCAAAGCACAGCTGGATCCGGCAGCTCCTGCTGCCGCCGCTGCCCCCAGCCCTCCCGGGGACCACGCCAGCAACCCCCCCCTTCATTTCCACACAGGACACCCTAAATGGCACAGACACAAATTTTCTTTTATAAAACGTTTAAGTTATATCCAAAATATTCAGTATTTCGGTCCTTTATTATCAGCTACTTTGTTTCACCCCAAAACCCCAGACCAACCCGCAATTCTCATTAAACACCACAGCAGCAAGGCAAGCGCAGCGTTTGGCTCCGTACCCACCAGGCTGCCCCTGGCCCTGCGTCTCCCTGCGCTGACGTAGAGCAAAGAGCACGATACCTTCCCGACACGCTTGCAGACAGCGTACAAAGGTTGACAGTTATTGCTTTCCTGCAGTATCCTAACGCTAGTAATGAACAACAGCACCTGAAAAGAGCCTCTCTCCCTGCCGGCAACACAGAGAAGATCACAGCTGAGGTAAGGTTAATTAGTTCATTTTTTTCAAGCCAAGAAACAAAGTGATTGCCCCATGATCATGACCCAAGTTCAAAGCAAAGGGGGGCAGGAAAGGCAGAGTGTGGTGTTATCTGACCAAGTGTGGGTTGAGCGCTTCTTATCAGAGGGGAAGTTGAGACTGAGGTGGAAAGGCAGAAAAGGGAAAAAAAAAAATAAATCTATAAAGCAGAAACAATGCCAGAGAGCTCTATTGCCCAACCAGGTATATCACTAAATTAAATAATCTTTATTTTAAAGCTGCAACAGGGAAAAAAAAAAGTTTTCTTTAAATAATTCTTTCTGGCTGGTTATGGTGGAGGGATCTGAGAGGGACAGCCACGGCCTTGTGCCCATGTAAATCAGACCACGGTGCAGCCGCTGCATTGCAGATGAGGCTCTTGCCCCAGCAAACATGGCTTTCCCTGCCGAGAAAGCCAAGGCTCTAGTGAGGCAGCTCCAGGAGGACAAGAAGCTCCTGCAGCGTGTCCCCATCCCACGTACCACAGCAGGTACTGGTACTCGGCAATGAAGGTCCCAGTGCCAGACTAAGGCTGGAGCATAATTCATACCTATTGCGTAAGACTGACGGCATTGAATTGCTGCCGCCTAGACTCAGGGAGCTAGCGGATGTTACAGTTTTTCCTCAGAATACATTCACTCAAAAGTAGGAACAAAGCTCTTGCAAAACTCAAAGCAGGAACCACAGCAGCAAGGACCCCTGTTTCTCTGCAGAGAACAATATTCAGTGTTTCACTGCAAACCTCCCTGTGCCTGAACAGCCCCCTAGCACTGGGGCAGTTGCACCCCCGAGGGTTCAGCTCAGCCCCTGCTCCCTCATCTGCTCACAGAAGTAGGTAGAGGTGAAAAAAAATAAACCCTGCCTCAGCAAAGCATTTTTGGAGCTGTTTGGTGGCGGTACGCGCCAGCGGGCCCCCACTGCCCAGCATCCCGGCAGCATGCAGCTGCCTCGGGGCGCAGAGTGGAGATGCCCTAGGGAACACAGGACCTTTGCTGCATGTCCTGCTGCACGTCCTCCCGCAGCCCAGCAGTCCCGGTTGCTCCCCCGGTGCCTGACCCCCTACGAGGCTTTCAGCAGCGATCAGACCCGGGTCGCATCTCCGCACGCATCTGCGTACGGTGCCGGCGGGAATAAAAGACAATGTTTAACCACCTGCGCTAGGCTGCCTCTGATGTTCTCGAAGTGAAACTTGATGCTGCTCAGCAAAGACACACCTCTTCCAGGGTGTTGTGCAAAATTCTGCGTTTTAACGTAGGACAGGAAATATGAAAAGAGCCGGGCAGAACCCAAGCAGCACTCTCGGTTAGGCCGAGGTTCACCAGCTCCAGCAGGGAGCAAATAAAAGGGTTTGCTTCACTTATCCATCCACCCGTGATTTTCCAGCGCTTTGGAAGTTGCAGTTCCTTCGCTAACAGGTTTTAAAGGATTGGCATTGCTGCTTCCCTCTGGAGCAGCTCTGCAGAGGTTTTTTTTTTTTTTTTTTCCTCCCTTCTCGTTCATGCTTTATTTCCTGACTCCACAGTGGGATGGGTCGGTTGCAAAAGATTCTCATTCCCTTTTTGGGATTGGTTTTGGCCTTCTGGTTTTATTCTGCGAGGGAGAATTTCAAACCGGGTAAGTATTAAAAGTGAACCTGTCTTTAAGGAAAAATATGAAAAAACGTATTTAAGTGTTTTGCATAGAAACTGTACAGAGCTTGGACCAAACCACGTCTGAGCCTTTGTGTGGTGGCTGATACGGGAAAGTTGTTTTAACAAAGATTTAAAATCAAACGAGCAAGTAACGTGCAGAAATACTTCCTGAGGGAGCAGGTGAGGCAGGGGGTCTGAGGTGGAGAGGGCTCTGAACACTCCATTTTCCAGTGTGTACCAAAAGAATTTATGAACATGACTTTTAAATGTTGGATTTTAAGTTTTGAAGCATGCGCTTAGTAGATGATTTTTATTACAAAATAGTTGGGGTGTTTGTAAGTTGTGTCCTGACTTGTGGAAAAAACTGCTGCAAGAGCCGAGCACCGTCCCTATGTCACTGCACTCAGTGAGGAGCTGCAGCTGCTTCTCAGCACAGCTTTTTCCAGCAGATGGAAGAGGGGGCCTGGTGCTGGACACTCTGCACTTGCAGGCTCACTTAGCTTCCAATTAACTACTTACTCTCAGGGGCACTAGGGGATTTGATTTTATTTTTAAATAGGGTTTGGATAAATTAAATCCCTGTGCCTTGGTCCCCAGAGATGCTGAAAGGGAAGCGGGTGATTGTCACCGGAGCGAGCACTGGAATTGGAGAGCAGATGGCGTATCACCTGGCACGGATGGGATCCCACATTTTGATCACAGCACGGACAGAGGCAAAGCTACAGAAAGTAAATGGCAAGCTGAGTACTCACACATGCGTGTTCATGGCGGTGCACACACAAACACATGAAGGCCAATCTCACACCACAGGTACATGCATGAATACATGCACATGTAATTGCTATGGTACAAATACCAGACAGGCACAGTTACATTCGCAGGTATGCATACTTGCACTGTCTGGGGCTCCTGCATGCACAGAAATCCCTCTCCTGCAGATACATGCACGCTGCATAGCACATATTACGGTATTTGAACTTGCTTAGCTATGTACACATATACCTGTACACACAGCCTCCCTCAGCACACACACACACCCTCATTCCACTGCAGGGATATACAAGCTCCTGCTCACCCTATACGCATGCAATTCCAGCACAGACTGCACCGATAAAAAGCCAGACTGCCTTGGGTAACGCATTCACCAAAGGAATAATTTTCCAGGCTCCCTTTGAAGCTTAAAAAGCTCCAAACATACTCCTGAAACTCCAAACCGCTGTTTTAAGGCGGGGACACATCGCAGGGAGCACAGACACCTTCTTTTGCTACCGCACCAGGCTTCCCAGGGCAGGGAAAGGGGCTTCTGACGCGTCATGTTGGTGCGGCAGGTGGTGGAGCGGTGCCTGGAGCTGGGGGCAGCCTCCGCGCGGTACGTCAGCGGCACCATGGAGGACACAGCCTTCGCCGAGCACGTAGTGAAGGAGGCAGAGATCTTGCTGGGTACGTTTACAGCCTGCTCTCCGCAAACGACAGTGGAATGCTGCATCTCTCCTTGGCCATGCTACTTTTTGCCACATGTCCACTAAAAAAAAAAAAAAAAAAAAAAAAAGCAGGAGAGAGAGATGGGGCGAGACGGGAGGGATTTTTCCCTAATTATGCCCTTTGCACTCCTGTTCTCCACCCAGCTTCATCGCTCCAGCTCAAACTGAACTGCGCTCTCGATTTCAGCTCTGTGCCCTCATGACATCCTATTTCAGTATCATAATCCTGGATTTCATCACCCCCAGCTACTGTGGTCTGAAACCGTCTGTCAGGCCAGTAGCAGCCTCACTATTGTGGTCATGGGTCACAGCTGCGGAAATGCAATGTTTCGGCTCTGTGTGGACCGCTCCCCCTCCTACCCCAGGCCCACAGACGACTCAAGGGTGATCTCCTTTGTGCCATGGTATTTGTGTTTTGAACTGGGGTGGGGGGGAAATCATGACAAAATTTTTACTGGCAGCCACCGTCCAGACTATATCACTACTCCAGAGATGACAGGCCACAGCTCTGACCCAAAAACCTGATTTCTTTTGATGACAGTTATTCTGCTCCCAGGAAAGGCTCTGCTGGTTGTAGCCCTCTCCCACCCAGCACTAATGCGTGCTGCTCTGCTTGCAGGAGGCCTAGACATGCTGATTCTTAATCACGTCGGCACATCGTACTTCAATTATTTCAATGGGGATGTTGGTCACGTACGAAAGCTCCTGGAGATCAACTTCCTCAGCTACGTGGCGATGACCACGTCTGCCCTGCCCATGCTAAAGGAGAGTGAGGGCAGCATCGTAGTGGTTTCATCCATGGCAGGTGAGTGGGGAGCGAGGTAGGTAATATGGGATTCAGTCAAAAGACAGCATGGACTGATTTTCAAAAGTAAGCAGCATGCAGAGACACCAGGCATCCTGAAGGAGCTGTAACTGCTTAACACACTCAAAAAACCCCACCCCAAATCCAGATCTTTTTTGTATTTTCTCAATGGAATTTGTTCTCTGATGCAATCCAATTGCCCCAGCTTGCTTTTTGGCCAGCCCTGTAATTAAACCCCACACCCTGGTGTCAGGCTCATTAGAGCAGCAGAGCTCACACACCTCCAGTCTTACGGAGAAAAGTGGAAATGCAGAGTTTCTCACTGCATTGGATCTCTGACTGTTCATCTTGGTTTGGTAGGTCAAGTTCCTGCTAATATTTGTAGAGTGAGTTATCGACTGACTCTATTCACAAAAACATGACTCTCTTCTAATAAATTTCTGTTAAGTCAGGAAACTGAATTACTAACAGATGTCCCCACTCACAGCTGCTACATTGGTTAGTCTTCTGGCGATCAGCTTAGCTCAGTATCCAGAGACAAGAGTTTAAGCTTTGTCCCCCCTCTCCCCTCTGAGGATTTCCTAGTTACTGCAGGTTGCTCGTGCCCTGAGCAGAGACGTGAGCCGTGGTGTTGGCCTTAAGACCTTACAAGAGCTGGAAGCTGACGGGAATATTTGTAATGCTGCTGTTCAGGTGCCAGGATGACATTTCACTAACAGTAAACTCCCTTTGGGTAAAACATCTGTTGAAGAGCAAAACAGAGGTTTGGGCGGAGCAGCTTTCTGTGCTATAACAGAACTTCACTCTGTGTCCAGGTAAAGTTGGGTTTCCCTTTACGGTCCCCTACTCTGCAACTAAGTTTGCCTTGGATGGATTTTTCAGCTCCCTGAGGCAGGAATTCAGCATTCAGAGCATTAACGTTTCCATCACGCTCTGCATCCTTGGCTTCATCGATACTGGTAAGATCAGCGCTGTTTGATCCGGCTGAGCAGGAGCCGAGCATCACCTTCTCAGCTCCTTATCCTGCTCTTCAACTCCCCCTGCCACCGACTCTCCCCTTTCACCTCTGCCGCCGCTTTTCCTCCAGCCCCGCTGTCGCACGGGTGCATGCGGAACGTGGGCCGGGCTCTGGGGGATCCCACCTCTCTTCCACCAAAAAACCAGCCTCCAAACTCAT
>WAAD01016605.1:10118-29875 GCA_013389945.1 Fregata magnificens
ATGGTCTGCCTGCTACCGGGTCCCACCGGCTCATCCCGCCGCTGGTGCCACACTACCGCGACGACAGGGAGTATCAGTAAAGTAGGAATATTTTATTTAACAACGAAGCATCGGAGGCGTTGTTTAGAACAGTGTAACAAAATATCAGCCCTGCACGGAGTCGGAATTTTTAAAAAATCATTTCTACCACGTAAAGAGTAGCTTTGGACTGAGTTCACATTACCTGCCAAAGCTGGGTTTTTTTTAAAAAAAAAATTCTAGTCCTTCCTCTTGAAAGTAAGTACGCTGAATTAAGAAATTGTAGTCTTGGGTATGTGTATGTACATACATGTGAAACAGTGCTGCTACAGTTACATTCACACTTACCTGATTTTCATTACTTCCTTGTAATCGTACCATGAGTTCTCAGCTTATACACATTACTAGCATCGCTAATAAAGAACAAAGATTTCAAGTAATCCTCCACTGACCTCTAGTTAATTTATGGTATTATGAAAAATCCTGTGCGTAGCCAGTTGCTGCAAGGAACAGAGTACTACGCTATATCTGTTGTTTTAATTTTTTCTTGCAAATTTAGTGCAAAGAATCTCAATATGTATCCATAAACCTGTTAAAACATCAGCAATTCATACCATTATACCTTTTTAACACATAAATGCAAAAAGAAAAAAAAGATAGTTCTTGCTTTTAGACAATTAAAATGAAGAGAGCGATCTTTTTGTGGTGAGTTAATAAAATTTCCTAAGACTAATTCCAGAGAAGCTGTACATAAAGTTATTTAGTGCTAAAAATCTACAATACATTTTTCAAGTATAAGATACTGAAATATTATTGCCAATAAATAGTTGTGCTGTAGTCAAAGCCATGGTTCCTTTGTTAAATCATTCACATCTCAACATATTAGGATTTAGTTTCTCACTGAGTTTATGTATTAAAATTGCTAACTCTTCTGTTGCTTGGGACTTATCCTCCAACAGTTCGTAGCGAAGACTGGAGATATCCTGTTTGATTTCCTTTAATTCACCTGTATGAATCATTGAAAGAAATACTCGTTAGCAAAGTTTAACATTCATTCAATACTGTTCTGTTAAGTCACATCAGTGCGTGTTTCAGATTATTATCTCAAAATGTTCATGAGAGCTGGTACAGGGGTGGGGCAGGAGGCTTTACCTCTTCTTCATTCTCCATGAGATGTGAGTGTGTCTCCACCCCTAAACAGTACCGAAGGTATTTTAATAGTGCATTGAACTCTAATGTTGTGCTCCACATGTACACAGAACATCAAAGATTCAAAAAGCGCTTTACATAGGTTAATGAATTAATCGTGGCAACACTGCTGAACAGCTGGTAAATATTAGTATTCCCCTTATAGAGAGAAAAGGAAAAGAGATTTTTTCTGAAGTGATGTGCCAAGATCACACAGGAAAAGTGTGGCAGAGCTGGCAATAAAACTCACAGCTTCTGAGACTCTCTCCTCTTCCTTACCAATATCCTTTGAATTAGAAAAAGTCAACCAATTTAAAATTATGTTACAATTTGACACAAGTACAAAACGCATTTAAAAGAAAACAATTGTCAAGGCCAGGCTCATAACAAGCAACAGCATGTTTTCCGTTATAGGATATTCGGTTCAAGAGCAGCAGCTTTTTAGAATATTCAAACACTATTCTTCCAGCAAGTGTGAAGTATGTGAATTCTCACACAGTATCCACCGCAGGAAACGATTTGTCACGTATGAAATAAAAGACTACGAAAGAATACCTAAATTCTCCAGTGATGCAAAACAGGGAAAAATCTCTAGACTTATGTTTAAAATAGCTGCACTACGTAAGAACGCAGAAGTTTTCTGTTTAGAATATAGCATACTTCAAAAATTGTATCTTCAAAGGCTGGATCTATACTTTGGGCACCAAAGAGGTGGGCATGACACAAAGAGCACTACCTTTGCTATGCAGCTGAAAACTGAGGTTCAGGGGTTAGCTGACTTGCTCAAAATGGACTTCCCTCTACAGAATTGGTGATAAAGCAAGAACCATGATGTCCATGACCCATAATCCTTCTGCACTGTCTTGCTTATCTAAACACATATATGCCTATGCCAAACAGGCATCAGGGAACTGGAAAGACTTGTACATCCCCGGTGCTGTTGGTGAGAGAACAGTCTTTTCATCGATCACTAGGTAGATGATTTTCCCCATCACAGAGCAGGAACAGGAGAAAAGCAATGGAAATTCAGGAGAGGGGCACAAGGGGCACACTGAGAGGAAGGCACTTGTAGGAGCTTCTCTGCTTTTGTCACTCGCGAGCTCAGCTCTGTACAGCCACATAGGATGGGGAAGAGTCAGGATAACAGTCAATGCACAATGCTGCCCTTTGAAGGTACAGGGTGGGATTTAATTTATATCTTCTTTTCTGATCCCTGCTTCTCGCTGCAGAGAGTTACAGGTAAGCAGAGAGTAACTAACAAGCAAAATAAAAGCTACGCTGCCCTAGCTGAGAGGGCACCCCGTTCAGGCCCGTCACATCATGTACGCACGCAGCCAACCTGATGCTTCCATGCCAATAAAAGCTGTTCTGATCCCAAGTTGTTCATCACTGCACGCCAGCTGGAGAGCACAAGGCTGCCAGCAGAGCGGCTTGGGTAAGCGTTCCTGGTGCGCCGAAACCAGCTAAACTAGCCCAGACAAGAACTACTTATGCTAAGCAGGTATGTTTTTCTGGTGGCAGTCACACAGATTTCTTACTAGCTGAACCATGATGGTTATAACCTCCAGCCTATGGGGAACAAACCATTGCTGGGGTATTACATTTCCAAGAGCAGAGCCAGCCTGGGAAGGGACATCATTCTATTGCCTGATAATCTTTTAGCTAGAGTGCAGAGTAAACATGCCCCATGTTGTACACAGCCCTGTTATTTTGTTTGCAGACCTGCCCAGAGCTCAAGAGTTTCCTTTTTGGCCTGTAGGCTTGTGTTTCATTCCTGGAAGGCTGGAGGAAGGACAGCATTCGTCTTAGTCTCATCTCAGTGGGGAGTTGGGGTGTGCACCTGGAGCATGCACCCCTCACTGCTACCAGAGAAGTTCTGCACTGTCAACAGACACCAAGCTCAGATCCATCATTTCGCAACAGATCTCTGGCCACACACTAAAATAGCGGCTACCATTCTCATTTTTCTCACCGTGCAGCTAACTCTAGGCCGCTTTCGTTAATGATGTGCAACTTCAAAGATGAATATTCCACACAGCTTTATGAAGGAAGGTAATACAAGTAGTTCATGGTGTAAAGCAGTAAATTGTGTGTTCAGTTGAATGATACAGAGAGAAAGATGTCCTGCAGCTCTACCTAGGACTCTAGAAATGTGAATACAGTTAGTGGCTTCCTCACAAATTTCCTCTGTAACTGTGCATCATGTCTGTGCTCTCATTTTCCACCTGTACAATGGGGCCCGTAATATTTCTCAGTTCTACTTCTTTGGTACTACTTGCCCATTTTGGTTGTCACAGGCATACTTCCACTACTACCTATCTGAGTTCAGTGCATTTGAAGTAGAAATAAACCCTCTTTTTAGCTGAAACCTTCATGCACCACTGTAATACCGATTCCTAATACGACATGACAAAAATTGTCTCTGAATATTGCAAATGCAGTCTCTTTCTTACCTTCATTTACTTCATCATTTTCTTTGTCCACTTGTGCTTTCAGAACGTAACGTTTTATCAGTCTTTTCATTATTTGCTGCCAGATTAAAACAGTTATATGATCAGGTGAGCATATATAATTAAACACTATTCACTTTTCTTTCTTAACTGTCTCCCTCACATCTGTATAAGTGAAAGAATGAACAGCCCCAGATCAAGCAGTTGCCTCACATGGGCTTTTTTGGTGGCATGCTGGGATTCATCATTACAATAAAGCACCTTTCTCATCCAATTACCTCTTACTTACAGAGCACCACAACTTTTTGTAGGGAACAGAACAACAGGAAAATATGTCTAAACACACCTAATTTAGGCTTTAAGTAGCTTCAGAATAGGTCTACTCTTTGTTAAACTCAGTTCACATGTGAAAGGATGTGTAATAGTAAGAAATAAATGTTCACCTTTTAAGAAGAAAGAAAAGTTGAGATTTTACAGTATGACAGTGCAATGTCAGCTGTAAAGGATTCAATAAGATTATATCTGTATTTTTATACCATAACTGCCAGGGTTCCTTGTAGGTACTAACATTCTTGTACTGTGTTACCATACCTAATCTAATGTAGCTCGTCTAACAGAATTTGCACAGGTGTAACCACACACCTTCACCATTTTCACTAGGGGAACAAGAGCTCCTATTTACTCTTTTAATTCTGAGCTGGAAAGAAGACAGGAAGGTAATATCTGACAGACTCCTCTTACCAGAAAGGAGCATTCCCATCTGCAGGAATGTTAAATGTCACAACTCAGATCATGAGAAGAAAGGAGGGGAAAGTAATGCTAACCTAGTCAGCTCAATGCTTTCACATCCCTTCCCCAGAAATCAGTTTCAGATGTTTGCTTCTCACACTTTCCAAACTGGGACATCAAAGGAAAAATCTAAAGTTTTGTATGGGCTAGCTTTTAAACACTTCAAATAATGGGGCTTGAACAATAACTGTCTTTTTTCCAGTAGCATCCTGGAGTTTGATTTCTACAGGAGGTTTTCTTTATCTGGTGAAGGCAAAATGTACTTGAAACACGAAATTCTGCTAGTACCTTCACACAGTTCTATTACTCAAAACAGCGACCACTGTATGTACTTACTTGATAGCGTGTCGGCTGATTGAGAATGCTGTTAAAACTGTGTGATTCAAAAACTCTGGAGTTCGACTGAGTGAAAAGGTTTAACTAGGAAGAAATAAGACAAAATTAAAATATATTATGGAATTCACAGTCAGAATTCAGCTCCATTTTTTTTTCCTGGAGACATCTTGGGGATGTCTCTATAGTCACTATATCAGAATATTATTTCCAAAAAAACCTGAGATTGCCTTGACTTATTTGGTGGTTTGGGGTTTTTTTTAAACATTGATCATTTTAGCCATCCTATTCAGAGCACAGCTTCAAAGCAAATGTGCTCGCACAGCTGAGGAAATAATGAATTATGACAGGGATGAGCGGCCAGAGCAAGGAGAGACTCTCTAACTGGCCTTAACAAAGAGCTGTTGTGGATCTGCACTCTTAAGCATACTTTTAACTACAAGTACGTGCTCAAAACCACTTCTGCTTAGTTTGAAGTGTTTTTCCAAAGCACCATTTTCAGGAATAGCAATCCATTCAGAAAAATGGTCATTGTTCAATTATTCAAGGATCACAAAGCCATCAGATCCCAAATAATTTAACATTTTTGTAGCAGTGGGCTAGAAACAGAAGGGGAAAAAAGCCACCATGGACAAGATGGCTTTGTGACCAATGCAGAAGGTTTGTTACTACCAAGTCAGGGACCTAACTCTTCTCTCAGATACACTGGTGAGGGTGAAGTAAAAAACATGTATCCATAGAAGAAGGTTCAACACCCTAATCTGCATCTGTTGTTAATGTGTGGCCAATTAAAAGTCACTGAATCAATGATAGCTGACCTCTCTGGTGGGGCAGGGGAGCAAACTGAAGTCAGCCTGCATCTATATAGTAAGTCTGATGCTTTCTGTAACTGTCATGGGGTTTGTGCCTATGCTGCACACAGCCTGTCACTTAAGCTGGGCCACAAGTGGGCTATTTTTACCTACTCCAGGTTGCCCACCTTCTTGGGGGAAATGAGACATCAGCTCAGCCACCATTTTTATTAGGGCATGGGACAGGATTTATCTTTGTACAGTGTAATACATAGTGTGCCAGTCCAGCCTAACACAGAGGCAGCTGTGGGCTGCCTTTCCCAGAGAAAAATAATTTGGTTCGTAGTTTGAGAAAACTAGCTCCACCTGACCTGTCTCAGCAGTGACTCAGACAGGATTTTAGTTCTTTAGTGACTTACATTCTAAGTATGATAGTAAGTACTGCTATATGATATATAAGCACTACTGAATGTTTTGTTATAAAAGAGTATCTTTGTTTTGTTTTTTAAACACATCTTCTGTACAGTGACTGGAGAGAACTAACGAAGTTCAGGCACTTGGAGCACTCGAGAGCAAAAGATGAGCAGTTAGTACCAAAAAAGTGCTTCTAGCTAAACTGATTTATACTGACATCTTTAAAAACATGTATCTACTTTCACTGCCTACAGAAAACTGGAGAAAATATTTTTTTACTGAAGATTCCGTACCGCCAACAGCTCAGAAGTCGTAGGCTCCAGAGAGATCTTTCAGAAAAGATGACTAGACCTGACATTTCTGATAATTTACAGTAAAACAAATAAAAATTATTTTCAATTGCTTTCAGTCTTTGTAATACACAGGGCCTTGAGCCTAACTTATTAAAAAAGCCACATGTATCATCTTTAATGTGTCTGTGCCCCAGTTTGTCATCAGTAAAACAAGGGGAATTGTTATCTA
Source organism: Fregata magnificens (assembly GCA_013389945.1). Lineage (NCBI taxonomy): Eukaryota > Metazoa > Chordata > Aves > Suliformes > Fregatidae > Fregata > Fregata magnificens. Next base: position 16,624 of record WAAD01016605.1, read on the forward strand.
AATCTCACAAGGAGCTTGTGGCACTGCATTCCATTAATATTTGTAGAGAACATTTAGATACCCCCATTTAGAATGTCATGGAAGTGCTGAAGATTATTATTACCAATCCCCCCTCTTTCCTGTTGTCTTCTGTTGAGAACATAGCTTGTGACAGTAGAAAGTGAATATCATACTGACCACACTTTATCCTTTTCCTGTCCTAGTGAAAGGAAAAGTTTTCTCTCCTTAACCCCCCCCGCCCTTTTNGAAAGCATCTTTATTCAATATTTAGGTCATTCCTCGTGGGAATTATTTGTGCCTTTGAATACTCAGTTATTTTTGTTTTAATTGTGTTTTTCCAGTCATTGGACCTTCTTGTCCTAAGAAAATTTATAGCTTTTTTTTGGTTTTTATGCAGTATGTTTAGGCAATCTGAAATACAGAACTATGAATAGAAATGCTTGACTAATTACTGTGCTATCATCAGAAGCACAGATTATACCCTAAAACTTAAAGAAAAGCAGAATGCTGGAATGGACACACAATTCCTCACTGCCATGAAAAGATTTCAGTACCTACCCTAGATTTGGAATTGCCCATTCCCATTTCAATGTCCTTCTGTAGCCGTCTCCTCCTGCACTTAGAAAAGTTAATGATCCTCATGATGAAGTAGAAAAAAGATTTGGGGCTTGGTACAAGACTGAATGGTGGAGGTAATGTTTTTCCATCATCAAAATACGATAACCAAAGTTTAGAACGAGCAAACTTCCACTCTACATCACTGTCATCCTGTGTTAAGATATAAAAACAAGTATGTGTTTTGTTTTTATGAAACACAAAACTTCCTCCAAATGAAACTTCTTTTAAATATCTACCTTCTCTCTTTTTACATAAAATGTTATTTGCCTGCTAGTAAGACTCCCAGTAGTTCTGCAAAAATGCAACCACTTTATCAAGTCTATTTTAACTCAATTTCAGTTGTCTCTTTATGGCAACATCTCGTTGACAATACTTAGTTAAAGCATGTGAACCATTTTAAACAAGTGTTGTTTTTGCACTGAGTGAAAGCCAACATATAAACTTCTTGCTATTTAAAGTGGAACTTTTTTGGGGTTTTTTCAGTCTTGTTTTTCTCATTGAAGTGGTCACATGAATTTGGTACTCACACAAGTGACGAAGTATTAGCCTCAGGGTAGACATGGCTTAAAATGGTAGTACTCACAGCTTTTTACATAACCATGAAAAGTAACTCTCATTTATAATGGAGTACAGAAAATACAAACTTTGTTGTCATGAAGAAATCATGTTAAAAACTGACAAACTGATTTCGTCCTAATACGTTCTTACTGAAGTATTCCAAGGCTGGACTTGGTTTACTCTAAAGGTGATAAGTTTTTTTATTATAACTAGTTTTCTCCTGCTGAACTCCCTGACATTTCCCAGAAGTCACTGAAAATATTGGAAATGACATATCCATTTGTACACTGTGTCTTAGAGAATTTTTTTTCCTGCGAGTGTGGGTGTGCGCCCATGTCTATGCGACTGTAGTACTCTTTGAATAATATCAGAACTCGTGGTCTGGAAAACTGGCACTATAAATATACTTCTACTTTCATTTCAGCAACTTGGGATTTATTTTTTAGATCCATGTATCTTCTCTACTTAAAATTTTCTGGCTTTTTGGTGGAGTTGGGTGCTAAATACTCCAATTAATTTTCTTTAAAAATGTAGATACTTTGACATGATAACAAAATTCAAATAAAATATATCTCTTTCAGTAAGCAATGCAGCCAATAACTTTGTGTGAAATTCAAGTATTCGTTCATCTGAGCCATTTGGCAGATTTGGAGAAATACTGCCACTGTGTTTTCAGGGCGTATGGCAAAGCCCAGTAAACCTAGAATCAAGTTTTAATATTGTACCTAAAGTGGAAAAAAGCACATATTACAAACAAAGCGTGTAGGCATTGCTAAGTGTGACTCAGTCACAACAATCTTGAAGATAAGCACCTGTATCATACTCCACGTACAGAGGCATGTAAATGTAATAAAGTATGTCCATCTATCACTGCTGTGCGTAAATGCCTAACTCCTGCTCATTTAGCTAAAAAGTTTGAGGACTGGAACTAAAAACTAGATTTCCATTAAAGAACCATCAAAATACATTTAATCTGTATCCTAATGATCCATCAAAGATTGAAGTGCACTACATTAAGGAAACATGCAATAAGCATCCTAAGGAAACCGGGAATGAACCACCCATGTTTAAAGTGTTAAGCCCAGTAACTTGGTTTTCTACTTCACAGCAGTCTTCATTTGAATATTATTTTAGATTTTAAGATTTCTGGATGGATGACATCTCCTTAGATGTGTATACGTGGCACAAAATGAATTACTTGTTCAGAGCCTGTAAGGTTCTGCAGCTTGACTAGAGGGTTAAAGCCAGTCCTAGGAACATAGTATTTTTTTGTGATCTCCTTTACTGAGGCAATCCTTCACTGTACTTTTGTATATCAAGGTATGCTCATTTAAATAATTCCTAGTAATTCTGCCCTTTTTCAACATAACAAAGAGAACAACCTGAGAACAGAGCCCACCTCAATTTCTTGATATGAACTGTTGATCATAGCAATCAGCATGTTGAGCAGAACTACCACCATCGTTACGTTGTATATGCCATAAAGAACATAACCAATGTTCTCTATGAACTTATGATCATATTTGAGGACAACAGAGGTTACTTCAGACAAGCCAAATATTGACCAAAATAAGGTCTTGAAACTTTCTTCCACTCTGTAGGAAAAAAAGAGGAAGGCATTATTACTAACTACACAAATAAATATATAAATGGTGTTTACAGTAAATGATAAACAATCTTAAGTAATTTGTCTGTGAACCAGGTTTGTAGAGCACTGATCAAAACAACAAACATGCAAAAAATATTTTTCACAGTATGTTCCATTTCTTCATTGTACTCCACCTATCCACCATAGAGAATATAGTTGTAATAATACATGCAAAACAACAGTCCGGGAATTAGAAAGGTATTCTATTTCCAGGTTGAAATGAAGCGTATTCTCATCTCATTATTTTCCAGTCTAACTCTGCAGGGGGCAGACCTTCGCTGTGCTAATAAAGCTGAAAATGGGGCTGATGGGAAGGAAACTGCTGCACTCCTTTCAAGACCTTCTGATTAAACCTTCCATTAGGAAGGATGCACTCAGAAGAGGCTAGCAGCAGGTTCAGCAACAAAACTGACAAACCAAACAGATTTCATGGTATTTGTTCAAGACTTGCTGAAATCAGTAGGAGCCAGGCACTTCAACAGGAGGCAGGTACCTCGATACCCTTAAGGCTCTGGGTCCAGGACCCACTGCCTCTATGCTCTTGTTTCCATCCCATGGTCAGGGCGATTCCTGAGGAACTGAGCTGCCAAGGGCTCTCAGACAGCTGCCAGACAGCTCTTCAAGCCTTCAGGGCCTTTGAGAGTGGATCCTCTTCAAGTTCTCCTCCTCATGCTGCCATTCCTCTTTCCACCCAGGAAACATTGCTACAGGTTGACTTGTCATGCAGTCAGGACACAGCTCACTGCAAAGCTCTATCCTGCTGCACTGAGAGGTGCGCTAATGAATGCACGCTAAGAGATGTTGGTATTCAATAAAGATTTTGATGTGCCTTCCATTGTACCCCACAGAATTTACTGGAAATGACTTCTTCCTCCGTGTTGCCAGAAAGTGAACCAACAGACAGCTGTATTTTAATAACTAAAATACGCCAGTACACCTATCTTGAATTACCTGTTTTAACACTGATAAATGATTTTTAAATGCAAATAATATATGAATGGATGTATAGTCTAGTAAAGTAACACCGCTGTTTAAGAAATGAATATTAACAAGCATCCAAATAGTATGCATACTAGACACCTGATATCAAATACCGTAACAGAAGTATCATTATATTTCATTATTTATCTAAAGAAAAGACAATGAGTAAGAGTAAGTGCAAAAATCACGCTCTAATTAAGGACGAGTCACGGAATCAACTACATGAAAATATGGCAGTTTTTACAGAAGTCATGTCTCCTGTAAAGATGGGAGAAAAAGAAAAGTTCTGAATTTCACCATCCTGTGGAATTGCTTCTGATTTGGAATGTCCTAAATATTTATCACTTCCAGCATCACCTTGTTTCAGGAAGTAAAAAACCCAAGCAAACAAAAAACTTTGGAGATCATAGCAAGCAACCACCATTCTTCTGTACTCATGTGACTAACGATAATAAGCAGTTATCGTGTAGATTGTAAACCTGGATCCAAAAGAGTCCAATGCAGTTCATAGATTTGTTTCAGTACCAGTCTAGGAGAGAAACATGCCATCTACAGAATTACTATCTCTGTTTCTTGACAAATTAAAATTATTTGAGGCCTATTCTTGACATCTAGGCTAAACCTCTCTGTGTATCAATTAGGTCTGACAGAGCCCAGTTAAAGATTACAATTCTAGCGGTTGCTTTGGGAAAATGTCATTCAGAAGACACCAGTAATATTTTCTTGCAATTGGTTGTCCACAAATCTGTGCGATTAACATAATATACAGGTAAAATTATTTTAGACTGCAATGAAAGCTTCCATTATACAAGTAGAAAAGAACTGGTCTTTTGTATTCTGCTTTCTAAGGTTCTGAGATACCCGATTTCCTGCTGACTTCAACTGTCTTCAGTTTTATTTTAATGCTAGGAGAGAGCATACAATATCTCGCAGACTTTGTTACCTTAGTGAAAAGCCTGAAAGTTTCATATCGGCTTTTTACTTAAACGTAACTTCATACTTACGTTGTAAAGGCTGGGTTTAGTTTAGCTCCAAGGTAGTAGGAATACAGTATGAACATTCCAATCATAAATGCAAGAAATACCATAATAAAAAGGACCATAAACTTGAAGATGTCCTTAACAGTCCTTCCAAGTGAAATCTGCAAGGGCCCAAAACTCTCATTTGCAGGTAGGATATATGCAATCCGAGAAAAGCTAAGAACGACAGCAATTGCATAAAGGCCTTCAGATATTATCTGAGGATCCGATGGGAGCCATTTATCTCTAGCTGGAAGATATGAAATATAGGGGTAAATATAAGGAGTTACTCAGTTATCACAATGTTGAAAAATAAATCTTGATAGGATTTTTCCATGAACATGTCTGAATTCAGATGAGACAAATATTTGAAGAGTCTAGTAGTTGCTACTCCATTCCTATTTCCTTTAAGTCACAAATGATGAATACAAGTTACATTACCTTTTGCTAGAAGAAAAACTGTACTTGAAGAAACATGACATTTTCTTCTACAGTTTGCATTTTAACCTGAACTATATAACAATAAATAATTGCTTATTGCTTTTCTTAACACGACTGTATTATTAGCTACCTTAAGAAGCACTATGCTAAAGCCAGAAATTTATTCATACTTTGTGTTTTATTGATGGGAAAGTTAATGGTGTTGGTTGATGAACAATTCATTAATTAATCACATCAAGCTTTTGCCATTGTTCCAAGTTCAGGATATAACCTATATCCCACTGAAATCATGAATATTTTTGCCATTTACGTTAATGGAAGTAGGACCATGGTTTTTACACACAATATGCACAGAAACAATTGAGTTTATATATAAATTCATAAATTGCCTATTATGTGAATTAATGCACCGTCTTAGCAAAATAACACTGAATTAAAGTGTGTTTTGTATCAAAATACCATGTATGTATTTACACACATACAAATTCAGATTGATTATATAGCAGTTAATGTAAATAACAAAACCAAGTCTGCTATTATAATATATTGAAGTTCATAAAGCATATGCTAAAATACACCATCAGCAGTAAATACAGCCTTTGCTGGTGTTGCAAATAGAGATTCATCAAACCTTTAAATACAATTTCTGCACTGCAATAACTATTTAGTACTTTTATTTGATTTGAGCAGATCTTTACTGGGCCAGCATCCTTCCTTAACCAGGAAATGCTGATAGATCTTTATGAATATGAATAACCGTATCAAACAACTGAACCAACCAAAAAAAAAATTCACATCAAAAAATTTTACCTGTGGTGCACTAAGCCAAGAATAAAATATAGCTTGCAGATGTTTAAAATCAAGAGGGTCAAATTTAGCTCTAGGATAAACAGTTACAACAAAATTATACATTTGATATGTATATATGATATGATATGATATATGACAGATACATTTGAACTGATTTTGTCCTTACGCCTATCATTTGGTTTTAATATATTAGCAAACTTATTTGTCAAATTAGCATCATAACAACTACTGTTTAAATAGCGTAGAAACAAGAATATTGAGGCAGAAATGGTTAGACAGTGCTATGAACACAAACACCTGCTAATATTCATCTTAAGGCTTCAAAATGCTAGTGCATCCTACCAGTATTTCTGTGTTCAGATCTGTGTTGCAGAAAAGTTAAACTCACCGTAAGTAAAATACTCTATTTCTGGAGGAAGTGTGACCTCAGAGAGGTCATTCTCCTCAATGTAGTTGTCCACATATTGTTGTGCTTTTGTGGCCTGCAGGAATGCCAGAAGCCTCGCTGTGAAAGCAGCAATGAAAATGGACAGCATCCCAAAATCCAAAACATTCCATAACTGCAAAATATATTCCCTGGGTCCTTCCAGCCACAGCTCTTTGCATTCTGACCACATCATACCTGCAACAAGGAATGAAAAAAACATAGCAATGTTGGCCAAACTCTTTGTATTTCTGCATTCTCCCATTTCATGAAACCAGGTGGTACCAGCGGAGCAAAAATTTACTTGTTTACAGTATCACAGCATCATCATACACCTTGAGTAAGGCTCTCTTGGTTTCAACAGGGTTGATCAAATGGCAAGGTATTAACTGATATGCAGGGATAAAGCTCAGACATCTCTACATAGGGTAGCATAGAGCCATGACTTTGCAGTGAAAGTATTATGGCCTAACAACATAACAGTATGCTGTACTTCTAAAAAAGAAAAGATATTAAATGTGGAAAAAGAACTCCTCTCATTTCCTTCCCATTTACATTCGTAAAACACTTCTGAATCAGAAGGATTCATTTTCACAGAGGAGCACAACTACCCAACTACACAGAGATGACCAAATATAAAGGGCACAATTATACTACTGGTTCTCCACTTTACAGAATAAGACGCTTTTCAGCATAGAAAGTGGAATTTGGCTATGTGTACTTCAGTTTTCTTACTCAAACTTCTCCTCAGAAATTCACTTACATGGATTTAATCCAGATCACAGCCTCATCATAACGTTGAGATGTAGTTGCTGGGAATCAAGACTTTTTCTTACTTCAAAAAAGTTGAAGGGGAAAAAAAAAAAAACCCAAACAACAAAACCACAACCCCACAACTTTTCTCCTTGTTTCCCTGGCTGGGTAATTCAGAGGGGGTACTGCTGCCATCCCAACCACACGCTGGATTGGCTTGAGGGTGGTTGTCTCTTGAGTGTCCAAGAAATTTCTCACAGTGACTGAGTCCTAAAGACCACCAAAACCTCAGTCCTTGCCTTCTGTCAAATAAAGAGGCTGGTCCCCACAAGTATACACTGGGACTACCAAAAGGCAGCATACAAGGGATATGCATCTCCCTACCCTAACATAGTTTAACATAAAGCAGTGCTTAAATCAGGAGATACAGGGGATTCAAAAGGCAGAGCAAGGCACCTTCATGTAGCAGCCACTGTAACACTTCCTTTCTCTTCCACAACCTGTAAAAGCTGAGAATGCTACATTATCATGTGGCTGACATTTTGCTACATAAAGCACCTGACTTTGATGAAATGCTAGAAGATAGCACCTTCTGCCATACAGAGTTTCAAGCAGGCTGACAGCTGATCAGGTTTTGTGAAAAAAACTGAGTAATGAGAACTGACTCATTAGCCCCTTGACACTGGTAGAAACTGTGATTTCCCCAAATGCTACCTAGGCAGCAACACCACATAAGCACTGATGTGCTAGCACATTAACACGGAGCAGTAGGAACTCCTGACCTTCTGGCACATACAGCAGCATAGGCTTCCTGATACTATTTAAGAAAACCACTTCAGTAAAGTATAAGTTCTGTGGTGGTCTCTTCAGCAAATCTATGCTCCTGTTACAAATGCCAGAATTACCAAACAGTGTGGCAAATCAGCAAACAAAATTTTACCCCATGCTGCAAGAGGGGCAGCACAGAGATGCTCTGATGTTCTCACCAGTTTTAATGCACTGTTATCTGCCCTAAGGGTTTATTCTAACTGCACAGCAGCTGGAGCAAAGGTTTGGGACCTGGGCTTCTCTTCTTTCTTTTAGAATTTATATCTGCAGGAAAACAGTTGACATAAAGATGAAGGGGCAATATACCTACCAAGTACCCATACCATGATCAGCATTTCTGTCCAGGTGAACTGGGTAGTCTTCACCCTAAAGATCTGCTTAGGGTAATCAGTAACAGTGACATTCGGCAGCGTTGTTATACCTTCAAATCTGTCTGAAGCATTGAACACCAGCAGGCCTAGGAAAATAATGAAGGATGCTGCATGTGCCACAAATTTCATAAATGGGCTTCGAAGAATTCTTCCAAGCTGTAAAGGCAGAACGAAAGCAATCACTCAGTTTTCTCAAAGAAACAAACTCTTTCATCAGGCATTCCAGAAGCATAAATGAACGCTCAGAGCTCAGGACAGTCTGAAACCTCATTGTTAAAGGGTACCCTTCCAAGTGCACTGAACTGTGATGCTTTACCATTTCAGACAAAAGTCTCCCAAAGGCAGCCTCCTGTTAGCGAGCATTCATGTTATTCCATAAACTCTAGATGGCAATGTTTGAGGGGAAACACTCCAAGGAATTACACACGCACAATGGCTGTGACCAGAAAAGTTTGATCTAATGCCCACAGATAACAATGGGGGGCGGAAGCAAGCCCGTGGAAAATAAATAAATAAAATCTCCAAGTAGCAAAATGCTTTCTCTACCAAGAAGAGCATACTATTAGCTTGTCTATGACTATAGCTCTAGGAAAAATTAGAGACTCATCTTCTCATCTCTGGCTACTGTATTCCATCCACAGAATATATGTTCAGAGCTGTAAGTGCCAAATAAATAACCTGTGTCTACTAAAAATAATGACTGCTCCATCACAATGGACTAGGAAGGACACGATATTACTATTTTCAAATAAATTCAGCTGATTTCATTCACATCTGCACCTGGCAGAAGGACAAAACAGCAACAGCAGAGGCAGTGCGTCTGCACCAGAAGAGAGGACCGGCTGCCTCCAGATCACCACACTGGAAAGAGCAATGGGCCTGTCACTGTTCTCACTGTATGAAAAAGAAGGGTCTGCAATCCCATCAGTACTAACCTTATCCTGCAAGCCAGCATCAGAAGTGCCAAACTACAAGCCCACTCCCCTGAGGGCAATACTGCCAGTATCCTTTATTTAGGCAGCGAAGGTCTCATGTGGCCAGTGCTGCTGCAACTCCCCACCCCATACTCAAAAAACCGCAGATATCAGTGAGGCTGCAGCACAGACGGCAATTTGTGCATTGGCTCAAGCACAGAGATGCCACTGAGATGCCCTAACAACACTCTTTGGACACCTCTTGGGCAGAATGCACATGTAGGTTTACTTGTCCTCCCCAGCCTACTTCCCTTTGGGAGGTGTAGTACCTTTGGAACGCATCTCCTTTCTGTGGCATGAGCCGGACAATGCTTGTCCCATCTCTGTACAAGGTGTGACAAGGTAGATGCTACACAGACTTCTTTGTCTTAGCTGCTGCACACCTCTTAAGGCCAAAGGTCTCCTGTCTCCTTCAGTACAATAGAACAATATACTGCTCTGCACATAATGCCCGACCTTTATTAATGTTAATATACAGTTCTAATGTGATAAACTGTCACGTACATTACCAATATTAAGCAATATTCCAAAATCCCCTGTGAAGAGCTGCATTATCAGCAGTATTGTACAAGAAGAGAAAAACAAGTTCAGCAGATGGGGAACTGGAAGTAGCTTTCTTATTTCAAGGAATGGTTTTCCTGAAACAGGGGTCAGCTACTATGAACTAAGCGGACCAGCACACACTAAATAGCATTTACTACCTGTGCAAACAATCTCAGGTTCCCTTCCTGCTCCTGACCTTTAGAAAGCATTTTGAAATTACAATATCAAACAACTGATCTGAATGTACAGTACTTTTATTTGACATGAGCACTAGGAAAAATGTCAGGTGTTTCTGGTACTGGGAATTAATGCTCAAGGACAAATGCCACTTTTCCATATTAGACACCAGCTAAAAATATATTAATACATTTCTGTGATATGGAGCTGTGAGTGAGGAATATCTTTACTACAGATATTTATGGAAATTGACATTTCAGAGAATAATGAGACTAACAATTATACTATTTTCATGAAGGTTTATCTTTAAAGTAAATAAATATTTAACCCAAAGAAAACATCAGGTTCCCTTGAAATATGCAGAAGATGAGCAAAATCTTATCCTTTTTGAGGTGAACTACAAAAACAAAATATGAATGAGTGAAACTCACATTTCTTTGCTGTACACTTGTTAAGGAAATGAAATTGAAAGACCACATTCAGCACAGAAGTAAATTTACTTAAAATTTTAAAAAAGTTAATGTAACAGAGAAATCTTCCTTCTTTTGATTTACCAAAGATCTATCAATATGCTTCATTTGCAGACAGTTCACATGCTACAGACAATAAGGATTTCAAAGAAACTACTGTTATTTTCATCGTGAAATCACCAGGAAAGCTGGCAGCATCCATATATTTTCATATAATTTTAAAGAGGTAAGAGTTCACAGTTGTGCTCTTTTACAAATATACCATACCACATGGTTGGAATACTGCGTTTAATTTAATTTCTGCTCTATGGTTCACCTTGTAAACAGACCTCCTAGGGCAGGAATAACAAATATTTTACTTAAGATTAAGTTTTGCATCAGTGAAGTCAACAGATGTTCTGCTAATTGTTTATGTGGGAACAGCATCAGATCTTAAGATGCCGTCAGAGGAGACCGAATACAGAATCTGAGTGGTGACTTTCAAAAAATCCATGTTACTAATACAAATACAATTACATAGCAGAGATTGTGAGGTGAGCACGATCTACGGAAATTTAAAAAAGAAAAAAAAAAGCTCTCAGAGAAGGTTTTTTTTCTTTCTTTAAACTTAACAATAATTTCTTTTCATGCTTCATCAATGTGGTCCCCTCTTTACAGTGCAAATAAAACAAATAGCATCTTTTGGGTCAAGACTAGACATTACTAAAAATATCATTAATTAAAATTTGGAAGCAGCAGAATTAGAGGTACAATATTGCATTTTGAATGCCAGAAATTGAAAAACAGGTCCCAGAATAGTACAAGACACGTAATTTATAAAATTCATTCAGTACCCTGCTACATGGTGCAATCCAATAACCAATGGCTAGAAATGGAAGGCCCAATGCCACAACCAGCACAACCAGACACTTGATAGCTATGGTCTGCTCCCGTAATCCTGAGAGATTTTCATACCAGATAGTCAGTAGCTGTTGCTGACAGTTTGGATGGGCCACAAACTGTAAAGAAAAAGACAGAAAACCAAGACATATTATAATTTATAAGAAGAGTTATACAACTGCTACATACATGACCATGATCACCCTAAATATCTGGTGTTTAGACCTTAAGAACCATGTTTTTTTCTTCTTTCCTTTAAAATAAAGGTTAATAAATAAAGAATAAACTGCTGAGCTGATTTAAAGCAGCACTTTGGGGACAAGGTTACACATGTGGACAGCCATCACTGATAGAAGCCTTTTATGCATTATTAGAACAGCTTCGCATACCCGATTGGATCCTGTCAGAGTTGAATCTCAGCCCTAACTTCCAACAATTTCTCAGCAAATCAAGCTGATCCAAGGTACGTGCAGAATTTCTGCGGAGACTGAAAATTCTGGTCTGACCATAATCCACTATTAGCCTCTCCCCTTCCTGCACGTGCTCTTCACAGACCTCCTCAAACATCATTGCCATTTGATTTGGTTCTTTGACAAAGGCTCCAAATAACTCCTTAACCATCTATACATTTTCAGGCTAAAACTTACTAAGGCAAGAAATAAATGAAGCAAAAGTACAGCACCTCACCAGAACGCACAGAGATTAATATAGAAAGGGTTTCTTCTCTCTTACTACCATCAATGGTGCTAGCTATCACTTCTACTTAGATGTACTTGGGATTTGAAAAATAATCAGAAGCCACTTACTACAAATACATTTTTATGTTTTGTGGAAAATAAAACTTAGCATTCAGTAATACAAGGAAATTCCATTTTGTGAACCAGATGCAAAGATGATCTTATGGCTTTGATGATGCTCGAAGGACTCTGTAACAGATCGTATTTTGCTGTACAGTTTTGTATTTTCTCTAAGTTCATGCCTTTGATACTATCTCAGCTGAAAAATATTAAATCCTCAAATTGGACAGTTTTTAAAAATAACTTTTCCTTTTTCACTCTTTTAAGATTTTAAAGGACCCTGAATATACAGATTGTTATCACTATACAGTCTTATGCTAGTCTTTGTGTTTTAATGAGTTGTTAACAGCTTAAGAACACTCTACAGAAGGCTCAGACAAGATCTGAGGTGTATACTTTTAACTAGAAATATATACATTTCAGTGATTTCTGAGCAAGATAATCTTATTTTTAATGAATTCTTTTATGGTATGTTCCTTTTATCTTTGCTGATTAGCTTACATTATTATTTAGCAATATTAAGTATTTGCTCATTTATTTCTACAGCAGAAGAACTAAAAGGTATCAAATATAATAGACGAAACCACAAGAGTAAATGTGTACAAATATCTGAATAAATATAGTCTTTGATAAAATGACCAAAAGTTGACATATTCAGGCATTTAAAAAAGAATATCCTGATTGTCAGTAGTCTAAGCATACACAGCTACCACTGAATTTCAATTCACTGAATGTTGGGTCACTTTTGGAATGTTCAACCCTACATCCAAATTTTGGTACTTAGTTTTCTTGTACCCAGATGTGGACATGTGAAAGACGATTTTCAAATATACTTAATCTCTTTTGACCTAACTCTGATGCCCACTGAAGTCAATGGTAAAATTTCAACTGACCTTAACTAAGCAGAGCCAAGACATCATCAAGGACTTTTGTAACGAACTGCTTTAAAATAGCTGGGGGG
>WAAD01016609.1:0-15101 GCA_013389945.1 Fregata magnificens
CTGAATATTGTTCCACTGCTTAGTAATCAAACACATATAACAATGACACAACCTAGTTAAAAGATTCCACAACTCACTTTCAAAGAAAGATGAAGCACACAGTAGCTCATTTCCCACTATGTCTAATTAAACAAACATAGCTCCATTGCTGTACTTCTGCCTGCACAGATTTTTTTTTTTTTTAACGTATATACTTCAGGCCATAAACCCAGTTATTCAGATCATTTCCTTTATAATCTGTGTAAAATCAATATTACAGGATTGCTTCACAAAGCAAGTATGGACCAGACACCAATCAGTAATACAAATACCTCTTTTTAAAATTGTTGGTTGAACTTTGAACTCCCAGGCTGAAAAATAGCTTTGCCCAAGCTATTGCATTGCTTACATTACTTGTTGTGTCCCCCCAAAAAAAACCCAGTCAATATTTTACTTTCTTTGAAGGGAGAAGACCTGTTGGTTCTGTCCCTCAGTTCAGAACTAAGGTTTTCTAAGCTTTAATCCGTGCTTATAAAGAAATCAGCTATTTAAGAAGTCAGAACATGCTCAGTGACATTCTTTCACAGATCAGATTTTGAGTTTAATCTGCAGTGAATCTTGAATATGAGGCTTCTAGTGTTCTATTTTTACCAATTTTATCCTTCTGATATGAAATATACTTTCACACTTTTAGAGATTAAACTTCCAATGTTTATATTAGCAGAAGTGTTTAGGGTAAAACTAGTTTTAAAAACACCAAGCTGTGAATCTATTACATTTAGACTCTTCATACCATTAAAAAAATAGAAAGATAGCAAACATACACTGAATTATTCCAATAGCTGAGAAAGAAAATAATTTTCACTCTTATTAAAATACATACAAAATTATTTCTATTAAAAACATTGGTCAGATCGCATCATCCTTCTCAAGAAAACGTACAATGCCTTAATTTATGCTTACGAATATACATATGAACGGTCCATTTGTCATTTAAGTCAATAGTGCAAATTACTTGCTTGAAATTAAACACATGCAAAAAAGTTTCAAGACATTCCTTACACAAATTAAAAAAATATTATATAATTATCACTCCATATGCCCATCCTAGGCAAAAATTGACACCAATCTAATCACTTCTCAAATACATTTAAACAGAATCATGTTGTTCTACAGTAAAACGCAAACTCTAGACCAAATTTTTCCTGGCTTTATAGGTGCAGATGTATTTACAGGTTCATTCTCTCAATGGCTTTTACTATCTGCTGATTAATCCAAAGAAAGGTTATCTAAAACCTGTCTCCCCTAAAACTTAGTAGATGGGCCAGTTCAGGAGGCTATCTGCAACTGGACCACAAGCTGAAGTCATAGTGCACAGCATAAAGAAAAGACAGTCGTATTTTCTTTTGCTTTCCAATTTGTTCTTCACTTGTACAGTTTCTGCACACCTTTCTTTTTGTACTGTTTCTGCACATATTTCTTTTCTCATGACTGTTTCATTTCCCAGGAATTTCTCTGCCTCATCATCCATTAATCACTCTTCCTTCTACCCTTCCTTCTTATTCAGCACAAAGCAAATCTCAAGGAGGAAACTGTCACTGTCAAAACTTTTAATCAAACTTCAAAGAAAAACAAATTAAACAGCCATGAACAACTTATTACTTTTAGGGTACTTCAGCTAGATAGGTTCCTCCATCAACCAAGCTTTACCAGCAGAAGACAAGAGATATTTTAATCCAGTATGTTTAGACCATCCTTCTACTTGCAGTATGTCTCACATTCAGGGCTAAGCTGTGTCAGTAAAAGTTGAATTTGGCTCTAACAAGCATAAAAAGAGAAGCACAACGCATCGACTACGCTATGCCTCCTGCATTCATTATTCTTTACTAAAATAGCCAAAGACAGACAACAGAAAGAGATAAGACAGAACATAATGTTGAAAAGTTTGTGCTAAAATACTTGCAGCCCAAAATAATTGTATTTACTGCCAATATCAAACTCCATCAATATTTAGACACTGCAGGTGCCTGTTACTGATTCACAGCAAATGCCTGCCTTCCTAAACTAGTACCCATGCTTCAGCACCATAACATGCAACACAGGTAGCAGCAGCATATTATACCTCCTAAAGACAAACCAAGTCTGGGCAGCAAACTTTTTTGTTGTTGTTTTTTTGTTTGTTGTTTTTTTTGTTTGTTTTTTTTTTTTCTTAAAAAAGACAGCACATTAAGATTTAAATGTTATCTCTGACTTCAACTACCTCTCTCGGCAAAAAGAGCACCATGGTGCTAGGATTTCCAGAAATTTATATGCCCGTGTTCTTGAAAAGCTCTTAGGATCAATGCAGTAATGTATGCCTGAAATAACTGATCTCTTACCAGTGCTGCTCTCTGGATATCATCTTCTGTCTCTCAAGGCAATGTGCAATCTGATGAGCAATATTACTTAGAATATGTAAAAGAGATGCCAAGAGTTTACCAAAGATATTCATGTCTTTAAAAGTTATCTCCACCAAGTTACAGCAGGACGCAGAATGCATATGCTGACAAAATGCAAATTAAAAAAGCTCACTTCATTTGGAAACTGACAAAGTATACATACGGAGCACGTTAGTATGTAATATCTTTTCTATTATTATTATTTATTTTTAAAAAATGATAATGTCAGAAGCAATTCTGTAAGACAGTCTTCTGCAACAATATCTCTAATAAAGGGACCTAAACATAATGCAGATGTTCTGCATTTCTACTGCTTTCAAAAATATAACAGGGACCAAGAACTTTACTCAATAAGACTACCCCAACAACTCAAAGAACTGTTCTGTGTAGGTAAATTGATGGGGGGGGTGGGGGAAAGAACCATATTTTAGGCATTGGTTTCATACAGCTTTTAAAAATCTATTTAATTCAATTACTCTGGTGATTTGAATGGTACTTAGTCTTCAATAAAAACTAATTTTAAATTATACTTGTATATAAAGATCACGTAAATACTTCTATCGGACTTCAACAGCAAGTAAAACCACCAGTATACTCAAAAGGTTCTCAAAGCTAAATTACTTAACCTTTTAGAAGTCTACACGAGACAGCTATGTTTAAAGATCTGGACCTATAAGGACTATTCTGCAAGCACACATTACGCTTCACTGCAACATATGCCACTGAATGTGAAGAACTCAAGAGTCCCACTTGGAAGAAATATTCTTAAACTCTTCTGCATTATTTAATTAATTCTTGACCTTCCCCCCCTCTGACTGTATTAATTTTCAGAGTTATAGGGTGTTCATTTTTTCCTTTTTTCTTTAATGACTGCAGTCAACAACACACAGAACAATTTAGGAGTACCATGAAGCAATTTTTTTTGCTAGAGGGAACAAACTGATGATACGTGTTCCAAAACATGTCAAAGTTAGTTGAGTAAGAAAGGTGTGGTCTGCTTCAGCTAGTTACAACGTTTAGACTTTCAGAGCCAAGGCAGCTGCAATGCTAGTGGCACAACCAGCATTCCTACTTTTTGAAAAGTGCTTAGCTTCGCCAGGCTATAATGTGGTGTACAGAGTTGCCATCCTGTTTAATCTTTGACTCCAGCTATTCTCAGGTGTCCAAATCTAGAAATATTTAATAATCCACAGCTTAGTTTTATTCCAAATAATATCTGCGTAACAAATCTCCAGTAATTAAACTATACAAGACACATAAAGGACAGAAATATAACTACTGTAAAAAATGACACTAAATATCATCCAGTTACACTGAAAACCATTGAGTATTTTATACAGACGTATAATGGGTCTCCAGAGGAAATGTTCACCCACGCAAGTACACAGTCTATAAGCAAGCATTTAACCTTCTTAAGGGCTGCTGCTGCCATGATTCCACAAAAGTATCTACTATGAACTAACATGAAGAATAAAATCACTTTGAAATTCTACATAAAACTGTAACTGGTTTATGCCTTTTAGAAGAGCAACTCATATTCAATACAGCTAAGCACTGAACACCGCTACAGTTAAGAGCGCTGAAAATATCCCCAACTTTGCAGATCAGAACCTAAGCTTTATAAGCAACTGTCTGCTTTTCATTACTCAGTTATTTCTTTTAAAACTGCAGAGTACAGTAGGGTGGGTCGTGTTAACCAAAAGCCCAGAGGCATTTTGTTCAGGTAGAACTGAAGCACTGCTTAAAAAAAAAACCAATGAAAAAAAAAGGTCAATCAGCTGACCTTATCTTTGAAATCACAAACACAGCAATCGCTTTATACCTTCATGATTTGAGCAATAAAGTTCTCAACATCGTGTGCGTTACAATAGCATTCATAATGCAACTTGATAAAGTGAGTTACAGCTTTCTCGCTCTTTTCATTTAACGTTTAACTATTAGAAGTCATGACACAAACCTGGGTCCACGTGTCTAGAGTTTCTTCTAATTCCATTCGTCCGTTTCTGCATAGCAAAAATACAAATCAAGGATATGAATAAACATGTTTTCATGTAGGCACACTGCACTCCTGCCCTTCCCACAATCTACTAGGCAAAGCTGGTTTTCTTACGTTATTTCCCCCAACCACCACCACAATTATCTTTATCTTGTAGAAAGATCATACTTTGAAAAATATTCTTAGTAATGTACACAGTTTTTTCATATATCCCATTTTTTCTGACACTAGGCTCAAAAGATTCTTAGTCCATAGGTTTATTCATACATCAACATCTTAACGATACCAAGAATAAATTTATTTTTTAAACATTTATGAATAGGATAGCGCAAAAATATGCAGTTTGGCATTATCTGCCCCAGATAATTTCCACAAACACAAAAGTATCAAAGCTGCTTGCACTGCTTTAATAAGGTAGAAACTTTCACTATTCACTACTCCTACTTTGTACTTAAGGTAGCTAAAATTTCCTATGCAATTCTTAATTTCCTTATTTCCTGGGCAAATACTTAAATATATTTACTAACTCGCCTCCCTCTTTCTTTTAAATTTGGATGAACTGGAGCTGTGTGAAATCAGAAACTCTCTGACAAGACTGAGACTTTTTTTAAAATTTTTTATGTATTTTATACTCCAAGACACTTAATATGGATCCCTGAAAATTTCAATGTGAAATTACGCATATATCTGAACTACTGGTCTGCTTTTGCAAACTTGTTTTAACTGGTAGCTTGCATGAAGGTTCATGCCTTTATTTTTTAATCAAACCAAGCAGAGAAAAGCATGTTGCATAACAAAGAGAACAATTAGGTTGCTGCAATTTACTTGCAGTTGATATAAGCTGATGCAGGACACACACCAAGGCAAGCCAGAAAGCAGTAACCTGAGGCACAACCAAATTACTAAGCCCTGGAGCAAGCTGGCAAAATGAAATGCTTGGTGTAAAAACAGCTTTCAAACTCTTGAGTCTCTGGACATACTCTCTCTGTACGCCACAACTCTAATTCAAGAAAGGATGCAAGTTTTGTTTCATCTGCAGTGGAAAGAAGAAAAATGTTAAACTACTGCTATAATGAAGGTAATATTGCTCAATAAGAACAAAAGGCTCAATTATATCCTAGTTATTCTTTTTAAATAGAGGCTGTATTGCTGATTAGGGTTGATGCAGAGTGGTGAGTAACTGCAGACTTGCACAAAAGAGGGAAAGGGGCAGGAGTGGGAAAAGCAAGAACGAAGGAATATACAGAAATGTTTAACTCAAATGAAAAAAAATACAATAATTCTGTGACAACATAAGTCATAGACACCAAAGGACTGGATGGAAAACAATTTTAAGGAAATAATTCTTGAGCTGTACGAAAACATGCTCAATACTCTTAAATATATTGCAGTACCAGTAGATTTTATTACATTACTGGTACGAAATCTAAATCCATGTTTTCCAAAATGACAGGTCCTCATCTATGCTCAGGTTTCCTTCTGCACAGAGAGAATTAAAGCAGGCACTTTAAAAACAAGAGTTTTGGTAAAAATGAAAGCAATCCTGACGTTTTGGATCAACTTAATAGTCAACAGCAGATCAACAGCTTCAGAAAGGAAGCCATTTTTTCCTCACAAAAAAGATTTACGAATCAAGCTAGGGGGTGAGATGCCAAGAGCAGGAGGGATTAGATACAACCAGTATACATATTTTCCTCATCCAGCCACAGTATGTTCACCACAGCTGGCTTTACTGAGCCTGGCCACCTCATCTGCCAGGCCCAGTAGGCGATCTGTTAATGGCTCCCCAGCGCTGTCTGTCAGCTGCAGTACTGGGAGACTCACGCAAACAGGCCATGCTGTAGTCTCCCTATTTTAGAGTGCCCTTACTTAACGGCTATTTCTACTCAGAGACACGAAGAGCCGGGCAGCAGGTGGCGGGAGGCACGGCTGAGGGAGCAGCGAGGAGAGCGGACAGGCGGCAGCATCTCGGGCACAGGCCCAGTCTGTGGCAGCGCAGCCCCCTCCTCGCCCAGGGCTCCTCCCCAGCCACCTCACCCTTCTCCCGCCGGGCCCCCCCGCAAGCCGGCGCCCGCCACTGCGGCCTGTGCCCGCCTGAGGCCCACAGCCAACAAGCTTGCCAGAGACTGCCAGGGCTCCCCTCACCTGGCTGCCGCCGCCGCCCGGGGTCACAGCGACGCCAGAACAGCTCAAACATCAGAGGGCACGGACATGGTCAGCCCTGCGTATGACTACCCCCTGCACCAGTCGTGTCCGCAATAACGTCCTTCCGATTCCATTACCCGTTTTAGTGACAGCACCAAACATATCCATGCTTAAGGAGAAAAGTAACATACACGCTCATACGTTGTTCATAACCAGCGTGTCAGTTAAATTACCATAAACTTCTGATCTAAAATAGATGCTAGAAACTAATATACTCTGTGTTTAAAGCGCTGTCTCTCTCTTGTCAGAGCTGGCAGACAAAACCCAATCGCCATGCCCTTCCGCACATCAGCGGGAAGGCACCAGCAGCCGGCGAGAAAACACCCAGGGTAGCTTGCAGCCTTCTTGGGCTGACAGCACAGCAGCTCCTCTGCACAGGGCCCATTTTACCATTCTCCCCAGATTATATAAACTCCATAACCACTGGATAGCTCTGCAACTGAAAGTCTTTTCACATGAAGAGGCAAACACTGCCCTGCCAATCCTTCATCGCCCAGCAGTCTGATGTGGCAGAGACTGGTACACTAGCATGTTACTCCAGCAGGACTCGCCCGCATTAAAGAAAATAAAAGATTACTTTTAACTCTGCTGCCAGATTTGGTCTAGGTACAGTAAGGATCTAGACATCAGTTGTGAAGTAATCTATGGTTTTTACCTGTAACTTAAAAAACACATCTCTACCCCTTCCAGTGCGCTCAGCATTAAGCCATATCAACCGAAAATTGACTCCCACTTCGAACAGAATACATTTATATTTAATTATGAATATCTTGTTTCTTAGACAACTTCTATTTCCCACCATCCTAAAGAAATCTGTTGTTAGACACAGAAGAAAAACATACCTGCTCCAACAGCACAGGCACAAAGTAAATAAGGAGCTCTTATGTCACCAACAAAACAAACATCACATGCAAAGGAAAACAAATCCTTACCTCATGTTTCAGGTTCCCGTGTTCTGAAACATAAGTAAAAATTGGCATTATTGGCGAAAGCAAATTGTACGCTTTTTATATAGCAATCTCAGTCTGTGCTGCGTTGCATTACAAAAAATGCTGCTGCCTTCTTTTGCTACCTGAAACCTGCAGCCGCCCCAGCAGCCCCGGGCTGCGCCCCGTCCTGTTGTGCAAACCCTGCTGCGCTCTCCTCGCTGCTCATTGGTTCTGCTGGGCAGCGCTGAACCAGCTAGGAAAGACTCCTTGCTGCAAGTTATACTGCACTTCCCAGCAGTGGCATGGCAATCCGGTCCACTAAACTTTATAAACTTTTAGAACATTTCAAAAATACTTTATAAGTATTGACTTGTCAGGAATTCAAAAGCTACAGTTCTTCATTGCAAGTCGACTTTACACCTTTTCTCGTCTCTGTCTGTTCATAGCATGCCAACGTATATCAAGATAAGATGTACCTTTAGCTTCAAAATTTTCTATATTTTGTGTCTTTAAGTTCAATTCAGCATTGCATTAGTATACCACAGACTCTGAAGCCATTGGTGTTTTACTTGCCTCTTTTGCTATGAATTTTCTTGTACTATTTAAAAATGAGAGGAAAAAAAAAAAAAGTCCTGTGGGTGATCAGAAGGACTGCATCACGACAATAACGCTTTTGCACACACACACCACCACACATCCCACACGACACAAAAAGGGGTACTTTTCTTACATTTTTCTTTGAATGTCTGATCGATAACAGGCATTTGGGTGTACTCTAGATTTTGGTTCGGTGCCTTATCAAAGCACACACAGCTGTATTTACCTGGGTGCACTCTCTAGGACTGCACACGCTGTTGAGGCAAAGCACAAACTGCACATGCCTGGTCTGTACTACATCACATTTGAAAACTTTTACTGTAATCTCTTGTAAACAGTAAGCCATATTCACAGTAAATCAATCAAAAAGCTTTAACTGCAAATAGATTTTGTTCTCCTAAAAAAATATTACATTAAATTGTAAAGTGTGGGAAAAAAAAACCTTTGGCTTTCTAGCATTTTATGCAAAGATGATAAGGCATGCCGAGACCAAGCATGCCAGCTGAGGCCTCTGGGCCGGGCTGGGGAGGCACAGCCTGTTTACCACTGACAGAGCGCTCTCCTCACATACGCTTTCCGTCACCATCGTTTCCTCTCTCATACAGTACGCCAAAGATGCATCATCTTGTCATCCACAGAAAACACTTTTATGATCATAACCTTTCCAAAAGTATTAATTTTCATTTGTATAGTGAGCAAAGAGAAGAAAAATAAGCCCGCCCCAAAGGAGGAGATGCAGGCAGATTATTGAGGTTTTCTAAGGAGCCTGAGGGAATTAGTTGCCTAAGTGCTGCTGAAATTCAATATAATTTTGGTATTTACTTTCGCAATTTGATACACCTTTCAGAATTTTTGCCAAAATCTGAATAAAATCACCTTTTTTTGAATGTTTCATCTCAGCATTATAAATGACTTCAAATGAGGGGAAGTCATTAGGTAAGTACTTGCAGGGTATGAAATGAAATGAAATGGAAATGTCATTCTGTCCTCAATGGGAATGAATGAATCTGATTTTTAATGGTTGCTGTTGAATATTGTTTTTACCTCTAGGAAATATCCCAAACCCAAGCAGATGAAAGAGTTCCATTTGGTGATTGCAGCATCCCAACACTCTTCATAATAAATAATTAAGAAACTCATTGATCAGCTTTCAATAATTGGATTCAAGAAATCACTACACAGGAAGGTAATAAATACTCCTGATAACTTGCATACAATATATTTCATTATAAGGGAGGTGAGGGGATTGGATTAAAAAGAAAGCCCAAAACTTTGCCAACAGTGATGGACCGAAATCCCCTTTGTGACTTCACTATTAACATTTCAGGAAAAGAAAAATATCCAGTATCTGTATTTTGACATAAAAGCCTATTCAAAAAATAAGACTTATACTTGTCTTGTTATTTCATTACAGTTTAAATATTCCTGTATTTCAGAATATTCTGTACTGAATTATGTGAACTGCTTCCTCATGAGAGATCTTTTTTCCAAATGTTACACAAGTACAAGAGCAAAAAGACCTCATTTCTATTTATTTCTATTTTTAGGAAAAAAAGGAACATCTGAGGATATCCACCAGCGGATATTTTACACATGACAATTTGAATTCAAGTCCCTGCTCATCACCAATGTGCCAATGAAATTATCAAGTGAGTGAGTTCTCAGTTCTGACAGCAAGCTACTTTTACTGCCATAGTTCAACACAATTTTTAGGTTTTTTGTTTATTCACTGAGGCCACGATACCATTGGGTCACATTTTGATAATTACATTTTACTGCAACAGGAGCAGCAGCTGGCCTCGATAAGCGAGGGAGCACAGATTGGAAAATGGGAATAAGCTGCTACTCAGGGATGCAACAGAGGAGCTGCATTTATATGCTAACTAAATGTAGAGTAAATAAAAAGGGTATGTAGTAAACTACTCACCTTCCTATTTTAAAAGAAAATTCAAAATATTTAAAATGCAGGAACTATAAAGTAAGCCACTTTGAAGGAGCTGTGGGACTACCTGCTCCTTTTCAGTCATTTAGGCAGTCATTGGATAATCAGAAGAAAAGAAAATCGTGACCTAAAAGTACCATACTGTAGGACTCTGCACAAAGTATCAAGCCCCCTAAGTGACTTTTGTTCAGGTTGAGCAAGGATGGTTAGTTCAACAATACAGATCAACCTTTGTTGCAGTTAAATAAAAAGTGGCATAACTCCAATGAACATTCTGGGATTTTAACATTTACTTGTCAATGCTGTTGACATGGTAGATTTGGAGGAGAGACAGCAATTTTGCAACTATTGATCAAGCCAGCAAAAAGGTAAACAGTGAAAGCTGCTGGTTTCTTTTTAGATGTCAAAACATATGTTTTTTATGAATAACCTCTAATGTGCTGTAGCAAGCAATTATTACATAAATAGCATGGACTGTATTATTGGGCATACACATTACCATATGAAGGCAACTCTAAACTTAACCCATTCATATGGTTAACATTTCCTTTGAAGTTCATCACGGAGTTGAAGAAACTTCCACCTAAGGAAATGTAGTACTTTTTCAAATGGGATTCTCTGAAGGAGAAGGGAATCATGCATAAGTTAACTAAAAATTACAGTAAAAATGCCCAGTTAATGTTTTTCTAATCCATTTATGCCCTGATGAGAGATGCTTCTAACATTCCCTGGGAACAGCAATATAAAGCAGAAAATTTTGTGGGTTTGGCACCACATTTAAAATATTCAAAGCTTTTTCAGATTCTAGAACCATTATTGGAGGTTCATCTAATTGAAATATTCAATAGTCTGTGGAACCAGCAAACATTTGCCTGAGAACACTTAATTCAATATAATTGGATGGACTTGGAAAAATTCCAGTCTGGCAATAGAAATGGATTGTTGATTCTGCTGTTTTAGACTAGGAAATAGACTGGAGTTCTACAGTATGCTCTGGGCAGAGTGATACTGCAGAAATTGCAAGGGCCACAGAACAACCTGTACAATGAAAGTGGGAATAATGGGGGAGACAGCTTCTCCCTTTGTCTACTAAAGGTGTGTCTTACTCATGCTCACTTACCAAAGGTCCCACTCTTAACCAATCCCAAATATAAAACCTTCCGACTAGTGGGAGAGCATCATCAGGTAAGTAAAATTGTCCTGTGCCTTGAAATAAGGCATAGGAGTGCAGCTGAGAAGGGAGAAGAGGTAGAAAGAGAAGAGGAGACCTCCACATCAGCCACCAGAAAGAAGAACAAAAAAGTATGTCCCTATAAATGGCCCTGTCAGAGAAATACGTGCATCCATTTTGCAATCCTTGTGCTTGAGCCTTGCATAAGGCCTTGTGTTTAAGACTGCACAATCAGACTTGAAGGAGTTCATCAGAACGTTAGCAAAAAAGAGGGGGCGTGGAGGATTTCAAGTCACAGAAAAATTTAAGTGATAGGGCACACAAGTAAAATATACAAAAATGCAGTGGACTACTTGAGCATGTAGAGGGCAGCATTTCAGGGGGGAAAAAAAGGTTAAATCGATGATGACAGAAATGCACACAGAAGACTTCAACGAGCACTGCTGATTTACAGCAACAAGGGCAGGAACAATAACAAAAAAGGGCTAAATGCAGACATTTTGTTCTATTTATTAATTCAACTGATTAACTTTGCATCTTTTATCGCTGCAGCTTCTACAGCCTGTTGAATTGGCCTTCTTTGAAGCAAAACATCTGAAGAGCTGGCATATGTTTGTGTATAAGGCATAGCATGACAACACAGCAATTTATCTTCAGATTTTGTCAATGTTTCTCTCATAAGTGTATCATCTAAATCTGACACTTATTAAATTTGTCATTCTAAAGGTTTCATCTGTCTTTGGATGTCTGTCTTTTGAATTTTCACAAACTGTGACTTGGAACGAAATACAAAGAGATTTAATCCACTCAGGGAGGTTCTAAGCATCATTTCAGAAAGGCTAGCAAAATCATCTGCTCAGTGGTCTAAAAAGAAAACAAAATCTTAAACTGTACAAAACCAGAAAATGCTGAGAAAAATTCAAATGCCTTTAAGAAACCTAATGGTACATTCTCATTGCAGTGTTTTGAATTCTGATCACCTCTTTTCAAATAGACCTCTAGAAATAGAAGAGGTCTACAGAATGGGAATAAAAATTATTCAAGGCATAAAAAAAGTTCCACTTATGAAGAGATAATAAAAAAAATTTAAGACTATTCCATTCAGAGAGTATACTAATAAGAGGTCATGAGAAGTTAAAAAATAATTTGTCATATAGAAGCAGTCAGTCAAGACTTCCACTGACTCTTCTCAGAAAAACCCACGAAGTCGTATGTTAAATTAAAAAGGTAAAAAGGTGAAACACAACCAGGATAAGATATGCAACCTACCAAAAAAAACAACAAAAACCAAAAGCCAAAGAAAAACTTTATAGAACTCCCCTTTCCAAAACTTCTGAAACACAGTTAGGTATTTCTATCAACAAAAATAGGGAAGCTATGCAAAAGCATTAACAACATGTAAAAACTCTTAGAACACCAAAAAGATAAAAAGGAAATTTAACAGGATTAAAAAAGTAGCATCATTCCTGGGCAATGTCTACCACACAGAGGACTTGCACTTTCCTGTGAAGCATCTGGAATCAACCATTGGCAGAATAACAGAACACCAGATTAAACAGACCACACATATATCATGGAAAATATATATATTCCATGTCTGTGGCCATAACTAATACCACATGACTGGGGAATAATAATGTCCAGTTTCCTAAAAGGATGATTGTGTTTCATGTCCATTATACCCTGTGAAAAAGGCTGTAATAGTCCCCTAGAAACAAAAGGAATACATAGCAATACAATAAATGTTCCAGGCATTTTGCTACTATTGAAGCACTCTGGCTACGCTCCACAATTTCTTATCTAATAGCACTCTCAGGCGACCTTTGGTAATTTCCCACAGGAGCAGCAAATGACACCACTAGAAAAATTAAATTTATCATAAATTTCGCCAAAGATTTCAAAAGGAAAAGCTTCAAAATTAAAACAAGCTTAGAATTTNATTTCGCCAAAGATTTCAAAAGGAAAAGCTTCAAAATTAAAACAAGCTTAGAATTTTGTGCATGTAGAGCATACTTTTTCCACAAAATGCAGTGAAAATGTTGAATTGTACACGGTATCTTTGTGTCTGTGTTCCTTTAATAACATTTCATAACTTAGTAGGCATGGCAGATAACTTATGGGAGACCTCATTTCTCAGCATAGCTCTGGAAAAGCGAAAATGTAGCTCCAGAAAATCATTCATACTCAAGTTGCACAAACCAGTATTTAAAAGTGTCTGAATTGTCCCACTCCTTTCTGGACCATATAGGGAAGCAGGAACTGGTAAAGCTCCTCCTTAAACCTTTCCTTACTCTGTGCACATTATGAATGGGCAGCACTGCTCAATCAACACTTCTTTCTTTAAGAGAAAAATCTCAAGATTTCACTTCCTACTCATTGGCCAAAGTCCCTCATCAGGTGGAGAGAAGACACATATTCAGCAAACTGGGTAAAACCATTTGTCCTTTCCATACTCACTCATTCATAGAGCAAGGGGGAGCGTGGCAAGAACTGTAATTACGAGTTTGTTTTTGCAGCTATGATCTGCTCTCAGAGCAGGCTGTAAGGAAGCCACAGCCTAGCACCTCCTGTCATTCTGCCTCATGAGCAGGTGGAAGATACAGAACTCTTCTAGCTTGTACTAGAGCTACAGAATTGTGGGAGCTTTTGCACAGAAGAAAAATAGACTGAAAAGAGAAAGAGAAGTTTGAAGAGAGGACATAGAGCAGAACACGTGGATGTAAGCTAAACACATAACACAAAACAGTATCTTAACAATCCAACTTCACTAAAGACAGACTCAGTACAGTATCATTTTACAAAAATCAGAGCAATGATTTAAAGTAAAATCCAAAATAACATTCTGCTCCTTTGAAGTTGTAAAATGGTAATTTATTCCACTTACAAAGAAGCAGAAATGTGATTTTTTTTTTCCCCATTATTTTGTTCCATCTAGCAAGTGCACAGCATTACTTAAGTATATATGCAGAAAAACTGCAAGAATCAGACCTTGTGTTATCTAGGCATTTATGGTCATTCTTACCGAAACATGTTGCACCATATGTGTCCACAGGTCTTTACAGAGGAATAGAAAGACAAGCTCCTGCCTCCCAGTGTGCCAGCTATCCAATTAAAATAAAAACTACAAAAGCGATTAAAAGAGAAGGTGCAAAAGAAAGAAGAAAGTAGAAGTAGGGGTGGTTCATACCACAGAAGATAGCTCTCTTGTGAAGAACAGTATGTGTTTGTTTTTCCACTCTATTAATTTAAATTTAATTGCTTTAAAATATTCAAATTTTAGTACAATTTTAAATATTTACTTTCTTTAGAATATTTGTAGGAGGTTCTATGAAAAACCCACGTTCCAAAAAGGATTTCAATAAAAAATACTGTGATTGCTTGTATGGCTTTCAGATCTACAAAAGATTATTTTTTAAAAGTCCAGACTTGGAGGATAGCATGGAAGATTTCCAATACAGGAAAGCAACTGAGAAAATAAAGTTCACTGACTGCAGCAGAAGGCAGTACCTGCCATCCTGATGACCTCATGAAAGAATGAAGCAGGCAAGTAGCACAGTGAGCCAAAAGCCAAGTAGAAGTCACGAAGTAATGCAAAGGGACAAAGACAGAAACAAGCTTATACAATTTGGAAAGGAACAAAAGCTAAAATCTTGAAGCAGCAGCTTAGTGAAGAGCAGTGGATGAAGTGATGATCTAATTCAAGCAGTAGGAGAGAGATTATCTCTGCAACAGCATTTTGCAAAGACTGTAGATAGTAACGTCAAAAAGAAAATAACCCAATGGAGGAGGTTGCAGTAGCTTATGTGAGATACATGAGGCAGGAGAAACTTCACAAACTATTATG
>WAAD01016625.1:0-62795 GCA_013389945.1 Fregata magnificens
ACTGAGAGACTTCTGCCAGCCGCTTGTAGAACAAGCTTGGTTAGTTGCAAATGGAGCACCCCAAAAACAGTGCCTCCTCCTGAAAAGTGGCTATTCAAATGTTCATGTTTTAGAAATAAGTATGAGAGGCTGAGGCTAACCTTATTCACCAGGGTGTTTTGAGGAGCCTTAGATGAAGAATCCATCATGAACTTATAATACAAATTTCACCCTCCTTTCTCTCTGGGAACTGTCTGTGAACAATGTGTGATCTTCTTGAGTTATTCAGCATTCAAAATCATTTGTCAAATAATTTCTGTGAATAATTTTTGACTTGCAGCTTGTCCATGATCTGTTTATTGTGAATATTTGAAATCGGATCTGACTGATTAGCTCTGATTGCACACATTTGTTACCTAGGGCAGTGCTAGTCCCTGATGGGATGCCTTTGAAGCACGTTTACACAGTGAATGTTTATGATTAAGAATTTTAAATTCACTCTTCACAAATAATCTCCAATGGCCACTAAAATTTGCTGTTTCTGTGAATATTTCTGCCAGTAAACTCATTAGCTAGAATAATTGCACAAAAAGAACACAAAAGGGGGAGCAAAGCGAGGCAAACCAATTTGTTTTCAAATCAGAATGAATACTGCTGAAATATTCTACTCTTCCCCAGTCCTTTGAGACTTAGCTATGTAAGAGTATTTTGTGATCTTGATAGGCCTTTTTATTCCTGAAGTTTTAACAACCCCTGTCTGTGGTAGGAAGGGTCTTTTGGTTGCAGTGCTGTCATGTCTGTGTTCCCCACCCCATCTCATATTAAGCAGACAGAAAGACAAAAAACAGAAACTGTTTAAGCAGTGTATGTTTTCTGCGTAACCAGAGAATAGCAGAGGGTTAAACGTGGAATTAATGGATATAGTTCCTCTAGATTATTTGTGCTTGATTATTCCGCAGTGCTTTAAGACTCTTTGGTAAAACAGACAAAGCAGATACTTGTATCCCACAGGTTTTGATTTTATTGCTCTTGGTTTCTTTTATGTTTCTGCACAGGGAGAGAGGGTGAGCCTCTTCTTAATTTCCTTCAGAACCGGAAGCCTGTTTTGGTGTTGGCTGATTAGCTTTGGGAATCATCCTTAAGTAGATGCTTGGCTGTAAATTTGCCATCGTTCCGCCAGCTTTGGTTCCCTTTGGTTTGGTCTCTTTCCTTCTTTTTCTCTTTTCCCCACTCACTCAGGACATAAACTTTAATGATGAGATTTCATGCTCAGTCAAGTTTTTGAAAGCCACTTATGAAGCATCAATCAGATTATATACCTGCCCTGGCTGGGTGGCTGCTCTTCCCTCCCTGCAAGGGGTTGATGGTCAAAAATACATAATGAGCTACCATTGACAGCCTATCAGACTACTACCTCTCTCTCCCTTCCTGCCTCAAAAGCCTCTGCAAGTGATGGCTTAGTCCATCACTGTGGAAATTATTATTGCTCAACATTACTCCAGAAAGTATAATTGTGTTTCCTTTGCTTCTCAACACATCCACTGACGCATTAGCTACCTTACCAGCCTTTACAGCAAAGGCCTGGTAAATCCCTTCTTTTTTCCTGTACTTCCACCACTGACTTAGCACTGGATCTCTTGTTTCTCAGTACATTTTTACCACTCTTCAGGTCAAGAGTCTCATTTCTGTTAGTCTTACTGCATGGCCTTTGGTACTCTGGAGAAATGTAGGAGAATATTCCTACAAACAATAAAATTAATTCAGTTGTACTGGCAGTGTTGCTGATAAAGGACAGGGCCTAATAGCTTCCAGTTCATGTTAGGTAAATATGGTTCCTAAATTGTAGTAAAAATGTTTGGAAGCTGCTGAAGACTTGCCTGTGCAAGGGCTTAAAGCATCAAGATTTTTACTGTTCTAGCGGCATGACCAGCAGAAAATCTCTTTGGTCTTTCCATCCCTTTTCTTCCTGTGCTGGACTTCGGTGCTAATGCATCCTGTTTTCAGTTGACAGGAAGAAAAAGGCTGTGTTTGTGTGTGTGCTTGTGAGATGCCTGGGAATAAACTCTAGCTATAAGTTTAAGTCATTTTTATAAAACACTGTATTGCCCATCTTTGATAAAGGGGTCTTGGCATATAAGCACTTCTGACGGACTGCAGTGGAAAGTTTCACAGCTATTTAAATTGCCAATGACTCTGCCGAAGAGCATGTGGCATTGTGGCACTCACCCCTTGCCACGCAGTTGGTTGTTGCCAGCAGAGAGGAAGTATGGACAGTGGGAGACTAGATTCACTGAAGTTTGTCTTTCTAGTCCTCATGCCCTGGGAATAGCATCCCCTAACTATAATCAGCTATGGATCTTTGAGGTCAGCCTTATCTACTGCACTGTGCTGCTTCACTCGTTACAGTGTGCTGAATATTGGCATTTGGTCGACTTCTGTCCACCCCATTTCCAGCTCAGCATTATTATTTGTCAGATGCTGCCTACCCAACTGCTGTTTAAATGACCTTTCTAAATGTAAAAAGAATAACACATAAATATCTTCCACTAAATAAGAAAGTACAGATATTAGATAAAAGAAGTCTCATTATCTAGCTCTGAAGAAGAACACAGCAGCTATCTTATAGTATGTTTTGACTTCTCCTAACAATATAGAACAGGAAAGAAAAATCGTTGTTATCATTTCAAATGATGGAAAGATCTCACAGAGGGACAAACCCAAAATATCAACAATTAAGTCTGGTCAGGACATTATAGCAAGCAACCACAACTCTTGCAAAGAGTGTCTCAAAATCTATTAGTTCTATAGCTGATATAAGCAAACCCTCACAAATGTCAGATGTACTGTTGGACCAACACTTGATGACTTTGAAGGTAAATTTTGTTCCACTAAATAATGAACATTCTCCTTGACAAATGAATTTGGATTTTTTTTTGTTGTTGTTGTTCTATGTGGTTCTTTATGGCAAGCAAAGCTGATTTATTTGTAATCTCTTACATCCTTGGAGTGTCACTAATCTGTAAGGTCTGCTCTAAATGAATTGCTGATAGCTTAAATTGTCTGGCCCTCTGCTTTGCTGCTTTAACAAGTTGCAGAGTAGAATTAATACAACAGGAGTTGCAAGTGGCTCATTAAGGCTTCCCGCTCCAGAGAGGAAGCATGAAAAAGCAGCAGCATGATGAAGGCCTGTTTAGCATTGCTCTCCACTTGAAGGTTTATTGCATGACTGCCTAAGAACTGGGGCCATGAGCTCCCCTCTACGTTTCTGCTGAGACTGTCTGAATTCTGCATCAATGTTGTTTCCAGGAATAAACAGTAACCCTTGCTCTGTGAGTACTTCATCGCACCAGTAACTTTTGTTCAGATTCATTAACACCGTCAGAACGGTATCCTCTTCTTCCCACACTGTTGTGTGCAAGCCTATATTCTGTAACATCCCCCTAGCTGTGCAAATACAATCCCTCTGACAAACAGCTTGTGTTTTACACGAGAAAGAAAAAGATGAAACTTCCAACCCACATAACACATAGCTTGCACCATGATCTCTTTAGCATAGGCTTGCCCCTGCTTCAGGTCCTGAAATCAGAAACTGTTTTATGCATTAGAGGCTGCAGTCTTATTCTTGGCTAATCCCATGCTTCTGTCCTCACCACCAACTCCGCTTTGCCTTTCACAGTTCTGCTTTGTAATGGGCCTCTGTCTATTTAGTGAGTTGATTAGCTGTTTTCAGAGGTCAAATACTCTCTTCAGTACACACGTACCTTCATCTACTAAAGCAAATTCTATTGGCTTTGAGAAAAGAAGGGTTGACAGTGTAGAAAAAAAGACTGATGAAGGGAAAGGTTGTGTGATTGCTGAGCATTCAGATTTGGGAGGCAAGAAGGGCTAGTATTTTATTCCTCCAGTGTTCTGTGTATCCATCACTCAGACAGAATCCCTGTTAGTGGAAATCTAATTCTTCAGTCACTGGCCAAAGTTAATTAATTTGTAAATATATTTCATCTTCTAAGTGACAGCCCTTTCCAAGAGAGCAGCTGATAGAAAGAGCAAAGGGGTTAAGGTGTCATGTAACACCATGTTCACCCTGGGAGATTGAGGTGACATCAACTGGTTCCATCTCCTCCACAAACAACCCTTCACAGCATGGAAATACTGTGATTAAAGTGAGGTGCTCCTGGTGTTCTGCTCCTGATTGCTTTGCCTTTTATAAGGAGGAGAGTCCATCTAGAGCTGCATTTGTCTAGCTTTGCCTTTTTTTTTTCATGGCAGTGACTCCTTCTCCAGTGGTCACATCTACTTTCCACCTTATACTGCTCTCCCTACCACTTGGTTTCCTGATTAGCGAGAAGGGATCTCCTGGTTTTGTCTGAATAACATTGCCTTAAAGGGCACTGGGCACATGTATGTGTGGTTCTGAGATGGCAGAGCTTCCACTGAGAGACCCTGAGAAACTTGAGAACTGGGCTGACAGGAATGTCATGGAGTTCAGCAAGGAAACATTCTGCATCTGGGGCAGAATAATCCATTGTCAGTATAGGCCATGAACCATCTCTTTGAGTAGCAGCCTGTCTGGGAACGACCTGGGGGTTAAGGTAACCAAGCTGGATATGAGTAAGCAGAATAAGACAATCATCTTAATGTTGCCCAGTATGTGAAGTGTGACCAACAGACCAAGGGATGCTCTTATTTTCCTCTGTGCATCCATGCTGAGGCTGTATCCAGT
This sequence comes from Fregata magnificens, assembly GCA_013389945.1. Lineage (NCBI taxonomy): Eukaryota > Metazoa > Chordata > Aves > Suliformes > Fregatidae > Fregata > Fregata magnificens. The sequence goes on from WAAD01016625.1 coordinate 4,703, forward strand.
TTAGGCTTCCTAGTTCTACAGGCATGTTGAGAAACTGGGGAGGGTCCAGTGGAGGGCAACCAAGATGGTTAGGAACCAAAAAAGTATGGATTATGAGGAAAAATTGAGGGAATTTTGTTCATTTAGTCTGGTGAAGAGGAGACAGTGGAGTGAGCAAATAGTAGGTGACAGCTACTTGATGAGTGGCAAAGACAACAGAGCCAGGCTCTTCTCAGTAATGGCAAATGATAAAACAAGGCACAGTGGACACAAGTTGCAGGGTTCAGACAAGACATTAAGAAAAACTTATTCACTGGGAGGGAAGTGTTGCATAGGAAAAGATACCCAGATTGTTGCAATATCTCTATCCTTGGAGATTTTTAAGACTTGGCTGGACAAATCTACAGCTGATTTGATCTACTTTGAGTGGGAGATTAGACTAAATGACCTCCAGGATTCCCTTCCAATGAGCATTTCTGTCATTCTGTCTGTTGAAGTTGTTCACTTTGGTATAAAGAAAAACAAAATCAAACCCCTTTTAAGCTGAAGTTGCCAACATATAAAAGGGCCATCAAACCAAAGGTCTGCTATTCTGGAAAAATGAACCTTCCGAAGCAGAAATAATGGTATCTCTGTACAGCAATTGGAGGTTGTCTAGGACTCAGTCCTGGTCCATTCATGTTGTGAAAATCTGTTTTGACAGAGAGGAAATCTATGCTTCAGCTTCATTTAAATGAGAAGTTTTATGAATTAGATATAAAATTAATGTATACGGGCAGCACCTTTCCTTATGTTGTTTATTTTGCTGTGCAATTTCTTAACTGATGATCTGGGACTACAAAAGAAGCTGACACCACTAAAGTAACCCAACAGTGAAATAGCTGGTAAAGTGGACATTTAAATCATCATGGTTAACTCTGGTGGTTAACATAGCTTTCAGATTAGAGATGTTTGTTATTTTTGGAAATAGCAAAACAGATGATCAGAACCACCTCACTGGGTTGGTCTGCCCTTTGTTCACTTTTTCTTTGAAAGACAGAAGGGTGAGAAGCACACTTTCTAGAAATGAAAGTGCAGATTCCAGGTCTTAAGACTCATGAGCTGCATGAAATCTGAACATGCCAATCAGTATTTCCATATCTTCTTTCTTTCCTTCTTTCTTTTTCAAAAAAGTCTAAGAATTGGTTTGGGTCTCTCTGGTTTTATTTTTGACATTACTTACTGATGTTTTGACATTACATTAGAGCATTTGTTGTGAGCAGTGGCTAAATTCTCTATGCAGTGATGAAATACGTATTTCTTTCTCCTTGGCATAATGTAGTGCTTATACTGTGGATAGCGTAAAATTTATGGCACCTTAAATTGTTTTCTTTGAGGCTTCTTAGTGCTTGTAAACAAAAAGAACAGGAGGTACTTACATCTCTTAGCAACTTTAACTAGCTCTAAAAAAAAAATTTTGGTTATAGAACTTGCCAGTTTATTTCACTTTCACTTTTTCCTTTTCCATTAATAAGCGAAGACATAATTTGTTAAATTCTTAGTAAGTGGGATTGAAGGGTTACCAGATTGCTAAATTAAAGGAACAAATTAAATATCAATACTAAATTAAAGTGTTGGCCAGGCTAGAGAGAACTGAAAAACAATATCTGTACTCCATTAGCAGCTTGGAAATTGTGGAAAACTGTCTGTCAGCAAAAAATCCACTGTCTTACATATATCATCCACTATCTTTGATGTGGCGGGCAAAAGAATTCACCAATGACAGGTGCTGTCACAGAATATATTTATTCCACAAGTTTTTATTTTCTCCGTCAGCTACAGTGATGGACAATCATGTCTTGTTTCCTGAATGATAGCAATTTCTTAGAGATTCTACAATTGCTGCCCTTGAAGACTGCCTGTTTCGTGAACCAATGTCAAAATCTATCTATATGCCCGTATAAAACACTTATCACTGTGGTATTTAAGCACTCTACATGGATTAAAAATGAACAGTAAAACTGCCTGGAGGATAGTCAGTAAAATCTACTTAAGTTTTGGATTTTGTGATATAATGTGATTTCATTGGGTTGACGGAGGGACACAAAGAAACATCAGACACTTCACAAAAATTTCAAAAAAGAGCTGTTCATATTTTTTAACTCAAAAAGAGATTAAAGTATTGAAAAATTTGAGAACAACTTCTAGTTGTCAATGCGACTTAAACCTTGACATGCAAAAGAATAAGGGTTTTTTACTTGCTTGTATGACGATGAGAGGTGGGTTTGTAATCAGCCTATAATGGGCTTTGCCACTAGAATGACAGTTTAGGAGAGAGAAACCTCTCCCTGTCCTGTTCCATTTTCCCCTCCTCAGTATGTCAGCTGAGTATTACCAAAAAATATGGCAGCAGGTTAAACGAAGTCTTCAGAATGCAGGTTCTTTGGTTTTCAAGACTTCCATTAAACATACTGCTTCCAAAGGCAAGTTGCTTGACCTCTCAGATAGTGGTCCAGCGGAACATTTGGCTCAACAAACTACAAAGCCTGCAATATGGGAAAAGAGACTCTCAGCTGACGACTCAGCCATGTTCCCATCACCTCAGAAACCAAAACTTTGCCCTTCTACTGGAATACGTTTATAATTTAAGCATTATTTAGAAAATCTTTTAAGCATTGTACCTGTTCTGAATAATTTGGGAGACCCTAGCTATATATATCACACATAAATGATACATTTGATGTTATGTACCTCTCATATCTTTCTGTCAAGCTATGAACTCTATTTTGTCTCCAGAGCATTTTTTTGACTACAAAACTGTTCTGCACCTTCCCCTTGACTGCATACGCTCCATACTGAGTTGAGACATGCAAGAAGAGACAGGAGGAATTAATGTACTCAGCCAACACTTAAAATATAGGGATACCAATCCTTGTTGGGTGAAGAACACTGAGGAAAAGATAAAATTTCTCATAGTGATAGACAACAGCTCACCATGGTTGAGTAAAACTTTGTCAGGCTATTGGTTGCATCAAGATGATGGATATATTGGAGGGAAACAAAATAATTAAAGATAAGCCTGAGGATGTCCTTCGGGAGTTAAAGAAGGCCCCCATGGATGGGGGTGGCAAAGGTGTGTAGCTCTTACCCCTCCTTTGAGAAAAGTTTCTTTTCCCTTAAAGAACAGATATGAAGAGGGAGCTGAGTAGGCTCTGGGAGTCACGCAGGAACTGGAAGAACCAACAGAGCAGCAGATGGCTCCCTACACCTGTGTCTAGGGCCCACATAATTAAAGCAATATGCAAAGAGCAAAAATTTCCATTACCTTACAAGAGTTATTGGCTAATTCCAGGTATCTGTCTATGATTAAAGCATCAGCAAAATTCTGACTTGTACTCTTGAGAAAAGAAAGTGTGTATATGCCGTCAACCATCTCCTTGGCAGCTCGAAGAAATAGCACCAATTTGTGTTGTGTTTGGTATCTGCTGAAAAATTGTATTTTGGGGTGATGCTGGAGAAGCTAATACGGAGGCTTGCCATAGTGAGGGAGTATGTAAATTCCTTGGGAGAGAGTGTAATTGGGAACATCTACAGACAGATCTGAAGAAGATTCAGGACGTCAATGATATGCTTACCCAAATGGACCAAGGAAGCGTGCAGTTTGGTAAATACATGGCTTTGTATGGCTGTCCAGATCAGCAACCTGAGATCATATTCATGCAGAGATGCCCAGTAGAGATAGGATACACATTCTCATGAAGAGTTTGAGAAATAAATGGCAAGTAATGACCAAGGAATTAACAGAGGGATAGTAGGTAATGTTAAATATGAAGCTGCCAGAGCAGGTACTAGAGCATTTATCTATGTAATGTGTTCAAAACTGGAGGCCAATGAGTTATGTATTGTAGCTGCAGCAAAACCTGAATCTCAATACATACAAGTGGAGAAAGAAGTCCTAGCTTAGCTCATGGTTATGAAAAATTTCCAGGATCTATTTGTTGGAGGCTAGTATTAGCTGAAACTGACTGTAAGCCATTCATGGCAGTTTCCAGGAACCACTGGGCAGACACCTGCCAGGCATAGAGGAACTATTTTTTCTGTCCAACTGCAAATGTATTATTTGCAAACTGAATAGTAGAGAAGAGGTCTGGTGGCTGCAGTTATACTCTCGAGCATTTGTAAGAAAGATTTATAGGAAGGCACACAAACAACCAGGGATGTGTCAATCTGATTAAAGGAAAAATAAAAAAACAACCAAACCCCAACCTTCCTAATCTCAAGAAAATGTGAAGAGTTGTCCTGATAATGTAATTAAGGAATAGACCTTTTAGAAAAATCAGTGAAACTATTGGCCAGAAGTTTATATGCCCAGTCCCTTTTAGGATTAAGGAGAAGTTCTCAATACTGTAAAGGATTTTGTTTAAGGGCACCAGGTTGATGATCTGAAACGTGTTACAGGGAAATATGATTAAAATGATACATGAAGGTCATTTAGGGATTGAAAACTCTGAGAGAGGTCAGAGATATTTTCCACAGTTCCTCAAATGAACAGTGATACTGAGGAAACTACCAAAGTGTCAGAAATAGAGGTCAATGCACTAAAAGAGGCCAGGTTGGCAGCACAGGAAAAATTTGTCCTTGAGCAAGAGAGGCATAGATTTGCAGAAAAATGTACTGGTTCCCTTTGAAAACTTATGTGAGGATGCTACAGCCAAACAGGTGTTTGCACATGTCAGATCAATTTTTGCTGGAAATAGCATACATGGTAGATTCTGAAAATGGTGAATTGATTATGGTTGTGAAATGTATTGCTCCCCACTTGGAAAATAGAGGAAAACATATGGGATATTCATCCAGTGTAGCAACATGAATATTCGCTGTGACCCTGATCCTCAAAAGCATTCTAACCCCCATTATTTTTACAAGTTAGATGTGATCTTGGGGCATTACTAGCAGGGACTTTTCTGTTAGCTCCAGGCCTGGGGTGGAAATGCTATTAAGAATTTTTAATGGAGGAAATGGGCTACATGTGCATCTATCTAGTGGAAGAAGGGCTTTGGAGGTGGAGTGTCCTGAGGGCTTAACTTAATCAGATTTTGGAGTTCCCCTTAACTTCTGCATATATAGGCTGGATTAAGTCAGCAGTAGAGATACAACTCATGAGTCTGGTGAGAAGTTTTTGTTTGTTTATTTTCAGAATTAGATTAATAGATTGGAAATTACATTTCATTTTCAAACCCCAAGGATTTCTGTAACACTGCTTATGATGTTGGAGCCCACTTCTTGCAGAAGTACAGTAATGATCTACACCTATTTTTACTTCTGTGGTAAAATGTGATTTCATTAAGCGTGTAAAAGAACACTAAGGAGTATCAGATATAGGCAAAGAGTTGGAAAATGTTGGAGAAAATCTTTGTGTGTGGTTTGTTGGGGGTTTTTTAATATATTTTTCTGCATGCGTAGCCTTTCTTTAGTCTCCATGAGTGCACAAAATACAGAATTTTGAGACCAGTGCCAATGAAATGCCACTGACTCTTTCATCTAGAGCCTTGCCCTTTTCAGAAAACACTCGGGGCAGAGGCAGCCATCGTGAGGGAGGCTGTACTACACTTCTGCAGCGCTCGCCAGTGTAGGACCAGGATGTTCAGCCCTTTAGCTCTCTGCCCACTGTAAATCCACTCCTGATCTTATCTAGATTAGCCATTTTATACTTTTCCCACTTGTCAACTTACAGTCTCATTTCAGGTCTTATCTCAGATTATCTCTCTGATTCTTTCCTGCCTGTGCCACTTTGTCTTTACCCTTCTATAGTAATTTATTATTTAATACTCTTCTGGGGTCGTGTTTTGTTTTTAAACTCTGGAAAGCTGCTCAGAATGGTGTTCATAAAAGGAGCTGTACAAGCACACTGAATTGTAGCTGTTTCACACAGGTTATGTGTTTTATCACAGGTGGACTATGTCACAAGTTATCAGTCACCTCTGCATCAGAGAAACGGAGGCAAAGTATCAAGTGTAGCACCCATGCAGGGAAGTTGCGAAAGCTTCTGTAGGTGCAGATGAGCAGCAGAAACATGCGAACACGTTTATACTCTGCAGTTTATTGATGGCACAAAATAGGGGTCACATCGATTCAGACTTTCATTTCTGGGAAGGGGGCAGCTCTGACAGTTATTGGCTTGGAATTAGCATGGAACATACCTATTAGATCTTTGTAGAAGGCCTGCCAATTTTCATTATTTCAGTCCAAAATGTCTACTCCTGGGGTATTCAATATAGCTCCTGCATCTATGTTCTTTGTATACTTTAATTATGTAAATTACATGTCAGTAATATGAAATCCTAGGTGGTGGGGAATGGCACAGCACAGGCAGTCTCCTAACAACATTGTGAATAGAGAACAAATGCTCCCTTGTATGTGTGCTTTCAAAAGCTGTCAATATTAGTACTCACAGAAACTTAAATGGACAGGAGAGAACAAAAAGTGTTCCCTGTCTCAGAGAGTCTCTATCTAGCCTAAGTTGGGAAAAAACAGATGATAGAAAAGACAGGCAGCTAGACAGACAAGGTAGCACAAGGCACGAGGTAGCGGTCCCAGTATACTCTGGTGGTCTGCAGGCCTGCCCAGTTTGTTTCCTTTTATACTTATTTATGGAATAACTATTGTTTAAGAAAGTGATACAGGGATACTGAACACCATAGGGATTCTTCACACTGTCTTGGTGGTCTTGGAGGGAGGGGATCATAATTTGTCCTTTTTTGTAAAGACTTGGAGAAATCAGTGCTCTGCGATACAAGTCTGAACAGCTGTTGCATTGGGATATTGAAGGCATGAACTGCACAGTATGGATGTATATGCAGTTTCCATGCCTGCCTGTCCTTTGTGCTGACTGGGTTTAGAGATGCTTGTGTCAGTGCTTGCATGTGCCCAGGATTTTGTTCAGCACTACACAGACCACATACTTCAAGGTGCTGAGTGCCTTTTGGGACACAAGGCACCAGGCCTCATGCAAGCATCAAGGAATTGTCCCTTCAGGTAGTGTTGTTTTTCTCATCAGAGAGACACAAGAGGAATTTTCCCCCCTCTGTCACTCCTGTGGTCTGCATACAACTATTGGCACAGGTACAGCAGGGTAGTGTAGATTCCGATTCTTGTTCAAATGAAAGTGGTTGCTAGTGATGGATGATATGGCCAGCTTCTCAGTTAGAAAAATAGGTTGCCAAATATTTTAACAACTGCTGTGTTAAACATTTGCTACAAAGCAAGTTTGAAGCTGAAATTAGAAGAGCCTAAATTTGTGCATAAACAAACAGAAGTTTTCCCCCCACCCCACTACCAGCTCCTTCAGGGGTCAGTGTGTAAGTAGCCAAGTCTAAGCACGTGGAAAGGAGCCAGTGTCATTTCTTCTGCTTCTGCCATAGATGACTTTGTCCTTCTGCCTGTCCCTCAGCTCTGAAATACTATCAGCATCCCCATAGCACCTGAATCTATCTTCAGGGTTGTCATGCCTGCCTGTGTACCCCCCATTTCCTACAAAGTGCTTCTGGCTTGCAGATGCAAGAGGAGGAGGTTGATTGAAGTCTCTGTGGAGATGTTAAAGGATCAGGGAGCAGCTGTGGGATTCATCTCCACTCCAGAGCGTTTAGGCATATACCTCCCATTTTAATTTCCTCCTAATTTCTATTCTCAGGGAAAAGAAAAAAAAAAGACAAGGGCTCAATTGCTTTGCCACAGACTTTCAGCGTGGCTATAATACCAGTCACTTTGTTTTTCTCTGTTTTCTACATGTGTAGGGTGATAGTAATGTTCTTTCCCTCATAAGGATTTTCTAAGGCAACATATAAATAAGATTTTGGAAAGCTAAAATGATGTGGTGATAGGTATATAAGTTATAAAAGCATCTATGATTATGTACAGTAATTAAAGCATATGAAAAATTGTCTAACAGTGATGTAGTGATGCAAGCCACATTCTTTCCTTTTTTTTCTTTCAAAGTGGCCTAAATTTACAAATGGCTTGCCTGTATTGATTTTTGAGAGAAATTAAAAGGCCCTCCATCCTCCATTGACAAACCACTCTCTGGATTTGTTTACTCTATGAACTCTACAAGGGAAGATGAAATAAAATTATTTTTAGGAAAGAAATGAAAGCTTCAGCAGTGACTGGACATCGTATCTTAAATCTGTTGCGTTTGATGAGCCATTCTGTTTGCAGAAGTTTGTAGTGTCTTAAAGTTGTAGTTTAAACTACTAAGTTCTGGTCCTAGACATCAGGAGAGTCTAGTGAATGGGGTGTGTGTGTGTGTGTTATTTTTTTTTTTTTTACTAGTATTTTATCCATAAGGCATGCATTTTTAAGGGTTATGTGGACTCCAGTGATCAGTACTATATTGTAGGGAGTTGCAGTGGCTATATTGTTGAAAATTACAGGTGGTTGGGAATGTTCCATGGGAATGATTTTCTGGGAAAAGATTTTTTACAAAATTGAAACTTTCTTTTGGGAAATCAAAATGAAATACTTCATTTTATTGTCAGTTCAACCTAAATCATAAAACTTAATTTTATAGAAGTGAGCCAAATGTTTTATTTTGACTCCGTTCTTTCCAGTTTGCTGGGGAACCAGAATGAATGTTGAAATGTCAATATTTCTCACTGGATGGGAATGTTACCCAGCTGTACTTGAAGTGTACTTGAAAAATTCTTCTTTGGGGATTATAGACCGAAACTGCTAATTCTGAGGCTATTTTCAGTATATGCATCTTTTGCTGGGTGGTGAAGGAAGCAAGTCAATCTAACAGTTATCTTCCTTAGTCAGTTGTAAATCAAAAGGGGGACTTAAACCTGTGACATTTAAAGCATAGCACCTTTAAGCAGCACCTTAAAATTCAAGCCCATACCGTGTGATTTAAAAATCTCTTCTTCACAGACAAAACTGTAGCAGAATCATTATTTCTAAATTTTGCCCAGGCATTGCTGGCAGGGAAGGGTGGTCCATGCTAAGCTGGTCCAAGTCCCCTTCTATGCCAGGCATTTCTCCATTTCTGCTACCAGTGGCTCAGCTCCATAGGTGGTGGTATTTGGGAATGCTTGTGCACTCAGCATAACATGTAACTGCTCATTGTTCTAAGCAGGGGAAAGGCCAGTGGCCATCAGCATCAAAACTGGAGCTCACACCAGAGCAAAACTCAGTTGGACAGTGCAGTACTTCAGTCTGGGGAGGCAGAAGAGGCTATAAAACTTAACTGGTTCCCAAGCGAGCTTTAAAATCAGTGCACCCTGCTCCCTGCTATTGCTGTCCTCTCTCCCGGGAGCGGTGCTGCCTGTGTTCCTGCCTCGTTCTCCTCCTTTTTTCCCTGCGGACTCACAGTGTGTCATCTATGGTCCTGGCCCCAAATGTGGGGCCAGACTATCTGTCTTTGCAGACACAAAAATGAGCCTTTACTTGTGCTACCAATAATTTTGACATAATTTGGCATCTTATTTAACACAGCTTTTAAGAGTTGTTTACAATCCATCCAAGACCAGCTTCCTTGTATTTCTCTATGGGGACCGTGTGCGATTGGTGTTTCCGAGCCCTTCGGCTGTTCTCTTTTGCCTGCCAAGCCAGGAGTTGTGTTACTTCAATCTGTGGGAGCCTGTCATCATTTGGTATTTGGTGAGGAGAAGAGAGGGTGAAGAAGCAGCTTTCCCCTGTACTGTTCCCCCAGCCATTACTGACTCATTAAAAGCATTTACTTCTTGTTAATGCAGCATGGGCAGTGTCTGAGCAGTAGCTGTGGTGGGAGCTAGGAAAATTAAGGCTCACATGTTTGAACAGACTAACCCGCAGGAGGGAAAATACCCTCTGCCTTTAATGTTGTCTTAAAAACATGCAAGTCAAGGTGTTATTAAACAAATGCATCTGCTTCAATAGGATGTCAAGGGTGTCACCCTCTTCCTTCTTCTTTGTGATTGTCCTGAAAGCAGATGTTTGATCAAGATCATATACTTTGTCAGGAGAGATCCTACGTTAACCCCCCTTCCTCCTCCTGCCCCTGAAAAAAAAGGTCCCTTTCATCCGCTGCTAGAGTGCTGTACCAATTACCTCCCTACAGGGTGACCTTTTTATCTCATAATGGCATTTTGGAATCCAGTCGCCCTAACCACACTGGGAGTGTATGCATGTCACATTTCCAATTCTCTCTCTCTTTTCCCCCTCTGCTGTTGTTGGCACTGAGTACAGCCTAATATATTCATGACCTAATTAGAGTAATTTTTGCATAATACCGACCTCCCGGGGGAAACTTTTTTTGGGGTGATTTTCGCTTGTGTGTGTGTGCACGCTCACACTGTTCAGACACATTAACTGGAACAAGTGTTTCTTAATTTTTAAGTGTTTCTCTGGTTATTAGAAGTATTTTTATGTCATTTAAAATGGAAATGATGCAACAGGAAACCCCAGAGGAGGCAGAGATTATTTGTTTTATTTTTCTGCTCTGGATTTCTCTCTGTTACTGTGAAGCTTGTGTCCTCTCTTCTGAATGTCCAAGACGGCATCATGCTGCCTTGCCATTATTGGATCTCAATGCTTTCAAGGCTTCATCTCATCCTTGCCAGCTTCATCCTTCCTCTCTGTCACTCAGCTTTTTTTTCCCTCATGTCCTCATTTGACCTTCAGTTTTCAGCTGAATCCTTCATTTGTTGCGATGGTCACTTACTTGACCTTATCTTCACTCTAGGGCTGTGCTCTCCCCCTCTGTCTCTGACATCTCAGTCCAAGTCTGTGTCATCTGCTGTAGTGATAGCCCATCTTTGCAGACTGTCGCAGCCTGTAATGACCCTTACTGCGTTACTGTCTGGCTTTCCTGGTGCTTGATGTCTCCTCCATTCCTTGCTGACCTTTCTGTCTTCCCTCACTTTGCAGTTTCCACTTTCTTCTTCTCTTTAACTTCTACTGATCGTCTTTCCTGGAACACAGCTTCTGCTCCCAGCACTCTCTTCTCTAGCTCCAGTTCTTCCTTCTCTTCCAGTCCTTGCTGTTTCTTAGCTATTGTTTTCCATTTTCAGTTTTCTAATGAATGTAAGTGCAACCCTTTCTGGCAGAGATCATGGGCCACATTCCTCATTGTTTCATTGGTACAAATAAAGTAAGTCTATTGACCTTGATGGTGTTAGTAGAGACTTACACCAGCAGGACATGTTTATTTTCATAAGCATATTAATTGTATTTTCCCTAAACTGCTGTTTAAAGAGCATTAAGGGGTAGTGTTCAGAGCACTTACTTGCTCTAAAATGACACTACAGGATGGGTTTGCTGAAAAGTTTATTTTATTTGTTTCTGTTTTCCTATATGTTTATTTCAGTTGCAGTAAATAGTTCATTTAGGTTTTATATCAATAAGGAAAAGACAAGCTTTCCATAGCCAAATGTTTTGGTGTTGAAAAAACTCCTTGTGCCTTGCTGCACTCCTCATTCTTCCAGCCCTGGGCTCTCCATACCCAGCTCTGCTGACTTTGTCCTGTATCACTTCCTACAATTCCAGGTTTGCCCACTTCATTTCCTTTGTACATGCACATCCAGAAGCCTTGCAAATGCCTCCTGTTATTGACTTGAGCATATCACTGTTTAAAAGCCAGGATGAGCCCTGCCTGGATCTGCAGGTCCATCTCCTGCTTCTGTTACAGTCCTTCATCCTGTGCCTAGCTCTGCCAACTTGCATCATGCCTGGCTGACAGCATCCCCTGTCATTTCCAGTGTGGGTACATGTGCCAACAGAGGATGGAGAACCACAAAACACTTGTTATCAAAATCTTGGTTTTTAAAAAAGGCTGTGGGAATGTATCAGTCCACGTTAGAAAGCCCCATGAAGCGTTCCTTGGTGCTGTTCACTGTAACACAAATGTTTTTTGGGATAGCTGCAAGATACATTATGCAAAACTGGGATATTCATAAGATTGCTTCACATCCTGGCATCTCTGTGTTTTGATGTTGGTTCTTGCATTGCTTTCCCATGTGCCTAGGCCCTAGCATATACAAGGGAACATGCACATGATAAATGGGAACTACTGCAAATGTACGATGCAGTTGGAGAATTGCCATCGTCTCTTTCACGCTGTAGTTCAAATGCACCTTACATTTCCTCGTCTTCATGTGTAGTTTCGAGCTAGGCACATGGATTGTGTATTAATTCCTACAGACTGTGGTCTAATGGGCTTAGGAGTGACTAAGAAGGTGCAGATGTCGAGGCTCTGAAAGCTGCTTGATTAGTGTATAGAGCTGAAGGTATTGCAGGAACAGGTGGGCTTGGGTGTGGGGATGGAAGACAAAAAAGGAGGTGTGGATAGATTTGAGGTAATTCTGAATATTTTCACAGCAGTTCTGCCTAATGGTCCATCTGTGCTTGTGTGCTGCACACGGAAGGGATGGCATATCCCTTTCAGATCACTGGAGGAAGGGCGATTTTGAGGACTGCGATAAGCTTCTGTGTGTGAGGGAATAATTCATAACCAGAACAGAAGAGGCTGTAAGAGTCTTGCGGGCCAGTGTGCCAATTAACTTTGGTAACCTTTTCAATCTTGCTTCTGCTGTTCTTTGTCTTTCTTGTTTCCTTCAGTCAGGCAAAATTCATATGTTATTTACCCTTTTCCTTCTTGTAACACCCAACAGTGATCTGAAGAAGGAGCGTCTCCTCAGCTAAAACAGAAAAGCAGAGGAACAGAAGGGGACTACTGTATTTAAATAGGAAGCAACAGAGAAGCGAAAAACGTGTATTTTGATTCTTGGCCATATCAAACCTGTATTCCTAACTTTCCAGAAGTTACATAGGGCCTGAAACTTTTACTCCCAGATTCTTGTATTCTTCAGAGCTTCAGTTAAGAACACCAAAATGGGTATGCTTTGAATCTGAACGCTGACCACTTGAATCTGTGCATTTAGGTTTTTCAAAGCTGACTTTCTTAGGTTACTGTTATATGCTGCTTCTGTCCCCCACTCCTTTAGGAATTATCCTGGTACTTCTTCCTATGAGCTTGACCAGGATCAACAAATCCTGTGACAGCCTGACACTGACAGACACAGAGAGGCATATAAACAGGATGTCTTTGAACTGGAAACAAGATCAGGCTTTGAGTTCAGTTTGGCTTTTGTGGTGGCACTCATGGAGATCTTTGATTAAACATAGTCACCATCCCTTGCTTTTGGCCTTATTTATGTCCCTAAGCAGGGACTAATGTGGGGTTTTTTAATCTAAGGTTCTGATGGGTGCTCGATTGCAGGATATTATTATCAGTCTCATCAAACGTGAGTTGTTTCTGCAGCATCACAATCCTGTTGCTCTTATGTGCTCTACATTTACTGGAGTAAAGGCATTTCTTGATTAGTTCCTCTTATTACCCTTTCCTATAAAGATGGCCCTGGTGACAAAGCTGAACATATTAGAAATCAGGAGCTTTGGTTTGGCCATGCTTTATCATATAGACAACTAACAGTGACTCAGGATGCACGAATTAGATTTTCCAAAGAACTTACTTCAGAAGTGCAAGGCTTTGACATTTAAAGAACAATGAGAAATCCAGATTGCTACCTACTGCTTCCTGACACCTTCTTGACACCAGGTGCATCTTCTTGCTGTACCCAAATGGAATAAATCTGGAATAGAAAAGGGGATGACACTCAAGATTACTCAAGAGAGTCTGGAGCTCCCAGAAGCAAGACTACAGTATCAAAAAAAAAAAAAAAAAAAAAAAAAAAAAAGGAGCAGAAGCAACTATATTAGGCTGAATAGAGGACAAAAACCCAATTTAACATTCTCTGACAACTTTATAATACTGCTTACAGGATGGTACTAGGAGAGCAGGAAAATCTTCCCTTGCTAATTCCCAACTCCCCCAAAATCTTGAGATGAGTAAAGGTCCAAAGGCAGAGAAGGCTTGCTTCCCTTTTTTGTAAGATTTCCACAGATACATAATTAATCCTTAAATCTTCTATTTTCTGTTCTGCTCTGATTATATCATTTGAGGTCCAACTGTTTCATCCTCTTGAGGATTTCTAAGGGAGCAAAACCTCAGCCTGGAAAAACTGGGCTTTATTCCTTTGTCTCATGTCACCTCTTTTCCTGATTAACCACAGAAAGTATCTCAGGGAGAGAGGAGTCTGTGGCTGCTGGGTAATCTGGTTCAGAAGGTTTCTTTAACAGCTGGATCAATAAGTGCTTCTTCCAGATGCCTGTTTGCTTGATTGATCTGGTTGACTTTCTCCGTTTTCCTCATCCTTTTTTTTTCTCTTGGCACTTCATTTTAATTCATCTACGAATGACCCTCCCCCTCTCCAGGTGCCTCTCCATATTTAAGTGTTGCCTGACTGTTCTGTGGACTTGGCACATCCCTAGCCCCAGGACCCTTATGTAAGAAAAAAAACCCCAAACTCTCATTAAATAGCCTTTTTGGGCAAGGCAGTGGACTGCTTGGTCCTGACCTTTCTTGCAGCACCCAAGCCTCACCTGAGAAGGATGGCAGGTCAGTGCCTCACTTGGTCATGCAGAGCCAGCACAGACCCAGCAGGGTTTATTAGGCTGGGCTCTGCAGTCCACCTTGCTTGTAAGGGACACGTGCCTTCCTGCTCTGCTGCCAGCAGTTTCAGCGTTTCTCCCAGCCTCACCTCCTGCATGTGCAGAAGGCACCTCCTTTGGGTGCTGACAGGAGAGTACAACAGGCAGGTGCCCTACCCCATCATTACCCTTGATAAAGCATGTTGCGTAAACATCTGTACCCTTTTCACATCACAGCCGGGAGTGACCGTAAAGCTCTCGTGCACCTGTAAGAACACGGAGTCCCTCACATTACACCGCTCCCTGGTTTATGAGACTGCATGCTGTCGCTGGATCCTCCACCCACCATGCGATAAAACAGTTCCCAAGCCCAAGCAATTGGTTCCATCTCCCCTTTCAGCAAGGCTGGTGCTTGCAAAGGCCATTGACTTCCCTGACAGAACATTTTTTCATTGGAAAGTGCCTTTTGCTGTTGCAATGTTCATTCACAATGTTGTTTTATCATTTCTGAATCAAAAAACTGTAAAAATGCCTTGATTTCATCTAAATGCAATGTTTCCAATGCTCTAAACCAAATGTTTGCACGTGTGTTAAAATTTTATTTCACAGCAAATGTCAAAGTTGTTTGGCTTTGTTCTGACTTAGAATGAAATCAAATCTTGATGTTGCTTCCAGTATGGGGAAAACAAAAGAAAAAACAAAAGCTCTCAGTCTCCAGGTCTCTAACCTACTCTAGGAAAACTAGTATTCTTGTCTATGCTGGGATTTTCTCCCAAACTCCACCATAGGACACATACCTCTGCTGGTCGTGGAAAGGGTAGATTTACCAGCGCATTGGGGTACCAGGGTTCCCTACCACAAAATATTGTCTAAATCTGTTGTGTAAGCAAAATATCAGGAATTGGTCTGTCAGCATGTCAGACTATTGCAGCTGGGCTCAACCAAAGTTAGGCAAAGGTGAATGATAAATATAAATAAAAATAAAGCTAAGCTCAGCAGAGCCATAAATTGCCACACAGAGATGCTCATTTGCTTTTGGCAGAAAAGCCATTACCTCTGTTGCCAGCACTACTTCATTCAGGATTATGAGGGTTTGCTGAGGAATCCTAGTCTGTCATCAGGCCTGAGACCTTTGTGCATCCATTCCATCGCTTTGATTAATCTGGGCAGCAGAGACACACATGCACAAACGCATATGCATCTAGTGATCCAAGCTGAAAGCATTCCAGCCCAAAAAGGATTTTGAAGAGAAATTGCCTCTGCATTTTCAAATTCATGAGTCTTCAAGGGGCACCTTTTGAGATAAACTTAATTAAGCAAGTCATTCTGTTAATCAGTTCTAATTACTCATGCAAATCATAAGTGCTCCGGCCTGTGGTTAAGTGAAACCTGATTTGATCCCAAGTGCAGCCAGGCTCAGGAAGTCCAGTGGGTATTTGCAAGAACGTGCCTTTACTGATCTTCCCGCTTCTCTCCAGGTACAATAATCTTCTGGAGACTGTAATGTGAATTGATTAGTTGTCATGGGCTGTAATGCTAAACACAGGGAAAGAGGGGATGGAAAGCAGAGTATGGAGCACGTGAACTCTTTCTCTCCATCCGTGTGGTATGCACATGTGTGCCAGTGGACATGAGAAGGTCAAGGCTACGGGCACGTAACAGGGAAGGCTAGCTACGTGTGCAAAATTTCTTGTAAGTGAAAAGAGCCGTCTACCCCTTTCAAAGCAGAGATCTGCAGTGGCTGTTTCCTGGGAACCAGGGAGCCAAATTTGTCAAAGGGACATGACTCAGAGTAGGTCATGATCCTGTGTGACTTGGGGCCCCAATATGCCATTCTCCATCTTAATCCCACTATGTAAGACAGCTGTGAATAACTCAGTATTAAGCTGGCAGCAAATGTGGACAGCAGAGGTAAATGAGTGAGTGATTGCTGACTTCACCTTGATTGATTTGTGTAACACAGTCCTGTTGGTTAAAGGGCTGTGAACATGGGTTTGTTCTTTTCCTTGCCTTTAAAGTGTCAGTGGCATAAATATTCATTAGCATAAGAGTAGTGTTAACACTTCAAAAAGGCTCCTATTTCACAGAGTCTCAGCTGTGAGACCTAGGCCTTTGATTGCATCAGAGTTGAGAAACTCCTTTTGCTTGGCCTGGGATTTCCCTGGAACTGGGCTGTAGCCACCATCTCCAATGGACTACACGCAGAGGATGCCAGTGGAGCCGAGGGCTTTATCAGCACAGCTTTGTGGCAGAGCATGCTCTCTCCAGGAGCTTCAACTGCTATCTTATAATGTATCTTCCCTAACCTGAGCTCAATGGAGCTCAGCCACTGGCTGAAGATCCCTCACAGGGAAGCCCAGGCTTGTGGGTTTATTATTATTATTAATTTATTTGCATGCATGCGTGCTAACCCTGCACGCACACATCCATGTGCATTCTCCCTCCCTTTCGCACTTGCTTGCATGACTGGCAAAATGAGCTACAAGCAGATAAAAATTGAAACACAGAAGAGAGCAAATTACAACATGTTCAATTATCTTTTTCGAAATCATTCTTCATCTCTGCTCTACTCAGCGCCTGGTAATGTTCCCCTTTGCAATCTGACAGGGGCATTTTTTTCTCCCTTGTTTTATCCCTTCTCTTGGGTGGCAGGGTGGTCAAGGAGCCAGGACTTGGGGAGAAGTCATGTAGCAGGGCCAGACAATTCAGGCTGCGATAACTGGAGATCTAAGACCCACACTTTTTTGGTCGCCGTTCAACAGCCAGTGTAAGGAGTTCTCTCTCCATTAATTGTAAATGTTTCTTCTTGTTACATGCAAATATTACAGTGGCAAACACCGATTCCCTCCCCGCTGCTTTCTTGCCAGGGAGACAGACAGAGCGAGCTTTGCCTTGTTTACTTCCTTGCTGTTGTATTGCAAATTGCCACCCACCGCCAGCTCGCTGCGGGCCTCACCGAGGGCTTTGCTAATTAACGGGCTCCCTCTCCTGGCTCCTTGCAGCAGCCCTGCAATATAAGAAGGGCTCAGGGCCCCAAGTAGCCATGGCTGCCTCCAGTTTTGCTTCTCCTTTCCAGGACAATGGATTTGTTGCTTCATTTCTGATTCCTTTGAGCAGGGAATTTTAGTATTGCTTCCAGATTGACGGTGCTGGTGATGAAAGTTTTCTGCCTGTTTACAGGAGAGATGCTCCTTCCATACCCCTGAAGAACAGCACAAAGGGATCACCTTTTGGGTTGAGAGGAGGTTTTGTTCTTTATGGTCTATTTAGCTCTTAGTTTCTCTGCTGAGAAACTGTCAGTGAATATAGTGTCAAGTGTGGTAGTAATAGTTTTAATAATGAGGACACCTGTCTGCAGTAAAATAAGATTACATCAAGATATTTTATGCAGTTCACATGTAAGTTAGGAATGACTGTTGGTGATGCCAGTAGGGATTGCATTAGAGGATTGAACAATAAGCGCAACAAATTGCCCATTAAAATTGGGAGAAATTTCTTCAAGTAATGAAACATATTTAAACATGTGTATTATAAATGTGAAACGGTTCAGCAGCTTCCAAGTCATATTAGGTCTGGTAAAGAGCCTGATCAGCTTAAATCTGGAAAGGAATATTTTGTGGCTTAAAGTAGAAGCAGATTTTTTCTAATTGTTTGTTATTAGTATCAGTGTGGCAGAGTTAATGGGATGTGATCATGCAGATAAGAAGAGGCTAGAGGAGAAGGACTGCAAGCAACCCAAAGCACTTGTAATGCAAATACCTAGGCAAGACAAAAGATGGCAAGAAGTAATTGTTTTCATCCTTGTTTGTGGGAAGACTGTCTTGCCCACAGTTGCTCAAAGACCTGATGCGAGAACTGGAAATTTAGTCCATCTTTTGGGAATCTTAGCCCAATATTCAGCTCTAAAACCATGTTTTCTTTTGGTAACCATCTATGTACATCTTTTTTCAGGGGAGACTTGAATCTGGCACATTAGTTGTCCTCAGTCGTTCTAGCAGGCACAAAGATACTCTTAAGCTGTCAGTCCAAAAACCGAAATAAAAAAGCAGTGTATTGATGCTGAAAATCAAAGAGAGCACCTAATGAGAAAGAAATTGTACTTTTTAAAATTTTGCAAATATTAAACTACTGGCCCACAAAACCAAAGCAAGTAGGAATATCCTTTCATATTATCTCCAGTTAATATATGGGAAAATGGGGACATAATAGGGCTGTTATTTAACCAGCATCACACACTAAACCAGGGATAAGCTTTTTAAGAATTACATATTATCAAATATAGTGTCACTGTTCAGGCCAGTAAAGTGCAAAATGCAGACAATCATGGTGTTGCATGAACTACAGCTGAGATGCTCCAAAGTGACCATCAGTTTCTGGGACTTGCATTTTTTGAGTAGCAGTTCAAAACACTGTTAGCAAGAGGCCTGAAAAACTGAGTCCCTAAATCACTAGCCATTTTTGCAAATGTATGCCTAGGGTTTTTAAAATTCACTTCTAATAATTTGAAGTGTCATCTAGGGAAGTAACATTTGGGTTTAAATTTATGGGGCAAATTGAATGTGTGATATAAATCTATATCATTCAGCAGTTACCCCAGGAGTGAATCTTGCAGAGATTTTTATCTTGACAGTAGCCCTTTAAAAGGAAAGGAACAGGAAAGCATTGAATTGGAACAACCCAGCATCTCTCTTGTGTTTGTCTTTGGTAAACACTGCAATTTATTTAAGGCACATGGAAGGGAGAAAAAATATGGCAAAGTTAAATCCCAACAAATTGTTTTATATTTACAAATGAATTAGATTATTTGCATTTGTTGTGTTTTTGGGCTTCTTTGAAACTGCAAATTAATGACAAAAAATTATTTCCGAATCTTATTTTACTTAAAGGCGAGTTTAGTGAAGGCAATTTGCATGTAAATCAACGTTTACCTGACGCGTGCAATTTCCACAGTTAGATAAACCATAACATGAAACAGATGAAAGACATGGGAACTGTATAAAAATTCTTTGAAAGATAATAGGTGGCAGTTCGCAATAAATATTCATTAAGTGAGAGGGTGCCCTGTTCTCTCTCTATGCTGCTATCCGTACAGCATTCACCTCTTTCCGACAGCCTCCTTGTTACATATCTTTCCTCTCCTATTTCTTCCTTATTTAATCTGTCTTCTTTCTTAGTGTAGCATGGGTCACGTTCATTATGGGATGCTCTGTGCATTTCCACCATCAGTCTGTACTTGGGTGATTTGTAATGCAGACCAGGAAGGAAGCATGTGAAAAATCAGCAGGGAGGTGAGAGCTAGTTCCAGGCCTGGGCAAAGCAAGCAGTTCCTGGGGGGGCAGTAGGCTACAGGGATAGGAGGGCAGCTGTAGCCTTGCTGTGATTCACCTGCCAGCTTTTCCTGTGGCACAGCCTCAGCAAGCCAGGCTGGCTGCATGTCCTGCCACCACCTCATCATGGCTGAGGGAGGGTTGGGATGTAGGGCAGGTGGTGGTGATGTGCAAGAAATTGCTCCAACAGAAGCAGCAAGCTGGGTGACCACTTGGCTTTCCAGCCCAGCCCTGTCTCTACCCCTCGCATTTTTGTGAAAAGAAAAGCTTTTTCCCACTGGTCCAGTCCTCATTCCTGGGGCAGCAGTGTTTCATTTGGCTGATCCCAACACGTAAAGCCTTGAGCCAGCTTTCTAGGGCACAGCTGTGAATAAAAGGCTGTCTGAAAGAAGTACAGACCAGAGGAAACCCCATGCCAAGTTTTGCGTGCCTCGATGGTGTGGGTCACCCTTTTGATGGTTCTCACATACACAAGTACATCAGAATCATAGAATCATAGAATCAGTAAGGTTGGAAAGGACCTCTAAGATCATCAAGTCCAACCGTCAACTAACACCACCATGACTCCTAAACTAGGCCCTGGAGTGCCACGTCTACACCTTTTTTGAACGCCTCCAGGGTTGACAACTCCACCACCTCTCTGGGCAGCCTGTTCCAATGCCTAACCACTCTTTCGGTAAAGAAATTCTTCCTGATGTCCAATCTAAACCTCCCCTGATGCAACTTGAGGCCATTCCCTCTTGTCCTATCGCTAGTTTCTTGGGAGAAGAGTCCAGCACCCGCTTCCCTACAACCTCCCTTCAGGTAGTTGTAGAGAGCGATAAGGTCTCCCCTCAGCCTCCTCTTCTCCAGACTAAACAACCCCAGTTCTCTCAGCCGCTCCTCATAACACTTGTTTTCTAGTCCCTTCACCAGCTTCGTTGCCCTTCTCTGGACACGCTCCAGCACCTCAGTGTCTCATCAGAGATGTTGCCAGAGTCTTTAGAAGTCTTTGGGACTTCTGCAAGTGATTGAGCATGATCATCATTTCACCCAAATACCTGGTACTTCAACTGACGTAGATCAGAAAATTGTCACACTAAGAATATGGCTGATGTTCTAAAATCTGCAGTTTTAAAAGCAACTGGTATGTGACCAGTTGAAAGATCGAATGTTCCACGTTGCAGTGAATTCACACTGCATTTTATTGTATGTGTCTTCTGCTACCATTATCATTGTAGTGTCTGATTGCGTGCCTAGAGAGCCATCAAAAGCTGTGATGTATGGCCAGATTGTGGACTGGCAATATGCTGTGAAATTATAATAGCAGCAGGTTTGCAACGTATCTGTGAGGGCTGTGTTCCCACTCCCCAAAATAAGCTATTTTCTCAAATGACTCATCTCATGTTTGATAGGCAGTATGCTACTCAGGTGCTGCACTGCAGGATTTCCACATGAGCAGCAAACACACACATGCTTGCTCGGGTGGCTCCTGCAGAGCAGACCTTCTTTAGGACAGACGTAGCTGAAGCCCATCACTTCCCACTGCAGCAGGATTGTGGGCTGGTGGGCACCTGCTGCCTTACTATTGAAGTGCCGAACCTGTCACTTTGTCAATTGTATAAGAGTCATCTGTCATCTTCCTTTCCTAAATTTCATCTCATTCCATCCTGCCAGCCTGCAGGGCTCCAGCCAGAACATGCCTCTGGGGCTTGGTCTGTCCTTGGGAACAGTCATCATCTTTTCCTGCTGCTGCCTCCTGCACCTGTATTGTAGAGCTCCGTGAGCACTTTCAGACTCAAAGCCAACTCCATTTGCTCACACTCTCTATTTACATTTAATATCCCTTAAATGATTAAAGCAAACAGTCCTAATTAAATGTTAACGTGCTGTAAGTATCTGCAGCCAGCGTACTGGCTGCCCTTCTAATCTCATATATGTGGACATAGCACCTGGACTTAAGGAGGAAATTACTTTTTGAAAGTTTGATGGAGGAAGCACGAATAACTTATCCAGTCACTCTTTGCCCTTGGGAAGATCATCGTGCTGCTGGGTGCACAGGGCTCTAAGACTGAAGTCTGTGTGTGCCCGAGGGCTCATGTGGTTGGCTCAGCACAGCACAGGATCAAGCCTGCAGAGATTCTGTGTGCAAACCTCCCAACAGTGGGCTGGAGGAACAAGGAGCAAATCGTGTCATTATACAAATGGGAATTAGATGTGGATTGAAGTAGTTATTTAAAAAAAAGAAAATCCATTTGCTCTTTAGAGAGACACTAGCCAGTTAGATTGTTTGCATTTCTCAGTTTGCTTTTAATTCCAATTTAATGGTAGAGTTTTGTTGGTTTCCTTTTTCCTCCAAAAAAGGTTCTTCCCCACCCTTGTTAGACTATGCCAACACCTCTTCTGTGGTGTTTCACTATTTACGGAGACACCCATTGCTAAGAGTCAATGTAATTACTGAGGAAAGTGTTTCCACAGTTTCACTCCCTCTGCTGACTACTTCTGCAACACCAACATTAGCAGAGCTTAAAAGGTGGTGAGATTTGCTATGGCACCAGAATATATATGTTGGGCAGCACTGTAACTGTAATACAATCACATGTGCCCTCTGTGATTTGTTTTCTTTCCTGTACCCCAGACCAACTCTGAGATACACAGACATGAAACTGTTGCACTTGCCCATTTTTTCCACTTTGCTTTGCCTCAGTCTTGTCTTCTAAATTTTGAAGTTTGTTGGACTGTGAGTTGTTTCAGAGACACCTTTTGCTTTGAGTTCACTGCAGTATTTCAGAGATGCACTCCCTGTTCTTGCTTTCCTTTGTGGTGTGTGACTTTATTCTTTTGTAATTTTTGTTCCTTCAGTGTTAAAGGTCAGTCTCTTGGAAATAATTTGTTTTCTTTTTATGCAGACAAGACAGATGAGATTAAATTATGTTATTAGCCCAATATATATTTCTCTCCAGAAGTTCCCCATGCACAATATTTTGGCTCATTCCAATTACATCAGTGTTCAGCGTTTGAGGAGATGGGTGACGACTATCCATATCTTGGCTAATGAGAACATCTGAAACAGTAGGCTATGTCCTCATGTGGTTCAATTCCAGTATGGCTCCAGTGAACTATTGATTCTTAGTCCCTCAAATTGCAGATCCTACAGCACTGAAGTATCAGCCGTAAAAATAGTTGCAAGCCATCTCCAGATTGAGCGGTTATTGAGGGAAGGCAAGGTGGCGACAGAAGTACCTTCTTCTGCTGTCAGGAAGACAACTTCTTATGTGTGCTTCCTCTATTGAGGTTGTCATCAAAATCTTTTATCATTATGCTGGAGATGATGTGATTTTCTTTGCTTGATGGCACAGTGTAGTTGGTTGGATTCTACTCACCTAGGAGCTGCAGAGGCACAGAAAAGGTCTCCTGACCTTTTCTGTGATTCAGGAAGGTTCCAGCCTGCTCTTTGAGGTGTTTTACCTTTTAATAAAAGCGCTGTATGTGTTCATGAAGCTAGAGAAAAAGTTCATCAAGGTACAGAAAAGAGTCTCTCCCTGTAGTCCCTTGGACATGCCAGTCATCAGGGTTGTAGACATACAGGAATAAATGATGGCAGCTACTAGTGGCTGACCCCACAGAGCAGGTGAGAATTTACTCCAGCTATTAAATATGAAATAATGAACCAAATACTCGTCAAATGCTTGCTTAGTTGGCAAGGACCTGTGGTTTCACAGCTGATGGCTCAATATCCTAATTCCAGCTCTCCAGATGTGTCTGTGTCCTTATAGACAACAAACTGCATACAGCTGCAAAGGTGAATAGAAATGAGCTTGATGAAGAATAAAAGCTGTGCCTCTTGGGTGCAAAACAAGGTTTTCTCAGCTTCCCCATGGTAACACCTAGGTCCTGGGGTACTAGAAATACTATATTCATTGGTACTGAATGGCTCTTTGCTGGAACTTATTCAGGACTGTTGCAGGAAGGGTGAGCAAGTCCCCTTACAGCTTTGTTTTAGAAGGCTTACAAGGTAAACTCTCAAGTCACCTTCATTCATGTCAAGTTTCCACAGGAGAAAAAACAGCATGAAACAGAAGCTGCAGTTATAGCTTTTGTTTAAGAGGATGCTGTCAAGCCCTTTAAGTACAAATACCAAACATGTCTTCAAAGTTCTGAATTCTCCTGGGGACTATGCTCTATATTCCACTACAGTAGTCTTGCTTTTTAAAACCAGTCCTCTGGTATTTAGTAATCTGAAGAAAATACAAGACCCTTTCAAGCAGAGATAAAAAACCTGCTCACAGTTGATAGCATGGAAAGCTAGTCCAGTATTCTGGGCAGCAGCTTAACTTTGTGAGGTCTACGTTCAAATGCCCGATGTACGCTGTTGGTTTTTTTAACAGCAATTCACATGCATGCTAATTTTTCCCTGCCTCAGTTCTCCATCCATAAAATGGGGAGATAGGTTTGTGAGGATAAATGCTTTCAGTGTTGTGTAGAGTTCACATCCTGAGATGACAGTTGTAAGCAAGCAACTGAAATTCTCCTGAGTAGAAGTCAAGGTTTCACATCTGTTCCCATGTTCTTTACTGCTGCTGAGCATTCAGATGATTAAAGTTAAGTATTTGCATGCTACTGTCAAGTTTTGATTAATGTAAAAATATTTACTTGTACAAGGAAATAGAGTTCAAAAGAAGCGGTATTTCATGTATTTTAGATCAGCCAGTTAGGAGACAGAATCTGTGCTATGTGACTCAGGTGAACATTGCAAATCACTCCAAGTACTGAATAGTTAACTGGATGTTTACTGCCACTAGCTCTAGAAAGGCACAGGGGCTATGTTTCAGCGCTGGAGAAAAACACTGCTTCTGACTCATCTGGAGAGGTCATATGCAAGGTACAAAAACGAAATTAGGGAGTGTGGTTTAAGGAGCTGAGTAGATGACCTTGATAATTTGATCCAAAGGTCATATGACACTCTCGGATAAGCCCAAAGAGAAATGTAAGTCCTTGTCTTTTTCTGTACAGTTTACAAACCAATGCAACTGATAAGAATGTTTTGCATTGCACAGTTCATCCAATACCAGAAAATAGCACCCTTAGAAGTGGTATTTATATAACATATGAAATATAATTTTACTGCATTTCATAAATTTTCAGTTTTCATTATAACTGATATTTTTCATAGTCCCGCCTTAGAAGTCCTGTGATTATGGTATAATCGCAGGTTTCTTACGTTTGAATGGAAAATATTCTTTTTTTTCTTGTAGTTGTGAAAAATAACTTGAAAGCTTGACTTATAAAGGCTCAAAACCTAAATTTTAAATTCAAAAGCCAACACGTATGTTTTCAAATCTCACGGTCTTTAAGCCAATCTCGGGATTTTTTTTTTTTTTTGAGGCTTAGCTCATTATTTTTGATTCTTTGGGGATGACAATTCTGTAGGTGAATGTTGACGGCTTGCCTGGTTCTATTATGCCTGTTCAGCTTTGTGTATGTATGCTACAATATCTGAAGTAAGGGTTGCGGTGGTGATTTTCGTGTTATTATTGTATGTCTGATATTTTCTTCAGTTCACTAGGGAGTCATATCTTTTTAAAAACAGATTTAAATGAAATGCTTAGGGTATCTGTACCCGCAGAATATTCATACTGTCTTTTAGATCGTTCTGGGATTGGGAATCACAGCCAAGGGGCAAATATTAACATATCTTTGAACCTTATGAACCTCCTGAGAAATGTTATAGCACTAACATTCAATATCCACCAAATTATTGAGAATTATATGACACCTATCAGTCACTTTGATGTTCATGGAACCTGAGCAGTCTATCTGACTCACCTCTTGCCTTGTGACCAGTCTACCCTTGTGCAAAGTGATCCTCTCTTCCGAGCCTTCCTTGCTGATTGCAGCATATCTCTTTCTCATGAATATGTTTCCTTGCCACTTCTATTCTCTCTCACAAAGCTGCTTCAGCCTAGACTGTCTCTACTCCTGCGCCCTATTCCCTTCTCCAGTTGACAATTCTGCAACCCATGCTGACAAGCAGAGCCCTATCGCCATGACTAGCTCCAGTCACCTTGAGATGGTTGTTCCTGTCTTTTGTATTTGCAGCCCTTTTGCACTCCATTGGGGTGGCTCAGCTGGTTCCTCTTCCTTGTTGCCAATGGTAGGTTACCAGCACCATAAAGCAGCCTGCATGTTGCACAGCCACGTACCCCTGGATGAGTGCAGCACTGACCTCTTCTTGGTGATTTTGCCATCTGTCAGCAATTTCTTGCTTGTGGCATCCAGAAAACTTTACGTTTTTATCTAAGCCAAAGCCACTAGTTCTGTAGCATGTGCAGAAGGAGACAGTTTATTTATTTTAGGAAGTCAAATATGTTCCTACCCATGTGACGCTGTAGTTTTTCTTCTGTGGAGAGACCCTTGGTAATGTATTAGTGGGAGGCACAAAGGATTTTTTTAACCTACTTGAGATTTGTTTAAATCTTCACATTTCATTTTTGAAAGAATCCAACTGATTAAAATGCACAATATTTTCAGTTACAAAAGTTTTGACAGCATAAATCTAATTTTTTGCATTTTCCTATATCATTAAACTGTTCTACTCAATGCTAATGCTTAGTAAAGAGGGTTATTAGCACTGAGGACGAACCTTAAAAGGGTTGGAGGTTTGATTCATCTATGAAGCACTGACAAATTTGGATTAATTATTCAAACCTAATCCAAACCTCTCGAGTCTGCAAAATTGGGCTGGAAGTCTCAAGAGAACAGGTTAGCTTGTGGGATTTCCGGTGCTGCCTGCCTAGCTTTCTGATGAGCCTACATAACCAGTAAAACCTTTTAAATGTACCACCTTTCTAAATTCTGTGTGTATTTTAGATTCAGCATCGTTCAGGTGCAGCTGGTGCTTAAGCTTTTCAGCATGGGTGAGAAATATTGCCCTATCACAGTTCTGCCTTTGCTTTGGTACAGCACCTAGCACCTCCATGGCATCGAGGATCAGGAACTTAAAATGACAGAGAACAGACTGCTAAGATCGCTGCCTTTAGAAAGAGATATCCACAGCCATGTTTCTTACATTGCCAGAGATGTAAATTGCCCCAGATATTCTGAGCTATTTTTTTTGTTGGGGAGTGATTCTGCTGTGAAAAGGTTAGCATTTATTTAGCCTGACAAATAGCTTTGAGTTTCCTAAAGCTCACCATTTAAAACTATGTACCTACTTAATATTTGATCCTAAATTTGCTTCCAGTTAAGTCCCCTGATGATTAGATGTTCTAGGACAGTAAGAAATAGTCCTGTCTCTGGGTAGAAATATATAGCCTGTCAAGGCAGAAATTATGCTCCGAGGGACAAGCACCGAGTCTAGCTTTATGTTTGCAGAGCAGCTAGCACAGCAGGGTCCCTATCTTGATTTGAGACCTCTAGGAACTACTACAAGATAAATATCAAATGATAACTCACACCATTCTGCAAGAGGACTACAGATTTTCAAGGAACACCAGGGAGTTTGATTTTATGACCCCAAGAGGAATAGCACAGACTTTTCTCTCCATATAATGGACAGGGATGGTTGGGCTTTCTTGCTCAGTGACAGGCCAGCAGGCAGTGCCGACCCATGCGTCTGACCTGTTATCAAAATTCTTCAGCTTCTCAGGTACCCTGATTTCAGAGCAGTTAAAAGAAGATTCAGTGGCACTCTGTAGAAGGTAGGACATTCATACCTGTTTCTGGGATGCCAGCAGAAAGCGTCACAGATCATGGGTTTTGCAGTAAAAGGCAATTAATTATCACCTCGATGACCTCCTTTGCTATCAAATCGCTACTCAAATGATTTTACTACTATTTATAATGAGTCCAGATCTTGACTGTTTTATCCAGTGATTTCAGTGAAAGGTGATGGGTGCTCAGCACATTAGAAAACCTTGTATTTTATGGTTGTGCCACCTGACTTCAGGGATTTGCTTTTATACACATATGTGTATTTTTATACTGCTCCTCTGCTCTGCCTGCATGTCATTTGGGAAGTCTGGTGCTTAATGTGATCCAGTGGAAATAAAGCTCAGAATGTATCAGTATATTCTGACATGCGTCGTGGCTGGAGATCTGAGTAAAACCTTGCTTTTGTGCTCTCAAGCACTTGTGGAAATCAGAAAGAGGTTTGTTTTCTCATTTTCAAGAGAATGAGTTATCCAGCCACCCCCCTGACTTAAAACCCTTGGGTGGACGTCACTCTTCTGATAGTTATAGTAAAAGACATTTTGTAAAGCAGCAGTTTTTAACAAGTAAGGTTCACCTTGGTGACGAGGTGTGCGACTGGGGGCAGCACCTTCATGGATTCCCTTCCTCTGCCATCTCCTCCCTTCCACTGGGTTTTAGTGCTGGGTCCCAGCTCTGTGGAGCTCTGCACACCCTGGAGATTGTTTTTGCTGCAGCTGCTGCTCCTACTTCTCTCACGAGTCCCAAGGGCAGAAGAGGCAGAAAGGAGGAGAGAGCAGGCAGGCAGACCAGGGCACCCTGTTTCTTCTCCTAAGCAGTCATTTCCTCTCTTTCACCAATGAGCAAGACAACTCTGGTGCTGTCACAGATACTTCCCTTCTAATGCCTCCCAAGAGACTTCAGCTCCCATAATCATTCCTGCACCTTGCTTAGCATGATTTCAGTCCCCACAGCTGCTAGTGACTCACTCCAGTGGCCCCAGTAAGATCCGAGTCCTCTCTCTCTCTCCAGCTCCTTGGGTTGCAACGATGAAGGGGAAGGAGGGGGAAAAGAAGCCGTGGGAAGCCTAGGTAGGAAAGATGGGGATTCAGTGTCAAACTAAGGGAGGAGAGAAGGGATAAGAGAACAGGGTAGAGTTGTATGCAGATGTCTGGTGAAGGCGGAGAAGGTAGAAAAAATAATGCTCTCCAAAAGGGATGGGAACCAAGTCTAAAGGATCCATTGTTGTCAATGGTATTTTGCCTGTATCTGTAGCTGAAACAAACAAGCAAACAGGAAAAATAAAAAAGAAAACCCTAAAAACGTGTGTAGCCTCATTAAAAGGAAGGAGCACAGAGCCTCCAAGGTTCTGAAGAATGGCAGGAGGTGTCTAGTATTTTCAAGTGAGAGAAAAAAAGAAAAGCTGCACTATCTCTGCTGTACCCGTGCTCCATTTCTGTTTTAAGTACAGGTAAAACTACGGAGAAAACTACTAAAAGAAAACTTACTCTTTCCCCTTACTGAATTAAGGTCTGGAGGCAACATCTCCAGTTGTTACTCCAGTCAGTCTTCTGGTTTCTATATTACACGTTGTGCTTCAAGGTCTACTTATGTGGTTTGGAAGGGAAGGGACATGCCCTATTGACCATCCTTTGCCTGGAGTCATTGTTCCATGATCTGTTGAGGAAAGAGGTTTTGGGTCCACAGCTCCTTAGGCAATTAGCAGTTAAAGAATTAACTTGTTCTTTAACAAAGCTCAAGTCTCTTATCTTCTCTTGTCTAAGGAACAGTCTTGACTTAAGGATGACTCAAGTCCCAGAGTGCCTTTTACACCCTTTTACTCTCCAGACCAAGTTGTCCAGCATAACTTCTTTCTATCTTCCTTAGCTAAATTGTACTGCCTGTCTGTCTGCAAGATTTTCTCAGTTCCTCCAGCTGCACATGGTGGCTTTGGTAAGGCCTGGTTGGGAGGGGAGAGCTTTCTCCGTGGGGAGTATGCATTCTTCCTTCAAAGGTGTTCTTGGTTTGGGGTTTAGGCTTGGTTGGTTTGTTTTTCTATATCCTGTGTTCCTGAGTTGTGGTAGTGGCCCCACTAACAGCTGTCAACCCCCTCAACAGAGAGACAGGCAGAGCAACCAGAAAACAAACAACACACAAAACGAAATTCAAAACGTGTTCAGAGAAACATGCTACTTCAAAGGCAAGCGTAGAAGTCCCCCTGGAGCTCATTACTGTAGTCAGTGGAGGGGAGGGGTAAGGGAGAGCATGCAGTGGGAAACAGCGTGTATCCTTTTGCAGCAACTGCAATGAACATCACAGCCTATGAATAACCCCCCGATCTCTTTCCATGGGCCCACAGACCCTGGTCTCCTCTCCATCTTAGCACCTCAGTCTCATCAGAGATGGGCTGGGCAGTTGTACTGGGGAAACATGCCTGCTTACATGAATCCTCCTCCAAGTAAAGTATGCTTCACATAGACAACCTTCACTGTAGTAGCTCTTGCCAGTGCCACGTGGGCACACTGGAAGCCTCACCACCAGGAAGTGAGACCAGTATCTATGGCTTGTTTGCTTCTTGGTCTCTCCGGGGACTGTTAGCCTGGGAGGCGAATAAAATGTGACTGTGGCTGTAGATGGTGTGTCCTTTGGGCATTCGGGAATTGGTTTATATGAGACCAGTGAAATTAATTTCAGATGGACTACTATCCTGGGATCGTAGCCCCTCTGTGAATTCCTTTAGCCAGTGAGCTCACAGGTTCCCCTGCAAAAATAGAGGTTATTCTGAAATGATCTGCATTTTTTTAAAACTCTGCTGGCTCCTGTTTTGTGACTCTTATTGCTTCAGTCTGTTCAGCTACTCTGTCTTTCACGACAGCTCAAAAGAACAGCAAGAGTAAGGCAAGCAGGTAATGGATCATCTCACAAAAATTGGCCCTGATTCTTCAGTTTTTACTGAGGTAGACATCTCAGTACACGGAAGTAATTTCACCCATGTGAGGACTATACGATGGAGGGATATGCATTTTATATCATATCTGAAGGAGAGAAGACTTGCAGAAAGATATACTGTCCATGGATTGTGTGCCAGCACTGCAGCATGCTCCCTTCCTTCTTTGCTGGTTGCCTGATACGCCATACAGAGATGTCTGTGAGTAGAATAATGAAATACTATTCTAGGACGCCATGGAGAGGCAGAGGAATGGTGGCATTGTACCCAGCTTTTTTTTTTTTTTACTGAGGGGACTGTTAATGGAGAGCATCTGAGTTACTACGTGCAGAACTGTGTGAGCTGGTAAGATCTGTGATAGCAAAGGGAGTGTTTGTAGCACTCTGCACAGACTGCATGGTGCTAGGAAAGCAAGAGGATGATAGCGGAGAAAGGCTATGTGATCTTGCATGCCTTGTATGGAGTGGTGAGGTGGTGATAACCACCCTGGTACATTCGAGCCTGTCCTCAGAGCTAGCAGGGAGATTGCGTGTGTGATAATGCACATAGATTCAGAGTGTGAGAACCGCTGTGAGAAGTCAGCACGCTGGATACCACACACAGCAGATAGTGTGATGCTGTGTATTGGTGGAGAGAGAATACAAGAGAGCCAGCCCATGTTTCAAGGCTTCTAAAAGCATTCCCTTGACTTTGATCATTTGCTGCTCATTCTCCCCATACACAGGCAAGACCCACTGATCTGGGAAACTATTGCAGCTGTTGCTGTAAGCCTCCAGAAGGATCTAAAAAGCTAATTGCAATAGCCAAACCAGCTGTTAGAATAAGGACTACATTCTCAGTCCTCAGATCCTGGCATGTCCCTGTGGGATGGAGTTTCTTCTTCAGCTCTAGGAGGCTGAGGGGAAGCAGCTGGGTTCTTTGCTGAACCTGCATTAACTAGGCTGGGAGAGACTTTTCTGCCAATCAGGAGACTAAAAACTAAACAGCTGCTGTCATTTCAGGCCAGAGTATGGAAGCTTTTACAAGGGACAGGGATGCTGTGTTCACTTGATGCATAGTGCAGTTTGCCTTTGTTTCTTTTAACCGTTTCCTTTCTCCATGCAGTAGAGACTGACTGGACTGAACCGCTGTGGGTTGTGCTACAGCTATCAACTTTGGCAGGAGAATGGCATTTCAGCTCCTACCTTTCCTTCCCCTAAAAGCTGGTAAGGAATTTCTGCCTGCTGCATCCTGGCCTTGCTGTAGCAAGACCAGAGAAGAGTATCTGTGGTGCACATGTACACTGCCTGAGCAGGACAGTGAGGACAAGCAGAAAGATCTTACAGGGGAATAGCAGTAATGGTGGGGTCTGCTACCTACAGTTGCCTTAAACCACTAGCTTGTGTATTTTTATTTAGTTCCTCCCAGGTGTGATAACCTGGAAGTAATTTCCCCCATTTCAGCTGTTACAGGGGAAGGTTTTTCATCACAGGGCAGGGCACAAATGGCAAGCTAAGGACAGTGAAAGGCGGCGGCTTGTATAATCACCCAACTGTGTGGGCACCTCTGACAACCAGGCAGTCCCATGCAGTCATTAGATACTAGATGCAGTAGCACACCTGGCTCTGCAAGCTAGTTACTAAACTCACTTGGACTCAGATAGTTCTTTATGGAGGCACTGGAGTGTGTCTGCTCTGCAGTCCTAAGGATGATCCACTTACTCAAATTACCCATTTTTTCCTTGTCCTGTAGGGCATTCCTGTTATCTTCCCTCCCTATTATCCAAGATAATAGAGAGCTGACTTGCAGTAATGCAGTCACAATGGCTCCATAGTGTCTGAATGATTCCCATGTGATTGACATTGTGTGTCTGTCTGAGGCTTCCTGAAGAGCAATTCTCCATCAACACTTCTTTCATCAGTAGGCATTAGGCAGAACAGGATCCTATAGCGCAAGTCTATTAAAGCCCAAGAAGAAATCTGTTTCGCTATGACAAACAGGAGATGTGAATTATACAAATGGATAAGACACTGCTTGGAAGATCAAGTCTGTGTGCTTATGTGACTTACTATAGCTGTGGATCAAGGTCATATGGAACCTGGGGGTCTCAGTTTCAAGCAGCCAGGTTTCCTCAGCTATCTGGGCCTGTAAAAGAGTGCAGATAAGCAACAGAGAGAGTGCAAACATCTTAAGTGTTTTCATGTCTGCCACTAGGCAAAAGCAGACTGCTCAACTGGAAATGACAAAGGGGTTTAATCCCAAACCATCATGACTTCAGTGTGGTGGTTCTTTTCAGCATTTGGAGATTCTGGCCCATATCAGACAAAGCATTTGGGAAGATTTAGCCTATTCGTGCTTTTGTGAATCAAAGTTTTTCTTCTCGTCATATTTCTAGCCCAACAAGCAGCTCTGGAAGTCTGGGAAGAAGACCAGGTTGCTAGCTTGGTTTTGCTAACTCGGTGAAGATGGGTATTAATCTCACTGAAATTCTAGTTTATCAGAGTCGAGGCTCGTGAGGTTCATCACTAGTAATCACAGCCCACTGAGGTTCATCTCGGCAGCCTGATAACACTGCCTTTGTGCTGTAGGTGGACTGACGTGGGAATGAGAGCAGGCTCTATGTTCTTCTCCACACCTTGTTCAAAAGCAAAATCTGAGTTCTGTGAGTAGCTTCAGTGTTGGGGGGGGGCAAAGCCCTCCATGGTTTGCAGAGCCTAAGGACCTTCAGTCCAGCCTTTTACTTTGCCTTGACATCCGGAGAAACATGAGCAACAGCCCATTTACACTGAACATCACTGTAGGTGGAGATTCTCAGTGAAGCTGGAAATGCAGTGAAAGGCTCAGCCCCACATCTGGCATAAATCAAAATACTATTGACACAGGTACACTGACTTATACTGGCAGACCTGGTGGTCTAAAGTTTATTACAAAATTGATATGCTTCCTATTCAGCAAACGTTTTGTCACTAGATTTTATTTTCCAAGTAATGCTAACTTCAGTTCTCGGACCATTGGCTGTTTCGAGGCCTTTTAGCTTTGACTGTTTCTTTGCTTTCTTAGAGCATTTTGCAACTCCTTACCTTTGTGCTGTGGCACTCACTGCCTAAGTAGCGTGCCGTGATCTCTGCAGTATGAGTGGATGGCAGAAACTTTAAAAAAAAAGAAAGTGAATTATGCACTTTCCAGAACTAATCTTCAGACACTTGATCTGTGCTAAAATGGATGAGGCTTTGGGGATTTGTGAACATTTTCATGAATAATAAGAGCTTCACAAGCAACAGGAAAGTGAACTTACTGATCTTACTCCCAAATCTTTTATATATATAAGAGATATGATCGGCTCTAGTTTTCAGAAATAGTTTGGTGGCAGGTCACTTTTTTCTGATCAACAAAGAACAGGGCATGTGGGAAAGGAAAATGAACCACGTTATTTGCAGGGCTCCTACATCCATGAGTATTCTTTGACTTTTATAGATTTTTCAGTAAATTTGCATAACTACATTATCCAAGATTTCTTGCAGTTGTTTTCCCCTTCAAAGTTGATGTGACTGAGAGGGAATGCGAATGCAACAGCTTAAAAAGAAGAAGGAAGGAAATTATCATATTTAATATTGTTTATACAGAAACTGGCATACTTTATGGAGCATCATCTGATTAACTCATTTCCAGCCCTGCGGCGTGTGTGCATGTATGACGGCAGGGAGGAGAAATGAGAGCTAGGCCGCGTTTTTTCCTGGCATGAGGAACTGTTGCTGTAACACTTGTGTAGCTGGCAGCATGAGACATAATATTACCTAGAAGAAAACCTTTAAGTGTTGGATTAATTTCCCACCATCTGCATTCTGTCTGTATTGGAAATCTAGCTCTAGAGAGAAAGACTGGGGAACAGATCTGACTATCTGGCAATTAGGTTTGGAGAAATGAAAAATGTTTCCGGGGACTCCTTTCTAGTCAGCTGTTTGGTGGCTGCAAGGGCTTAGTCAGCTGAGGAGCCGGCTTTGGAAAAGGCTATTTTGCTTAAATGGCCTGATGAAAAGATCGGAAGAGAGGAACAGTGCCTTATCGCAGAGGTGCTGCCAGTCACAATTAGGGACAGGTCGTTGGGTGCTGGCAGCTGAGAGAGGCATGCCAAGCTCTAAGAAAGCATACAAGGAAATTGAGCTAGAAGTTATGTCCAAAAGGGATTTGCTCAAAAGGAGTAGTGTTGGATAGGGATGAAAGCTCACCGTGAACCAGCTGTAGATATAGGGAGGGGAAATGGTGAATGGTAGCAGATAAAAATAGAAAGCACTGGAAGGAAGAGGGAGGAGCAGAAGGAAGAGGTGAATGTCAGGCACCTGTCATTTCTTCCTTGGCTGCTGCCTACATCAGCAGTGAACCACGGAGAGCAAAATCCTTAGGGGAGAAGATAAATCGCTGAATATTCAGTGTAACTGCCTTGTGCAGAGCCCAGAAAGGATGGCCCTGTCTAGGCTGCTTCCCTTGCAGCCAAAGCACAAAGGGTCCTTCCCAACCTAGAGTGACAGGGAGGTAGGGGGCTGAGTGAAGGTGGTGTAGCTGCTGGTGGGAGCTCTGTCTCCTGTAACATGCTTATGTTTGTGAGTTATTTTCTTCTCTTCTAGGTAAGTCATAAAGTGCTTGTGAATGGTTCTAAGGCGCTCTAACAGATGTTGTAGTGGGATCTCTCTGGCTTCTCCAAAGAGGAGGAAAACACAGCGTTCTCTGAAATGGTAACATCATAACCTGGGAAGCAGATGTGCCAGTGATTACTAATGAGTCCCCCTGTATTTCCATCTGTGAATCTGTTATTTGTATTTAGCAATAACCCATAGCCAGCCACAAATACACCCAATGTCTGCCTCAGCCTGGGGCTACCATCCCCAGTCCCAGGTGACAACAGTCCCTTGATGCCATAGTGCAGCTTGCACGCCATGTCCTGTATCCTGTTGTCTGCTACCTTTTGTTCCTGTTGTTTCCAGTCCTGCAGGTGTCCCCACAGGGTTGGTAGATACTTTCTAGAAGAACAGCTTAAATATCAGCCCTAAAGTATTGTGACCTTTGTTGCTCTTTTTGCCTTCAGACATTCTTGGATATTTGGCCACTGCAGAAATCCATACAGTCAGATTTCATAGCTCACCACATCAAGTGCAGGGAGCTCCCTGGACAAGGTTTTCTAAATTCCTTTTCCTCTGGCTGACTTCTGATTCACCCAGTGGGGGATTGTTTTGAGGACATAGTGACAACCAAGCAAAAGAAAATTCAGAACGACACTTGGGGCAAAGCTCCTTGGCAGTGAGATGACTTCAGCTTCTCAAGGGAAGTGCTGGGAATGCTATTGTTTGAGATGTTTAAAACTCTCTAGGTCAGAAATTGCAGAGAGCAGTCCTGTGCTGGCAAATGGACGTACTGGTGGAGATGATGGGTCCTTCTCCTCTCTGACAGCTTTTATTTATTATTATTATTAATTGTTTTATTAGCTTCAGATCGTTGACTTTGCCTCTAGTTCAGTTTTGCTGTATATACTATACAGTCCATAATAAGCGTGGTACTAAATGATATGCTTTTGTGCTGATGTGGTGCTTGTTGGTTTCCCAGTGGAGCAAGGTGATATAAGCACATACATTAAATATATTTATGACAAATTTCTCATCTATTACTTTTATTTAGAGCAGTTTTGAAGTAGAGCAGATTCTGCTGGAAAACAAACATCTTCCTAAAGGCAGACAGCAAATCCAAAAGTATATTTGCCTTTTTTTTTTTTTTTTTTTTAAAAGACAGCTACAAAGCTGCAAGGGAGAAAAAGAGTTCACCACTTTTCTTTTGTATAGTCAGTGTAATAGATCCTGACTCATCTCTGCTTGTTGGAGGAGATACCTCTCTCTGGTTTTTTTAAGAACTAGAGTAGAGACAATACGGTAAGCTGGAAACATGGGCGTTGTCTGTTCTGAGTTGGAACAGCTCCCCAGAGCTGGGAGACACTTTGGATCTACTCCAGGAAAGGATTAATGCCCTATGGTCAGCAAAGCAATTCAGCATTCAAGCACATGGCTATCATTAAGCGTGTTTTTGTATATGAAAAGTCCCTCCTCTAGTAAAGAGAGAGGAGGGAAGATGAGCATGTTCAGAGGGCACAGAAAATCCTGTTGGGAGGGAAAGGAAGCTATCATTTGATTTCTGTGCCCTAGAAAGACTGCAGATATATGTACCTGTATATGTCACCTGAGCACTGCAGGACTGTGGTAAATGCCAAGCCCTCATATGTGTTTTAGGGCAGTATGTCTCTGAAGTGCTTCCTGAAAGGAAAATGATACTTATATTAGATAATAATGTCAAATAATGGAAGAGATTTTCTCTTGAGGTTGAGTGCCTCCCTTCTTGGCAGGTCTGCTGCTTCTTGTGCTGACTTACTTCAGGGGAATATTCTTGCCCTTGGCTTTTTAATCTTTACTGGTGTCTATCATTTCTCTAGGATCATTAGTTTTTTGTAGTTGTCCTAGCCTCACAGATAGGCTTCAGCGGGACTTAGCCCAGGTTTCAGCTGGGCTTATCTGGCTTAGCCAGATAAAATGCAGCTATGGTGTCCTGCACTTGGACCGTGTCTATCAACATACCATGAAACTGAAATTCATAGGGAAGAAATGCTTTTCAGGTGCATTATTTCTTCCCATAGATTACCCTTATTAATGGAATCCTATTAGACATATTCTCTTATGCTCGTCTTTCATCTCTTTTTTAGTTATATTAACCATAGTTTAAAAAAAAAAAAAAGCCAAAAAGTTCCTGCTGCTGGGAAATATTTAGAATACCTTGAGCACCTTTTCATGGGTGTTCAGGTTTTATTTTTTATTTCTATGCTTTTCAGCCAGACCTTTTCTGCTTCTATTATGGTCTGTCTGAATTGGATCTGTGGTTTGGTTTGCTGTTTCTGAGCTCAGTTCCCCAAAGACTCTAATTAACAGATTTTGGGGGAATCCTAGGGCCTGCAGGAAGCCCTTTATCCTCATCTGTAACCCACAGAAAGGTAGTTGGCATAATAGTTTGTATCCATACATGGTATAGGTAGCTGACATTATTTCTGATAGTGACCTTTTTCAGTGAACTGAGCTGACATATGGTGTTCATATATTCTGTTTCCTGTTTTGCATTGGTTTTTTTCCCTTTCACATTCTGCACTGTACCATCCCAGATTGCACATCCTCTGGGCTCTTGAGTCTCTTGCTGAGGCTGTAGAAGAGACCTGCCAGATTCTCCCAAAGGCACTGAAAGGAACATCATTAGGTAGCCTAGTGGATGGTGATTCTTACATCTAACGATGCTGTACCCTGCAAGCAAAGCAAACAGGAAGCAGGGCTGTGAAAAAGGCAGTAGTGTGGGCAGATTTTAATTGCCATGCTGAGAGGTCAGATAAGAAAGTCATGAAATGGCTTGGAAAAATATGAACATTTATATACCATAGTAAGACCCTAAGGCTGCAGCCATGTTTGAAAATGCTTCCAAATTTGGTTACAAAAAGAATGAGAGCATGCAGGCTACTGACCTTCCCCTCTTCATTCCCTTGCTTCCGATATTCTCCACCAATTCATTTATTTTTTTTCTCCTTCTTCTCTGGCATTCTTCTTTGCTTTCACATTCTGTTCTTTTTCTGATCTTCTGCCTCGAATGCTAAGTGATTCCTCTATGTCCCGCATACTACTTCTGTGTGTTTGCAATTTTTCTTAATTTATAATAAAGCCAGTGCCTGATTGTCTTTGAAAGTGGATTCTAGCTGGGTTATTTATCAGCTATGTAGATTGCATTTCCTTAATCTTGTTAGCTATTTGGTATATAAAGACATATTGCATGCAGTCAGTGGATAATGCAGTTATAAACTATGCTGCACAGAATTTCCATTTCTTGTCTGCTGTTCTGGGAACTGATGTGAAAAACTTCATCCTGATCCAGTAGCTTTGCTGTTGCTGCTTTCTTTCAAGAGTGCTGGGCCCTCTTCTCCCCATGTCGCTTTCTGGTTCCTAGTGATTTTCTTCCACGGATCAGTGTAGCTGAATCTACTGCTGTGTTCCTGAGAACAAAGGACTGCTTGCGTTGGCAGGTAGCGTCCAAACACTCATGACCGAGTGCAGTATGCTCTGTTTTACCCCAAATTGCAGCAGCAGGGCCCTCTTTTAACGCCTCTGAACTGAATTTCGTTTGATAGTTACAATCAAACTGGATCCTTAATATTTGCAAATTGTCATGTGAACCTGGTAGTGATTTCGCTTAGGGTTTAATACACTAACTCACTAAGCTCCCAGATGGTATGAAGAGCTCAGGAGGAAAAGAGAAAATGGTTTGGGCTTCTTGCTACATAGCAGTCAGTTTTGTCCAGCACTGTCAACATTACCAGTATAATGGGCTCAACATTGGTCAAAAAGAATCTAGACTGTAGCACAGCATCAGAGCTTTTACGAGCCCCTAGAGATCGAGATGTTTTGAAACACTGGCAAGTCTCATCTGACAATGACATGCTGTCTTTAAAGTGCCTGTCTGTGGCGGTCTGTGTCAGCTGGTGGAACAAATCCAGTCAGCAGCTCTCTCTTGGTGCTGTCCTTTCATCTGGTGATAAACCAACTGCTGAAGTCTCCAAATACCCACCATGGTGCTGTTCAAGTAAAGGGGAAAAGAAACCAGAGGGCAAGAGGACCTTTGATGAAAAGATGCTAAATTGAGGAGGGGGAGGGTCATTCATGTCTCCTAGGCATGGGTCCAGGTGAACATGTGTAGGTGGAGCAGAATGTAAATGTGTCTGTGCAGGCAGAGCAATGATCTGGATCTGAGATGACTTGGAGGAGGTGTGTTACAGTACTTAAATACAGGACATTTATTTGCTGGGAGCTGACTGTGTTCTTGGAACAGGACTTCTGTGTGAAATGAGTTCTGCTAGGTCTTGGTCTGTTTCCAGCTGAGGGACTCCTGCATACAAAGATGAATGAGGCTGGAGTTCAGCCTGCTTTGCAGGTGGGTGGGTGTCAGCCTGGGTGCTCTTTTTGGGATCGATTTTCCTGGGACTCAGGCTGTGGCAGACAGCAAAACTGTGAAACAGTGTAAAGAATTTTGGAACAAACCTAGAAACTGAGAATATGCATAACTCACTGTATGAGGACAGTATCTGCTTCTTTGACTTGCAAGCCCAAGTTTATCTCAGGAATTTATTTTTTGTAGTCTTGCATCCCCTGGTTTCTTTGGCATGTATCCTTACATTGGTTTCTGGGATGGGAGGAGGTGGTATCTCTTCCCACAAACCTATTTCAAAAAAACCCTTCTATTTTAGGTATCTTGTTCTTCCTGGTATACAGAGAGCTTTCTGCTCACAGATAACAGCACATGCCTCAGTTAAGCGTTTAGGTGGTAACACAGACCTCTAAGACTATTTCTCGGAAACCTCTGAAATTTTCCGGTACTCCTCTGAGCTATGTATAATGTCTGTAACGTGTGCCACACAAACTGCATTTACATGGATGACATTTAGGCTGAATGGAAATACTGCCTCTTCATTCATAAATTAATCCTCTCTCTTTGCCCACCACTTTCCTGCCTGCCTGATTCCCCTTGCTGCTCCCTTTCTCTCTCATTGCCTGCCCTTTGGACACTGCTAAACAGAGTAGCGCAAGGATGCTGGTCCTGACTGCCTGAGCCGTGGCCATCCCTGCCTCCATTTTACAGACGAATCCAGATATGCTCCACAGCATCCTAGAAATGATGAGCTTCTCTTTTTTGAGAGGTCAGGCTGTGGGACGTACCTGCTCTTCTCTGACCTCAGCCCCTGCAAATCTTTGTGCCCACCACAATACCACCAGTGAGAACTCACAGCAAGGTCATTCTGTGCTTGCATTGTCCTCCAGGGAGATCCACATGCTGGCAGAGTTAATTACACTAACAGCCGCAGAAATTATATTGGCCCACCACTGGCCTAGTGAGATGAATATCTCCATTTCTTAGTCACAGGGGGACGTTAATGGTATTTTTATTAACTGGTGACCTGTTGACTGCTATTAGAATATAGATTGTATGCATAAACCAGGTCAGGGTACTGAAGATATGATTATAGAGCAATTACTGTGTCAGCCAGTGTGGCTTCTAATCAGAGTCTTTGGAAGCCTGAAAACGGTTTTTGGAGTCCAACAAGAAGAAACAGCTTGGGATCAAAGTCTGTATTGTGCCTTTACATCTTTCTGGAATTAAACGTCTGATTTGCTCTGATTAGGATGGGCAGTCAAGGCAGAAAGAAGTCTTAAGAAGGACAGCTTTTAGTGGAACACAACTGATTAGGGGAGTTCAAAGTTTGAAAACTTTTTTTTCCTTTTCTTTTTTATTATATGGTTTATGTTTATTTTATTGAGCTGGCTGAGGATGCTAATTCTGCTCTTGCCCTTTAAAATGAACTGCAAGGTCATATGGCTGAGTGTCTGGGATGTCAGTAAAAAAAGATTACGCTAATACATGCATTTCATTTGATGAGGGCCATAGCTACAGAACCAGAATTAGAATTGCTCCACGTTTGTCAGAACTATTAAAGGAAAAAAGGAATGATAAAACTAAGAGCTGGTGTGTTAGATATAGAACCAGGGGCTGGCTTTCTCTTAGGTGCAGCTGTTCATTTGCAGGTTGAACTGAATACTCTGATTCCCAAAGACTAGCTTTGTTCCACTAACAGTGCCCGTGATCCCAGTGAAATGACTGGAAGAGACGGAGGAACCACTTTGCATGGGTGAGAGCTTGAGGATCATGTGTGCCTCACTTGGTACTTGTAACCATATTTGTATTCTCTTTTTTTGTGGACTAGACAACAAATACTGTTGAGCTCACTAGTGCACCTGCTAAATACGCTTGTATTTGATGTTTTTCTGTGGTGGACATTGGCTTTACTGGAGGGTAGGGCACAATGCTACTTGTATGTTTATGATTATCCTGTTCCCCCCAAAAAAGTCCTAAATCATCTGAGAGTAAACAACTAAATAATCTCATGGTAATCTGAGGCAGAAGCTGGATTTGTAAATCTGATTTATGAAAAAAACATAGTTGTTGAGATTCAGGAGGAAACAAAATGGTTATAGATTTCATTTGATGATTAATATGTAATATATAGCTTAGAGGATAAACTCTCTCCCTTCCATTTTGGAACTGGAATTCAGCTTAAATAGGAAAATAAAATTTGAATTATGAGTCTGTCGCTAAGCTTTCTGCACTGAGAGAGTTCAGTTG
Organism: Fregata magnificens; assembly: GCA_013389945.1. Classification (NCBI taxonomy): domain Eukaryota; kingdom Metazoa; phylum Chordata; class Aves; order Suliformes; family Fregatidae; genus Fregata; species Fregata magnificens. The sequence continues at coordinate 46,343 of WAAD01016625.1, forward strand.
CATGCAAAAGCTTGAGGGAGGAGGCATGTTTGTATTTTTTCCATCAGATTTTTGAATTATCTCTGCAGTTGCCATTGTTATCAATGTGGTTAGTAAGTCCTGAGTATTCTTGAAAATTCATCCATTGATCTTTTGAGATTTATTCCTATTCTGTCTGCTTTTTAGCCTGTGAGTGAAAAGGGCATATTCTGAAGGAACAGGAAGAGAGAGGAGGGAAGAGCAAGAGATTAATGTGCTTCCTGAACCAACTTCCTTGTGAGAGTAAAAGGAAAAATGTCCTTTCCCTGGTAATATGTGGTTCAATCCACCATGCAATGGTGGCGAGTCTTGTCATAAATTTTTTTAGTCTTAAAGCTTACTTTTTGTGGTGTTTTCATAAGAGTGGTTAGTTTTTTGGGGGTTTTGGTTGGTGGTTTTTTTTGTTTTGTTTTGTTTTTTGTTTTTTTTTGAAAAAGGCATTTCTTATCAGGATTTGGGGGGAGAAAAACTTAGTGATCCGAAACACAAAACATGAAGAATCAGAATGGCACTGAAAAACCCTATACTTATTATTATTTTAGGATTTTTAAGCCAATGTGATGATTCTCTGGGGTTTGAATTATTATCTTTGAATACTGAAAGATGCTAGTAAGGCAAATCTTCTTTCTTAAACACTTTTTCTCTGACTAACTTCCCATTCCAGCAGTCTGGCATCTATTTAATACTCTGTGTGTCAGAAATTCCCATTTCAGAGATGACTCTGTTTCCATCAAAGCTGCAGCCGTACTTCACAATTTCACTTATTAACAGCCTACTGAGATAATTGGGTCTGCCCAGCTCATTAAAAATAAAATATTGATGTTTTCTTAGGGTGGATGTAATTATCTTGCCCCCACAGGGAACAGGCAGCATAAAGGAGGGAGGGTGTGGTCTAATACACATTCTGCTATGCACCTGCTTGCTGCTCTGCAGTGAAGAAAATTAGGGACTCCTAGTGCAGTTACAGTAGGTGAAGGTGGGAATGCAGAAGAAAAGATTTCCTTTCAAGCCTGGACAACACAAACTGACTTTTTAAAAAAAAAAAAAAAAATTCAAAAAAACCCCCACTTGGGTTCAACGGGAGTGTTCCACAGTGCTTCTCTCTAGCGTACATTACTATCCTATAGTATATTCTCTATAGTATACAATTGCAAACATTTTGTTCCAGGGAGAGATGTCTTCTCTGATTTTGTATCATGAGGAGCAGTGATGGTGCACGTTCCTCTTTACTGCCCCTCTTGACGTTACTCAAGACAAAATTGCCGGAGCCAGTTCTACTAGTAAAAATGTACTTACAGCTCCATCTTGTTTTTTCTGAGATTTTTTGCAGCAGTTTCTTCGGTGCCCTGTATTTCTCTCTGAAAGGCACTAAATGGGTCGCTATCAAATCCAGCTGGTACAGGTCATCAAATGGAGGATTAGACAGCAATGACATCTAACTACCACTGAACCACTGGTGAACTAGGAGCACTGCATACGTTCTTGGCCTCCCATGCCCTGAGTTACCCAGTTTGCCTTGTCTGACTGTAATTGTGAGATGTTTCAGTGGTGCTGTACTGGCAGGGGATTTTAATTTCCCATTGGTAAAAATGGACATGGAGGGAGTAAGTATTAGGAAAAAACAGGGTACTTTTTGCTCCCCATTCTTTCTGGTTGTTTTAAATGAGTGTTAGAAGACAGACACAAAAGAAAATCCGAAATATCAGAGAGCATTTAACTAACTTAAATGTTCCTGACTCATTAGCCTGTTTTAGGTACATAGGACCTCAAGTCTAATTGAAAGTAAGTGTTATGAAGGCTCCTAAGCTGTTTGGTTGCTAGTGAGCATACTTCCCATAGCTCACAAATTTGACTAAGAAAACATAGCTGCGAACACTGCATATTATCCAAAATTGACCTTTTCAGTAGTGTTGGCTTTTGTATGCATCTTAACAACCATGCACAGGCCTCAGCCCAAACTTTTTCCATAATCCTGCCTGTAACTGTGGTTTTCTCACGGAAGTCTCCTGTTCCGTGTGCTCTGTGGTGTACTCCAGCTGCTTCTCTCTCCTGGTTGGAACTAGCTTGAGGCACCTCACTGCTCCCATAGCATCTCCATTGAGGGTTCAAGAGCTTGGCAACAGACTGCTGGGTACTCTCACTGCTTGAAAGGCACCCTGCACTTCCTTAGTGCTAGAACCTCTCTTTTAGTCTTTTACCACAGCGTCATTACAGTGGAGTGGTCTGTATTGAGGCACTAGTCGCTAACTCTTTTGGGCAGGTACAGTGTTAAGTATAAGCAGTATTCTGACAGTATTGGTTTCTTCTGTCTTTCAGCTGTTTGAGAGTGCAAAGACAGACATGTATGCTGCTGAAGAAGTACACCAATGTCTGCTTCCAGAAAGAACAACAGTTACTTCAGAGGGAAAAAATCCCATGTTCCTCTTGAAAGTTTTTGTCTGAAAGCCCAGAGTCTGTGTTTGAGTATGAGGCAAATAAGCATTGTTGAGTGACAGGCTTTGGTTTTGTAAAGTATTGCTCCTCTGCGCCACCTCCTGTATGTACAGCAGCCCTGATCCAGAAGGCTTGGGCACTAGTAAGTATTGCAACATCCATTTCAGGATGATCTGAGAGGAAACAAACTGCTTGCAGTTTTCAAGCCTGGAGGCTGTGGTCTGGCTGTAGGGTCATATCAGTTTGTTTCGCTTCCAAGTTGAGCTATTACCAGCTTAAAAGCTGAAAAAATCCTGACGTGCTCTCTCTTCTCTGTTAGCAGCACTGCTAAGGGATTTTTCTGTTTCTGAGAAAGGCTCCTATTCTGGTGTGCCACAGATGATGTATATAGCTCTGCAAAATGGCTGGAGGCAGCATTATAATTTCACAAGTTTACTTCTGCAGTCAGCTCTGAAGTGCTTTGTACGGAGGTCAATGATAGATGTCTCTTAAGCAGGAATTAGGGAAAATAGAGTAAAGTCAGCAGGGCTTGTTCCACTTGTGTTTTAAAACCATGCTGTCTCAGACTTGGCGAAGTTGGGGCCCTCTCACTGTTAGCGGGACTTAAAAATCAACCACTTCTAACATGCCAGTGAAAAAACGTAGAAGATGGCCTTTAAATAGGCCACTTCCTCTTTAGGCAGAGAGTGAAATAAATGGTCACATTTCTAAAAAAGCTGGCCATGTTGTGGCTGTAACTGTCACGGTAGGAATTGCTGGGCCCTGAGTACTTTGGTATATCTGGCCTTTATTTGGATAATGGGAGCTGAGCAGTTTGGAAAAATCTGTCCCTAATTATTGGTGCAGAGCCCTTGAAAATATGGCCCCGAGCTCTTCTCAAATAAAAATCTGGCCTCATGGGCATGACACTGTCAGAAGCGGTGCCTGGCATAAAGTGCTTCTTATCCTTTTCAGTGATTTCGTCCTCCTGTGAAGTTTCTAATTTATTTTAATTGCTTTAAAACTTTTTAAATGAGGCTATTTAATGGCTAGGATTTTGACTTATGGATCGAAGCTTCAGTGCACTCTGCATTAAATGGCGTGTATTTCGTTATGCCTAAATTCTATTGTTATCCCTGACCTTTGTGCCGGCTTTTCATTTTCCAGTTTGGGGGTAGTTGCATTTCAAGGGCTCCCATCTGTCATAATTTAGTGTTTCTTCAGCACTTTTTCTCATCTTAGGAAGCCATTCAGCATGTCCAAATATTGCTTTATGCCTGCATGGACAATGCTCACTGTCTTTGGAGGCATCTATTCTGTCTCACAAAGGGAAACGTTGCGGTACATCTGAGTGCGGACTGAAGGCAAAGATGTCTCTTTGAGCCACTGGGTTGTAAAGAGATGAACTCGCTGGCTGTCCTCTCTCAAAGCTTTTCAGGAGCCTGACTCTTCATGGGGATTCTTTGCATGGACCACAATTGAGCCCATGTGGTTGCTATTTTGCAGAGGGTAGCGCTATGTAAAACTAGGCATGGAGTTTTGTTGCATTGAAATTCGTGTCCCTGATACCCATTGGTTAGAGCTAAAAGGCTGAATTCACATCTTGTTAATTAAGTCCTTCTGGCCGTGCTTTCAAGTGGGTACCATTTTGGATGGCATTTTGCTTGGTCCTGTCTGCTATCTGAAGTGATATTCTTCACCGCTCTTCCTCGCTAGAGAGCAGCAGAAAAAAAGGTCCCTTTGAAACCACATCTTCTCGCAAGTGGGGAAGGGGAAATAGGGTCAAAGAAAACAGAGAGGTAAATGTGTAATGCAGTGAGTTAGAATTAGGCCACAAGACCCATCTTACAAGTCTGGTCTTCAAGAAAATGGTCAGAGCGCTCTAATAAGTGAGGAAGTAGGGCCTTCTGCCTCTGTTTCATTAGAAAGGCAACATGACCAGTGACACAGGACCTACACAAAGCCAAAAGCGGGGGGGGAACATCCACTCCAGTGGCTAAGAGGAGGCCAGCGCAGCCAAAGAGTTTTTGTACATCCCTTGACAAATAGTGATGTCTCCGTGCCTCAGTTTCCATTTGTAGCACAGGAATCATAATGCCTGTCTGTCTCACAGAGCCACTCTGAATGATTTTTCCAGTGTTCTTTTCACTCGCTTTGTAAAAGCAAACTCCTTGCATTTGTAAAATTAGGAGGGGAGATGTGGCTGGACAGCAGCGTTCAAGGGGACTGCTAGCTTTGTGTAGAGAATAGTATGATTAGCTTAATTATTAGGGCAGTAGGGTTTCTTTAATATAGATGATCAGTAGATAGAGATCTAAGCCCAAAATTGTTTTAGCAAGCAAATGCCACAGATTGTATGACCGATGCCACTTCTTATTTACTGGCGTCGCCAAATGAGATTCCAGCATAGGTTTATGCTACTGTAGAAACCAAAGTGGTGAGTTGCTAGCTCCGGGCAAGTCAGTTGCTGCATTCTTCACTTTCAATGAAACTGAAATTTCAACTCAGAATTTTTAGTGAGAGATTCTTTGGGTTATATTGGCTTGTTTTTCACCTTACTTTGATACTGTTCTAAGCCAGACCTGGAAGGTCTTTCTGGTGTGTGTTTGGTTTTTAGTGAGGCATTTTTCCCATTTTGCACAACCATTGCACCAGAAGTGGCAGCAGAGAAGAGGCTCACTAGGGACTGAGGTAACAGGAATACTTTGAAGCCAGGCAGAGGTGCACTGAAACAGTTGGGGACAACCGAGGGTTGGAAGAAAAGTGTATGCCATTAAGTCAAGAGCACTGCATACTTTCTGGAAATATGGCTGGTAAGAAAGAGGGGTGATGTCTGCTATATCTCACGCAGTATCTGCATCTACTCACTCACACCTGTGCGAAATTTTAAATGTATTTAGCCCTGCTTCCCTTTTCCTTCAGAAAGCAAGAAGCCATGAGCAGAATATACAATCTGGAGATGTTTCTCTGCCTGTATCCTGGAAGTTTTTCTGGGAAAACAAGGTCTGTCTGCTAAGTGCTATGTGGAATTCAGACAGATGGGTTGTCAGCAGCCTAACAGATACATTCATCTCATTCCGATGCTTTCATTTATTTATTTATTTTAAAGGCACCCCATTTTCCCCTGGCCGTTTAAAATACAAAACAATAATTAAGAGTGTCTGAAGAAGCTCCAGATGGATTAGGGATGTCTCCCAAGAGGTTGGCTGACATTTCCGCTCTCTTAAAAGTCCCTGCTCAGCTGCCCCTTCAACCAGCAAACCTTGATTCCAGCGGCCATCTGATGAAACAACAAAGCATCAGCAAGTACTAAAAGTCACTTCTCTGGGGCCAGACTGCACTGACAGCAAGGGCAGAAACAGAAAATGATGAAAGGGGAGGAAGCCTTTTGGTGCAAAACATGTCTCTTGGTACTGTATAGAGAGCTGGAAGATGAAATGTTTTCCTTTGTATGATCCTGGCTGGTCTGTTGCTTGCTGTGTCCTAATAGCCTGGATTCTGGTTGTAAGCAGACAGAGGTTTGATTTGTATCCTATGCACCACTGCGTGTGTATGTGAGGTTGTGCAAATAAGGGCTGTTAACTCCATGATTAGACTCAGGTATCCAAACATTACTCCACGTGAAATGATGTTTTACAGAATTTCCTCTGCAAGACATTATCATACCTCCATGCACTATCCTTGCCCCCTCTGTATCTCTCTGGCAGCACCCCTTGATTGTGAGCTGCTGAGTGCTCTGGTGCTCTGCCTTGGCTTGCACATGCAACCTAGCTGATGCTCATCTGTGGCAATTCCCACACCCCTCTGCCCTCCCAGCCCAGGGCTCCCCACACCCAGCTCTGCCCCAACCCCGTAGGTTTGCCTTGCTGGTAGCAAGTGCAGGCAGCACTAGCCTCTGAAACAGGCACCAGATAGCTGTGCTAGGGCAGTGCCATGCTAACACAGTTATGCTGCTTTCAGAACTGGATTAGCATTCCCCTCCAAATAACAGGTGAGGGGGGCTTTGTGGGACAGGGTACGGAAACGCTTGAGTTGGTGCTCTGTGACTCATAGACCTAGTAATGTTGCCAATTTTAGGGCTTTTTTTCAAGAGTGTTGTTATAGTTGGTATATTTCTTAAAGCCACAGCTCTTGGTGACATGCTATTACATGAAAATCCAACCTACTGTTATTTTCTTTTCAAAGGAAGTTTCTAGTCCTTCTGGGTGAAAAGGTGGACAGAGGAGATATATATGAAAAGGAAGGGAGAGAGAAGAAAAGAAAAATTACAATGTGTTGTGGGTTTTTTGGGTTTTTTTAAAGGAATCATGTTTTTTTAGGTAAGCATCCAGCATTTGGAGGAATGTGATAGATTTCTTTGAATATTTAAAGCCACCTTTACTGAGGTAGACTTGCCACTTCCATCATAACCCACAACAGTAATTTCTTTTGTGCTGGCCATATCCTACAGCAACCACCACCAAAAACATGGACATCGTTGTATTTAGTCCTTGCTGAGACTAGATGACTCTGGTTCGCGTATTTGACTGGCCTGACTTTTAGTTTTCAAACCCAGACTCTTCCTCTGTACAGGAGGCAATTCTCAAATCACACCTGAGTCCCGACTCTTTGCTAATTGGAGACAGTTACAGAATTCACCGAGGGGTCTTTAGTCAGCAGACTGGGCAAATATAGTTGCTCTACTCCTTCTCTTTTACATTTGCCTTTTAATTTTTGTATCTGAATTATGAAATTCCACCTCCACTAGCCACTGCCAGGAGTGAGAAGCATTAATGTTGATGTTGGAAGGCCCTGCCGCACAGCAGCACGGTGATTTAAGGGTGAGAATGATCAGGGATAGTATTGGAGTAAATAAATTTAAGGTCCAATTTATTTTTTTCTTTCATCTAGCTTTTTTTTTTTTGTCAAGGCAGAATTAATAAAATAATTTAAAAGAGGAAAAAAAAAGTGAATCAACAGACTCTCTAAGCTGCTGACTCGATTAGTTTATAACATTTCCTGCCTTGCCGGCTTCTTTCTATCCTTCCTGCCACCTGTCAGGATGAAGGCAATGCAACAAAGCCCGGTGTGAATAGAGCTGTGCTGTCCGGATGGCAGCAAGCCACAGCCTGCCTGTGCATGGAAGGGAAGAGGCTGGATGGCAGAGAGGTTTGGGAGAGGGGCTCACAGGCCTGTGGTAGAGATGGGGAAAAAATGCCAAAGCGTATCTATTGTGTTTCTTTCTGAGAAAATTGAATGAGCAGGGCTGATTCTGGACTTCATTCTTGTGGTGGAAGCTTTCATGACTACCGTTATTACCTCTTTCTGTAAGTAAGTCAGGGCTAGTCTTTTAAGTTTCCAGCTGCAACTGAGGAGACAGTGACGCTGCCCTCGTGCTTTGCCTGTGACGCTGAGCAAGGCACGTTGTGCCTCGTTCTTCTGCCTACACGGTCACCGTGATCTGCTCCCAAATGTGCCCTGGGGACAGGCACAAAGCTCAGGTGTGCCAGCCCTGGGAAGAGGTGGGAGGGAGAATTTATGAGCAGCTGCCAAACTGGCACTGTCTTTTTGAGGATGGGTTGTAAAGCCCCAGAGATTGTGGAGGAAAGGGCTTCTTTCCAAGGTACATACCTTCCTCCAAGACGGTGGAGGCAGAAGCAGCAGCACAGCGTGTGAGTGGAGGGGGTGTTGAGAGAGGCTCCTGCACCATGGCCGTGCAGCTCCCTGGGCAGGGAGAGCTGTCAGGCAAGCAGCTGTGCTCGCACAGTTCCCCTTGCCAGGGACCTCGGCTGAGTCATCCTCTCTCCATGGCAAGCTGAAGAGTGAACTGATGGCAGGACCCTGTGGTGCTTTCTTTTTGCAGCTAAGTGTGCAGACAGAGCAGCATAATGAGACACATTTCTGTAGAGTTAGCTGCTTGTTTTGTTGCTGGTGGCCAATGCCAGCACTGGGATGCTTTGTTTCCCTACAAAGAAGTTCCAGCGTAGTTGGGGATCAGCACCGTTACAGTGCAGACCGATGTCATGCTTGCGAAATTAATATGGCGCAGGTAGGAGAGACTGGTCTTTTGTACACTGAATGCCAGTGCTGCAGTTGTCATTCACATTTTCTTCCCTTAGAAACCAGACTGTGCAACTGTGGTCTTTTAAGACCCCTTCTTTTCCACAGGCTGTCAAACAGCAACTGACTAGGCCACTTGGCAGCAATGACTGCAAATGGGTTGGAAACGGTGATTCGTGGAGGATGCAAATATGTAAACTCTTTTCCGCAGGACTGTCTAGCTTGACATCAAGGCTGTTCCAGCTTAGGGGGGGTGAGGCTTTGCCTTTTCTGCTTTTTTAAGAAAGCTGTGTTTGCTTCTCTTCTGCCTCTAGCCTCTCCCTTTCCTCTGATGCCTGACTTTTTTTGCCCTCCCCAGTTAGGGCATTTCTGTCTCAGATGTTGCTTTTGATGGGATTTTTTTTCCCTTACCCATCTTAGTTTCTTCTGACCCCAATTCTGTTTTTATAATGAGGCCATGCTAATTCGTGCTGAGAGCTTACGAGTTTTCTTTAAGCACAGGGAGAGGTCACTGAGAAATGGCTAGGGGTGTTTCTTTCTTCCCATGGCTGCTGTTCAGAAGGTCTGATCAATTTATTTCCCTATCACCATCAAACCATCTCCTGGCTAAATTAACAGCGGTGCCTTGTGCAGGCATTGTGTTGGGGGGAGGAAGGGGACAAATAAATTGATGGAGGAGATGGGGGTAGGAAGACAGGGTATGTGAGAAGATAGGGCTGGACCAGCAAAGGTCTGCCTATGCAAATGCCAGCTGCTTCGTCATTGCGTGGCAGAGGCCAATGATTTTGCACAGTGTAACTGGTAAGGGAGAAGCAAATTAAAGAGTTATTAGAGAGAGGCAATCAGTTGGTACCTCGCAGTGGGCTATAAACAGATCTGTCAGTCGTCTTTATTAATTGAAGACATGCCTTAAGGGGAGCCCTTTTTAGGCATCTTTACTTAGTTACATACAAGGTCCTGTCCCTTAGCAAGAGCCTTATCATTGTTATTAGTGGTAATACAATAATAATAGTAATAATGCTGGCAAATATAACTTCCTCCTGAATGAATGCTCTTGGAGAATTTTTTGTTATTATTATGAAAAAATCAGCCTCCTCATGCTGGTCTCTAATTACCATTTTTATGAGAACTACATGTTCTTCTATTCATGCAAGAAGATTTGTTTATCAAGGGTTTCTCTTCCAGTGCTGCTTTTGTAGAGTTTATCTCTTCGTCCTTAGCAACAAGTGTTGAGGTGGTAGGCTAAATGAAAGGCCTGAGTTACTGGGGTGGGTGAAAAGGCAAAAGGATCAGATTTCCTCGTCAGGAGAAAAGGCAGAAGGATCAGATTCCTGGTCAGGATGAATTGGTACAGATCCGGTGGAGGCTGTGATGCTGTATTGCTTCTTGCCATTTGAAACTTTCATGCAAATGGAGAAAAAGAAGAGTGAAGCAGTTAATCTCTGTATAATAAAGCATTTCTCGAGACCCAGCAACATCTCATCCTGATCTGGGGAGCAGTTTAGAAAATGAAAAATAAAATCAGCTCTTTTAGCCACCTTCTAACGTGAACTTTCTGTGCCTTGGCTCATCCAAGCAGAGCAGTTCAAACCAGAACAAAACCAGAGCAAGGTCTCTTGAAAGTGGATAACCAGAATTATACCCTCTTTCAGATGAGATCTCACTAGGGCTTTTTATAATGACATGTCCATTTCTTTGTCAATACACATAGTCACCCCATGAGGTGTTAGTGCTCCCAAGTCTGTCTGCTCCACTATTCTTTCCACTAACGAGCTCCCCACTTGCATGAGAAACTTTTGCTGTAGTGCCTGACCTTGCACTTTGTGCTTTTCTCATTTCTGTTTGTCCAGTCCTCAAGGTCAGGGAGTTCTTTGTTTATGTGTTTCCATCTCCCTCTGCATTGACAGTGTTTTCCAACTATGTGTCATTGGTTCACTTCAATAGCCCACTCTTACTTTTATGCTAAGATCAATCATGAAAATATTAAATAAAATTGGTCTCAGTCCTTGAGGAGCTTGATTAATAAATTCCCCTTTCAGCCTGACCAGTTGTCATCTCTTTCATCAATTCCTTATTTGCCTTAAAATTCTTTACTAATGCTATCATCTACATCTTAACTCATAATTCCCTATAAGAGACTGTATCCAATGTTTTACTTAAGTGGTGATAGATTAGTCTTTACTGCATTTCTTTTGTTTAAAATATCAGTTATCAGAAAAGGCAGTCAGTTTGTTTGGGGCTTGTGGAAAAGCCATACTGCATTTTGTCCTATTTTCCGCTTACCTTGATGTCTTTAATTACTTCTGCATGTATTCCAAAGCTTTGCATACTGCCAGGATCATATAACTAAATCTGTAGTTGCCCAGATGACTTTCTCTGTTTTTTATTACTTCTATGTTTTAAATTGGGTATTCTGCAGTCATATAATACCCTTCTATATTGATAGGTGTACTGAGATCCTTGCAGCTTATCCTGCAATATCCCTTATCGGTTCTTTAAACATTCTGGGGTGAAAGTTCTCTTGTTCCACCTCCTTGAGTGCGGTATGATCTTGGAGTTTACTCCACTCCAGGAATTATCATTTCCATTTTCTCATTCCTATTAGCTACACTGCCTTTGTCCTACGCTCAATATCACCATCACTATTAAAAAATTAAGCCAAGTGTTCATTTACTTTTTGGCATGCACACAGATTATCTTCAGTCTCTACTGCATGCCCACTGCATAGCATTCTTGAGTATTTTTCCTTTGCTGTCCTTTTATTAATATGACCAAAGAGTCTTTCAGCTATTTTTGATAGTAAGTATCCTTTGCAAGGTCTGGCATATCTTGACTTTTGACAAGTATCATTTTATTGGTACACTTCTGGACCATGGAGAGAATACATACCTCATTGCTCACTTCTTTCTTCTGTTCTTGATAGGTTCTCCTGTTGCACAAATACTGTTTTTACAGGGATTTTTTGTTCCTTACTTGGGATACAGAAACTGCAAGAGAACTGTGTGCTATCAGTCGAGGGTGTCATTGTGTGGTGAGAGAGATCATGCAAGGCTTGCACAGTCAATACCCGAGTGCATTAAAAAAACCCAACCAACAACTTTCCATCAACTTTTAATTTCCTCTAGCTCATCTGTTTTGAAAAAAGGCCATAAACTTCTGTATTTAAACAAGCAAGCTTAAACCATGGGTTCAAATGCAGTCTCTGCATCTGAAACTTGAAGAAGCTTCCAGCAAAATTCCCAACTTTGCAGCTTGGATTTGTGTCTATTTTGAGCACGTGTTTGTGGACTTGATAAGGTAGAAATAAATTTTGCCTCTGCTGCTCCAGTAATAGGTGGGTGGAGTTGTCTCATTGTGAATAATACTTTCTGGGACAGATTATATAGCTATTGGGGTAGAGAAGGGTCAGGAGACCTCAGGATGTGAACAGGCGAGATCAATCCAGACTTCAGTAATACTGGCACTGTGGTGCGCTTGCTCTCCTTCCATACGAAATGAGAGCAAGCAAGGTGCCTCCCAGATTACTGCTCAGTGAAGATTAGACAAGATGGAGTTTGCTTGGATCTGAGCTTATTTGTATTCATTGGAGTCCTTGACGCCCACCTCAATTCCAGCAACCTAAAAAATAATGGTTACGTTAAAGCTTTCCAGCAAATGCCCACAACACAGATCATTATCGTCTGAGTGACAGGAGGGAAAGAGATGAGGGGGAGGAGAGGCAGGGGGAATCTGCATCCTCCTGCTGCTGCCGCCTGGATTTGCATCGTACAACATTCTAATAGGCAAGGGGGGGTGGTGTATTTTTTTCCCCAATATAAATGCATGCATCTGTCCTAACAGTGAAAGTAAGGGCACATGTGGTCGCACAGAAACATTCAGGTGTCCACAAACAGTGAATTTAATAGAAGAACACACAGCTACCACAGTACCTGCAGCCATTGCCTGCACAGACAGTTGTGTCTGTGGAAGCATTCATACAGACACCCACAAGCAATAAAAAAAACCCCAAATCCCCAAGAAGTATAGCTGTATTTTCACACACACTGTCTACGGGCTACCAATTTAAAAAGCAAAAGAATACCCCAAGAACAGAAGACTGATTTAACAGCAATACAGGGTGTATATTGGAGATCTGACCCTTGCCCTTCTTCTGGCCTAAGTAGTCTTCCTTTCTGTAATTCTTCATAGCCTACTATTTTGCTCCTCTGTAACCCTTGGGCTCTAGTAACTTGAGGCTGTGGATTACTTGAGGGCACAGGGTTAGCTAGAGAGCTGTGCCTTTTAAACCAGTGTAGGTTATCTGAGTTTTAAGCTATAGTGTGAAAAAATGCTTACACAGTTGTGTGCAGAGCAATTTGAACCCAATGAGGCACACCAGTTTCTTCTGTCCCCCTTCTCTGAGCCCAAAGCCTCATACTATACTAAGTTTAATGGTAACTATCCCCCTGTTTTCTCCTTAGGTAATCAACGATTAGTGTAGGATATTGCTGATAAAAAGCTGTATTCTGGAGCTTGTGTACCAAATGGGTCAGTACATGAGTGGTTGGGTTACCTATGTACAGCTATCTAGTACTGGTTTACACTCTCTGCGGTATCTGAGATATCCATTGAAGGCCAGCACATATAACATATGGCCTGTGCTGTTCAGGACATCCAAGCAGGATACCCTATGGTCCCTAAGATGGCATCAACTGCCTATATTTAGGAAACTGAATCGCAGCCTATTTGATTCACAGGAAGGTAGTATAGTAGTTTAGTATTGGATCTCAACAAAGCCTGAGTACTCAGGAATGAAAAATGCTTTATAGGGTTAATAGCCAGTATCTATGCTTGCACAGAGGCAGACCTATAACTGCAATAAAAGCCACGCAAACAGACAGGACTTGAAGGCTAATTATCTAAATGCATTTTCCCCTTCTCTTTTGTTTTTATTCTCTACACTTTTTAACAGCAGAGAGAAAAACTGCACATATAGGTATTATTTTGACCAAGTTTTGTATCTTTGTGATTTGAGCATGTCGGGGCTTTATAGCAATGCTATTTCATTGTCTCAAGCTTCAGTGCCAGTTGATTTGCTTTGCCACCCATTTTGAGGGGTTTTATTCTTGACCTCAGAGGCTCTGTGTGTGTGTGGTTGTAGGAAACTGTAATAGGGGAATTTTTCAGCTGCCGTTTGGTGTAGTAATGACAAGTTCATTACTACTTGATATTAGCATGTTTTGAGGAGGCTGGAGGAATTTTATGTACATATGCATGAAATTGTTTGAATGTCTTTTGGCAGTTTTGGGAATGAGAAGTCAAGGACTAGATGCACAGTGCAGACTGCTTGGCACCACTCATCTCACTTCAGGGGTGCATTGGCTGACAACAGCTTCCTTTGCTTTTGCATGGCACCAGCCCATGCAAAAAAATCACCACGAGGACTTTTTGAATGGGAATACCAGGCTATAGGGGGACTTGAGCTATCCCACCCCACCTAACATCGGAACCACTGTATAGCGTCTCTGAGAAGTGTTCCTTGTTGAAGAAAAAAGGTTATGTTTCTGCACAACAAACCTGTTCCTGGGGTGTCCTCCAAAAGGACTGGCATCCTTCCCACTATGTAATTTCTGATGGAGAAAGGAATTCAGGTCTTCGGAGTGTTGTTTTCATGTAGTTTTTCCGAAGAGCTTCTATTGTATCTCCGAAGAGCACTTTTCCTGTGGTTGCTCTCGCTTCTGCTCACTGCCAGCAGGGTGTGTATGGTGGAGTGAATAAGTGTTCTTTCATTGCCTGTTTCTAAAGAAGGTTTGTATATACTGTAGCCCTAGCTGTGAAACCATGGTTCTGCAGCTCTCTCTTTATTCCAGGAGGTCCTGATTCAACCCCAATATATTGGCCATTTCGTAGTAATTTTTTAAGACAAATAGATCTAGACTGTCCTATGACTCAACTTGAACATAATTTTATAGGCCTAGAAAAAGTAAAAAATGGATCTTCCAAGCTGTGGTTCAGTGGACTTGCCATAAGAAAGGGAGGGAGGGAAGAGGATGAGGACATACAGTAAGATCATGATAAAAGAAAGTAGGGCTTCTCTTTAGCTGAAGAAGCTCTGGCAGTCATTTAGTTGGCCATTCTTCCTCCTGCCTTCCATCATAATAGTGGCATGAGGGAAGTGGGACTGGTCTACAAGTAGGTGGTATTAGTTCTGCTTGGCAAACTTCAATTTAGGCTAGCAAAAGGCTTGAGGGAGAAGCAGGTTTTCTTCAAAGAGGAGGAAGTGTGCATATCTCAGGGGGAAAGTGGGCAAGGATCAGAGGAGGGAAGCTAGTAGAGGAGGCATCATTTTCTGTAAGCAGAAGGTGAAAACTAGCTATCCTTCTCTCAATAGATATTGTTCTTTTTAACATCAAGAATGTCATTTTCAGTGAAAGATTATTGGAAGCATGAGAGGGCATGGGGAGCAGAACAGTCATCATGCTGTTGTCAGCAGTGGGACTGCCACTGTTAATATGTTTGCCCTTGCTAAGGACCTGTTCAGGCGTAGATGGAAATTTGCACCTCTAATTTGACTGCATTTCTTTACATGATGGTTCTTCCAGTTCCTGTTCTCTTTACACATACCTCTCTGATTCCAGAGAACACTGTACTCTTGAATTTACTTATCCACACGATACCCCACAATTAGACCATAACACTTTATCCTAGTTTATAATTAGGACAGTCTAGTTAAGGAGTTAGCAACTAGTGATTTTCCTGTGTCTGCATTGGGAATAATGCAGACCTGTAGGAGTAGATTCATAGAGTTGAAACATCAGGACTGAGGACCTGACTAAAAATTTCAAGGGGGGTTGCTTTGAACTAGATTTAGCTGTGAATTGAATATCCATTAGCAGGTGGAGTACCTATGATGTGCATCTTATTTTCGGCAGAAAGAAATCCAGTCTGTGCGCTTCTAGACAGCTCCACAGTCCAGACTCGGGGAGTGGGGCTGACCTGGCAATTCACTTCAATAGCCCATTTATGCTCCGAACCATAACACTAATGTGGACACACCAGAAATCATCTGCTACCTTTTGAGATGCCCTAGGATATCCTGCCTGCTTCAGAATAGAGGAGGTCTCCCATAGATCTGATGTCATATTTGCTAGCCTTGTGCAGATACCTCACATACAGTAGGGCAAATCAAATGACTTCTGTGTGGGCAACCAAACCAAGCCCAGAAAGTCTGTAGGAAGGCAGCAAAACAGAGCTCCCTCACATCCTGGGAGATATTTCCCTTCAAAAAGAGGTTTGGGATTGCTGTTGGAATTTAGACTTAGATGAGAGCTGGCTACTGGGAAGGGGAAATTCTTCAGCAGTATTGTCATTCCCACATTGCTGTTACTGCCCATCAGGGTACTAGGTAAATAGCTTTCTTCTTGGATTTATAAATTTAAGTAGAGATTTCTAGTGATGATGACCAGGTTTCTTGGATTGTGGAGAAGTCATAGGACTTGGAAATAATAGCCTTACTGGGTTTCAGTCATCAGTTTAATGATCAGTTCTTGTTCATGACTTATCTATTTGGAAATAAGCTTGATGTAGACAATGTTGCAAAACTCTACCTAAATTTGATCCATCTGCAGTGATCCAGACTGGAACCTCAAATCTAAATGCCTGTGAAATTTAGAACTTTGTTTTAGGGTTTGAATAAAGAACTGACAGATTTTGGAAGCTTTTGTTCTCTGAGCTTTTGAGTGTGAACCTAGGTCAGTGCATTGCTTTATNTGAGATAGTGATGCAACATACCATGGTGTGGTGAAAGGGAGTCTTACCGTTGCTTAGTGAGACAGTTCCATGTAATATCACAAAGTAATGTGACATAGGATGGCATGCATTTCACATAAAAGTGAGATCTGGTCATGGATGGTGCCTGTTTGCAAGAATTAGATGTTAGCATTGTTCCCACTTTGTCACTGGGCTGCATGCTCAGTATTGCTGAATTAATTCTAGCTGACAGAGG
>WAAD01016625.1:62814-79954 GCA_013389945.1 Fregata magnificens
AATTAATTCTAGCTGACAGAGGCACCAGAGCCACACAATGATTTTGCTCAGTCTCCTTTTATGACCCAAGCTAACAAAAACACAAAAGGACTCAAGATCTTAGTTCTTCTTGGTGGCCTTCACTGGAACTGTCCTGTCAGGCTTAAATTAGAGGTGTTGTTTGATAGTGCTTGGATAGCAGGTAAGTGTACCAAAGAGACGGAGTAAAACTCAGTTTAAAACATGAATAAATTGCAAACTTGTTCTTTTACACTGTAGTTCCTACCACTCTACTTGCAAAAACCTGTAAAAAGTCGTGTTACTGTAACTTGGGATAACTACCTTCCAACTGGAAGCCCTGGTTTTTAGCTGCACTCTCCTTGCAAAATTCCACCCTAGACCATTATTCTCCTTGAACTCTTCTAAAAATTTCAAGTAGATACAGAAGTCATCTGCACAATTTCCTGTCATAAGCTTATTCCATAACATGGCTCTTAAAACAACACAGATGTCCCACTCCAAAGATGGCTGCACTTTAGCAGCAGGTGTAAAAAAAGGCCAGTATTCTACAGGGTATATGTAAATCTTCCAAATCCTTTGAGATAAAGTGCAATATAAATGTCTGATGATAATGTGGTTTGGAAACGTTGTCCTTGCTCTATACCTTGTAGTTGGTTGAATGATTTACTGACTAATTATCTGATAGGAGGCAGCAGTAACTTACCCCCAGACCATGTATTAGCAATGTTGATAAAAAAAGACAGCTGTAACCAGGGTGCCTCATCATGATACGTAGAAGGTGAGGCTCCTTTTGACATAATAGTATCAGCTAATTTAACCCTGCAGACAGCAAGGTTTCTTTAAAAACTTTCTGTGTGCTTGATGTAGGAAAACGTGGGGCCACTGCTGAATGGGGCAGGGACCTGGTGNATTTTAACGAACTGGATACAAACAAGTCCATGAGACCTGACAGGATGTATCCATGAATGCTGAGGGAGCTGGCTGATGGCATTGCAAAGCCACTCTAGATTATTCCTGTAAGGTCTTGGTAACCGGGGGAAGTTCCTGAAGACTGGAAGAAAGCAAACATCACACCTGTCTCCAAGAAGGGCAAGAAGAAAGATCTAGGAAACTGCAGGATGTTCAACCACACCTTAGTCCCTGGGAAGGTGATGGAGCAAATAATGCTAGAAACCATTTCCAGGCCCTTGAAGGACAAGAAGGTGGTTCGATGTAGTAAGCATGGATTTACAATGCAATGACTAGTTCAGTGAACGAGTGTGTATTGGAGATCTTGACAGGGCATATTTTTTGTTTTGACTTTAGAAAGCCTTTTGACACTGTCTCGCCTTTTGACAGTCTCCCATAAGATCCTCATTGATGAACTGATCAAGTATGGACTAGATAAGTGGACAGCAAAGTGGATTGAAAACTGGAGACACTCTTCTCTGTGACAGCCAGTGAAGGTACAAAAGGCAGTGGGCACAAACTGCAATACAGGAAATTCCATTTAAAAGTAAGAAAAAACTTTTTTTACTGCAAGGGTGCTCAAACACTGGAACAGGTTGCCCAGAGAGTTACAGAGTCTTCATTCTTGGAGACATTAAAAATTGGACATGGCCCTGAGCAACCTGTTCTAGTTAACCTTGCTCTGAGCAGAGGGGCTGGACTAGACGATCTCCAGAGGTGCTCTGCAATCTCAATGATTGTCCTGTGAATCTGGGTGCTTACGTTTGATGTGACAATGTCTGTGTTAGGTTCACAGCTCTAAGTAGAGAGCAAAAGTAAAACTACTGGATGGACAGAGTCCTGTATGTAGAAAAAACCTACTGAGACCCTCACTTTTCTTGTAGAAGTTCTCTTGAACTCATTTTAAAATGTCTGAATAGCATCTCTTGGCTGTTCCAGACTTTTATAGACTTCTTTACCATCAAAGAACTGCCAGTCACAAAAACACCTTGCCTTCTGGTAAGGTTTCCCACTCTTCTTGTAAGCATAGTATTTTATGTTTTTAAGTATCTCAGCTCCCACTTGAAAGGTACAAAGACAGAATTGTGTGTTCACAGAATGAACAATGAAGAGAATATGCACAAGATGCTTCTTTCTTTCCCCTTAAATCTTAGAGGGATGAATGTATATTGACCCATATGTGTGACGCAAAAGCAGTCCAGAGAAGGATTGAAGAAAGAACAATTCTTGTACTTAATGCCCTCCAGGTTCTTCAGTAGTATTCCACGGATTCACTTGTATATTGAGATGATCCCCTGATCTTACCTGGGTAACTTGCTCTTTTGTGTTTTGGAATGAAATCTGCTGACTCACGCAACGATATGAAGGTGTATAGCAGAACCAGCACTGCTATCGCAAAAAAAAAAAAGCTTAGGTGGAAGTAAGGGCATAGTTGGGCTGCACATTCCTTGTCATGCAAACCTTATATGTTTGAAGAAAGAAAAAGGCCACCTTGGTCAACTCCAAAGACAAGCTTTTGGCTTTGGCAGTCAGGAGAAGAATAAATGTGTAACAGTTTCCTTTATAAACAGAGCATGTTTGTTGTTAAGCTACTGCAGAACAATAAACTTCCTGTCTAAATAATTGTCTATTCCCACCACAGCCCTTGTATGCTGAAAAGATACAGGGACTCGAGGTTCTGATAGAAAATATTGATCTTTTGGTTGAGGTCAACAAGTGGTGATGAGAAGGGAAGGCAGAAGGATGGCAAAGTGTAAGCTCTGTTCACATTTTTTTCCAAGAGCGTCCACTTGAAGAAACCAGAGAAAATGTCCTTGTTTCATTAGTTCATGGTAAAGATCTCCCCTCTGCAATTGAGACATTTAGCCTCTTGGGAAAGACAACTAAACAGAAATCCATTTACCTTTCACATGTTTTTCATAATTTCCCCTGCTACTTTGGTTAATTAATTATCACCGCTATTTGTGTTTAAACAAGGGGTCTGTCTCCCTCCCTCCTCCCAAGCCCATCTGCTCTTCCGTGACCTTGCTTGTGAAGTCATTGCTGTGCTGACTTTGTGAAAGCACAAACAATTCCATGGCAACAGACAGCTGTGTCACAAAGACAGGGCTGTGACCTCACGGCAGGAAGGGACTGGGCTGGTGGTGGGGGAGAGATTTTCTCCCACAAACACAGAAGCTTTTGATGATAACAGAGAGGAAGGCAAGGTGTTATATCCAGAACAAATGATCTTGCTGTTTGACTGCTTCTGCTTTAGAAGTTGTCCATCACTTTAAATTCTCTTCTTCAAAGACCCTTTTTTAACCCGTATGTTTTTCATGCAAGGGGAATGGTTTTTCTCTCAGATGTCAGCTCAGAAGAAATCTCCAGGAAGAAGTAGGGGTTGTAATCACAGAGGACATGGGCCTGAGTTTCTACAAAGCCTGGGAGGTGTCCGGATCCAAATTTTCATTTGTCAGTTTGGTCGAACAAACTTAAGCCTTGAGACGCACTCTGATCTTAATTCTGATTGCGTGTGGATTTCTATCTCGGTCTACCCCCACCCAAACTGCCTGTCTTCTGAATGAAATCAGGTGCTCCTGTATACAGCAACCTAGCAATGAAAGCTTTCCTTTATAAACATTTGCATGGCTGGATGGGAAGTAGAAATCGGGTCTCATGATCACAAAGCATTTTTAATGTAGATGCAGCAAGACACATCAAAGCTAAATAACATACAAGTGGTACTCCACAAGCCGTCTGCAGAAACTGCCTCTATATGTATTGATTGTGAGGCTACAGAAAATGTATCTTGATCAGTCTGTTGCTGTCTTCTTCCTGGGCTGATTGCTTGGTTGTTCCATGAAACGCCACAGTCTTCAAATCCGCCCACCTCCTTTGTTAGCTAAAACTAGCAAGTGTTGCAATATAAGTCATTGCTGCTTATTGCCTGAGAACAATTTATAGTGCAGTGTGCTACTGTGATAGGCTAATTGGGTCAAAACAACTCTCCCTTTTGGATCTATTCCATGATTAAATCACGCTCGTTCAGAGCATGCATGATGGGGCTCCACTGATGTGACCCACAGCAAACCATTTAGTTTTCTGGAGTCCATTTTCTTTCAGGTGACATGGGGGATGATAGCACTTATATTACTTACGTTACACCTTACCTTCATCACATCTCACTCAGCCTTGTAGATGGGTAGGGCTCAGGTACCCCATATTGCAAATGACAATACTGGATCACAGTGAGTGGAAACAATTTCTGCAGGTTCTTGTATCTGTTGCCAAACTAGAAAAAACTAATTTCCAGAATTGCACCTGTGTTATCCAAATGCCAAGCCACCACCTACCTTTTCTGATGGAGTTTTTTTGGTGGGGTGAGTGGGGGGAAGGAGTTGGGGGGGTGAAAAAAAGAGGATTGAAGGGAGAGACTTCATTTTACATTAGGATCTGTTTACAACATCTTGGGGAATTTAAGGAACCTAGTACAAATTTTTAAGATTTGCCTAGTCAATAGTTGGAGGCTAAATGTGAGGGAAAATCAAGCCCTTTGTGTCCCATTGAATGTCTCTCACCCAAGTATTTTTTTTCATGTCTGATTTGTCCTTACCATCCCATCCAACTGCTGCAGCTGTTTTCTTTGCATCCCATCTGATTCCCTCTTTATGTCTTCTCATCTGGGTCGCTTCTTATGTCCTGCTTGATTTTCACTAGAGCATCAATCATTTTCCATCATTTGCCAGTGTCCTGACCTCTGTGACCTCTCTTCCATACACAGACCTTCCTTTCCATGTTCTCTTTACTTGCTTGGGTGTTTGGACCTATGAACACGCATACCACACCTCCTCCACTCACCTGGATCTACTGTGGTGTCCTCTCAGGTATTCATGCAGCTTTTTCTGGTTTGCACTAGCCATATATTTGGTTTTGTGGCATTTTGTTCTTGCAAAAGCGGTTTTCTTAGAGTCCTGCACCCTACATAGTATGGAATGATTATTGCTGTCAAATCTGGAGATCCAGCAGCCTCTGATCACTGTAACAGAATAGCTGGTAGAACCCACAAAGAAACTGGTCTTTCTGTTTTGCCGTGCTGCCGGTCTGTTCCTTTGCTCTGGTGTAATATCCACCAGAGGACCATGGGGAAAGCTTGTTTTGGGACAGCAGTAATGTTATATTTAAGTATGCTTTTAAAAAAAGAAAAAGGGCAAGAAGTTTCTTTAGTTTGGCGTGTTCTATCAGAGGCAAGATAATGGAATTTCTAAACCCATTGATTTTACAGCATTAAGAATCTGCTTGATAAGTCAGCCTCTGTACACTGGTGATCACTATCTCCAGCTGTATAAGCAGTACTGTCCCCATTTCATTTTCAATAAGAAATTGAGGGAGACTTAGCTTTGCTGGAGAATATGGGGAAAATAAGTAGCATAAAATCTCTGTTCTGTTGGGGTACGGCATAGCTATTATTAAATACTGTAGAGGTCAGAGAGAAACAAAGTTGGAAGAAGTGTGAGCAAAGAATTCTTAATGTGAGTGCCATGTTCCTCAGTAGGCAGTGTGGGGGGCCTGCACAGGAGCACTGCTTGTGGGGCGCTCAGAGGTACTCCAGCAACAGCCTTTCCAATGGGCAGCCTCATAGGAAACGGGCAGGGGAACTACATGTAGGAGATGCTTATGGCTACTCTGAGATGTGTGCGACCAACCCAGGAACAGCCACTCCCAGCAGGAGGTGTTGCAGGGAAAGGGACAGGAATTGGGGTGGTGGGGAGATCCCAGTTCCTTGCAGCTCTGTGGATGTGAGGCACATACAATATTGAAACACTTTTTAGTTCCTGGGGAAAAAAGGGTTCTACCCCCCCCTTATGGGGTGTCTGAAAAAGAAGGGAAAGAAATGAGGGAAGGTGGAGGCACAAGCAGACCCGTGGTGTTGCCACGTACCTTGGCCGGATAGACGTGCAACATCCCCTTCCAAATGCTGCCTCCCTCCATGGGGCTGTCCAAGTCTGTTTTCTACTTGGCTGGTTGTGCTATTGAGTCCCATTTGGAAGGATTCACATGTGACCTAAGACTGTCCTCTAGATGTCTGACTCTGTCCTCTACAACATAAATAATGCAAAAACAAACATGCCAAACAGTAACCTTCACTTGTCTCCCTGACACTGCTGGAGGGAGGGAGGAAAGGAATGAGCAAGTGCAAGCAAGTGAATGAGCAAACTGCATGCTAGGCAGGCAGGAGACTGGCAAGGAGAGGCAAGGTACAGCACAAGGAACTATGAGAGCAATTAGATTTGCTCTCCACACAGCTCTGCTGTTTTAGACTAGGACAACTGTCTGCTGAGGCACTGTCCCTTATAGACAAAGCCAGGGAAGCATCCAGCCGCAGCCTGGAGCAGAGCAGCCTCGCTCCCTGGCCAGGGCGTACAGGAAACTTCAGCAGTCTCCTGGACATTTCTGCTCAGCATGGGCCACAGCTGGAGTCGGGTGAAGGCACCAGTACTGCGCAAGTTAAAATCTTCACTGTGCCGCTCAACTGTCCTGGTAGTCTCAAGCAAATCCGTTAATGTTGTACGCTGTGTGTTCTCTTCCCAGTATCCTCCCCCACCCTCCCCAAGTCTCTGAAGTGGAGAAGAGGATCCCTTTTTCCTATTGAATGTACTTGTGATGCAAGTATGCATTAATTGCGGATCCAGTTGTACGCGGCATGTGTGCTAAAGTACTATCAGCTTTGTGTGGAAGACGTGCACACAGACTTAAATAGCTGAGATTTTTATCTTTCTCCTCCTGGAAAATATGCAGCAAGTTGTCCCCATCTAGGGACTTGGCAAGGAAAAAAGATATTTCTCTATTTCTGTTTTCTCTCCCAGAGGTACAGTGAGGTAGGGGACTGGCCTGCATATTCTTCCAAAGAGGAGGGCTTCCCCATTCCAACAGTGGAATGTTTCTGTCAGGTTAAGAATTGTGAGACTTTGTTCATTTGTATGTGGAAGAAAAGCAGAGGCTTTTCCCCTTCTTTTTCTGTTGGTCCCTTGAAACTTCACTGCAGCAGATTATAGGAAAAAGAGTAAAAAATACAGGTTTTGGACACACAGAAAGTATTTTCCCTGTTTGTTACTCTAAAATACTCTGCAGTGGGAACCGAAATGGGTGGGGTTCTGAGGATCTCATGCAGACAAGTGCAGTGGCCAGCACGTGCTTTGGCGACTGTGAAAGTACTGGGTGCCCAGGGAGAGCACATGTCTAGAAGATCATGGTGTGGTTTGCGCCAGCTTGCCTTTCAGATAAAGAGTGCAATGATTCATTCCCAGAGCCAAGCTGGCATAGGCCTGAATCTGATGGATGCGTATAGGACATGTGGGACAGTATCTTGCTGCAAAGGAGCCACCTGGACAGATGGTAAAGGCCGGGCCCCAGCTCAGCTTCTGATCAGGGTCCAAGAGCTAGGCATATAACTCTCCAAACCAGCTGTGAGGCGGGAGAGAGAGAGGACCGTGCACAGGGAAATAAGGAGAAGGACTTCAGCCTGAGAATCTTGGCATCCAGGTGCCTTTGGAGCAGGGCTGTCCTGCTCCCAGCAGATTTCAAGCTGAAGGAAATCCAAGTTTCTGAGCTGATCAGATGTCCCAGCTTACGCATAAAACCAGAAACCTTTTGTTTTGAGGAGAGCAGAAGACAAAGCTGCAAGACTGAAGAGGGCGAGATTGTTGGCGTGCAGGAATGCTGGGCAACTTGCTACCTTGAAAGTGAGCTGGGTAAGCTATTGTGGGCTGATTCCCTAGGTACTGCTGCCCCTATTCTGCCTAGCTGCGTTTGCACAGAGCTCAAACAGAGCTCGTTCTAAGCCGTCATCTTTGCACTCAGAACCTGCCTCCCCATCTGCTCACCTGCTGTCCATCACTGCCTACACTCTGGGATTAATGTTCCCACTCCTGCATGCCAGCAGTCTGACTCCCTCAAGCTTTGTAGCTTGTTTTCATGACGATTGGATCAACTATTCTGTCCCACTTTTCAGCACATACCAACTCAATCTCTGTCATACTTGCATACGCACACTTCAACTAAATACCTTTTGCTTGTTGCATTGCTCACAACATTGAGAGGTGTTTGCTTCAGCAATGTGATTATCCCATGTGTAAGAAATTTTCTCTTCATTTTTCTTCTTTGGTCAGAGGAAGGCAGTTCTGTGCAGAGCTTGCAAAAATTTGTTTGCACCTTTATTAATAGTGAGCAGAATTTTGTCTCTGGTGTGTGACACGGAAGCCTAAGCCATTATTTTAAATTTTTATTTAAAAAGCAACAACAGCCACAAAAAACTCACAACAGAATGTCTGCGTCTTACCTACATAGATCATCATCATCTCCTAGCTATATGCAGAATAGCCCATTTTCCCCTCAGCCCTGTGCCCTGATGGGACTCAGTTCCTAAAGAAATGGGATTTATGATTCACACAGGTTTTAATGTGCCATCAGAATGCTTCTGTGTCTGAAAAGCTATGCTACTTATTTTGGATCCCAGCAGACCTTCTCACCAATATTGACTTGCAGATGAAAGCTACGATGTGCCTTTAAAATAAAGAAAGATGCTGAGCCTTGTCAGCGCAGAGTTGCAGGGCACAGGCATCCGGCTCTAGCACAGAAGTGGTGGTGGCAGGGGATTTACAAGCCTTTTACTCTGGGAGAGCATCCTCAGGGCTCCAATCCCTCCTTGAGTGGAGAAAAGCCATTTGTGTACAGACTTGTGAGCCTGTTTGAAGTGCAGTGTCAGGTGCACGTTTTATGGTCAGCCATACCAGCTTGCCTTGCTCTGAACCTGTCAAGGTACAAATGAGGAAATGAAGGTTGTTACTTTGATGACAGAGAGTTTTCTGTCACATGGGACCTGCTTCCTGAGCCTTGTCCCCATGTGTTCTGGCGGCTGTGGTTCTCCACATGGGTCGGGCTGTGCTTACAGCATGCGTGGTATAAGCCCATTTTTTTGGCATTTGCAGCTAGGCAGTGTGTGTGTTGCGCTAGGCTTTTGCTGAGTGCACTGTGTGCTGGAGTGTGGAAGTAAATAGTATTGATGCAAATTTTATGAAGGGCTCAGACACATGATTAAATGATCGTGGATTTACTGTTGGCTGTAGTTTTCTCACCCTTAGCCAGTGCTGGGAGGGAGACTAGAGATGTGCTGTATCAGATGGATCTAAGCCTGATTTTTGGTATTTGCAATGTTTTAATAATACTCCTTTTCTGCCTTGGAAACAAAACACAACCTAATCACCCTCTGACTTTACTGTAGATTCAAGACAGATGTTTCTGATAACCTGTTTTCAGAGTCCAGGATGGGTTAAAAGCAGGCAAGATAATTATGGTGGGGGAATACTTGAATTGGGAAATAGTAAGGAAAGAAAGGAGTCCATGTACATGTGGGATACATACATGTCTATGTGAGAGGATGTGAGTGCCCACTGCGCTCTCTGACTGTACGTGTGTCATCTGCTTGCGCTAATTACTTTCTCTGGCTTAAGAAGTCACCCAGCACTGCCTGTCTGTATGTGTTTTTCTGCCCTTGGGGTAATGACTTGATCCACAGTGGTAGTTGAATTGGGCTTTAGTCCCTTGTTCATGCCCACAGAGTTACACAACTTCACAGCTTCAGCTGGTGAAGCACAGTCAACTGATTATCTGTGTCAAAGCTATTTATTTTAGTCTTTTATCTGGTTCTTTTCTTGTTCCCATTGTTGCTGCAAAGCGAAAGATGTATGAGTGTTTCAAGCTGACCACAGACACTTGCTCCAGCACCTTTCTAGCAAAGAGTAGAGGCAGGAGGAGATTGAAGGGGATGCTGATAGCATCCCTCCTTATAGAGGTTTGGCTGCTGGGGCTCAGAGCCAGCTTTGAGACTGTGCAGGTGAGGATGGCCCCCCTTCTTTTGGTGGCCTTGGACAGAGTGTCCCAGGCAGCGCTGGTAGAGGCTTCTGCAGAACCAGTCTCCCTTCCTGTGCGAGCTGCTTTTAAACTGAACCTCTATGGTTCAGCCCCACACTAAGAGTGCCAGTCTCCAGTTCAGCCACAGCCATGCCTGGCCATGCACACTGTTATTCTGGACCCCCAGCCTGCAGCTGATGTCCCAGTCTGGCAGCAGCCCAGCGCCCTGACCATGGCTCTGCCCAGCCATCACAGGGCTATGTCTGACCCTAGGTACCCTCACCAGGACTGATCCTCACCGCAGCCTGCAGGCTGATGGCCTGGCCTGGCCTCAACCCATCTGTTGTGGTTTAACCCCAGCCGGCAACTAAGCACCACACAGCCGCTTGCTTACTCCTCCCCGGTGGGATGGGGGAGAGAATCGGAAGAGTAAAAGTGAGAAAACTTGTGGGTTGAGATAAAGACAGTTTAATAGGTAAAGCAAAAGCTGTGCATGCAAGCAAAGCAAACCAAGGGATTCATTCACTACTTCCCATCAGCAGGCAGGTGTTCAGCCATCTCCAGGAAAGCAGGGCTCCATTACACGTAACGGTTACTTGGGAAGACTAAACACCATCACTCCAAATGTCCCCCCTCCTCCTTCTTCCCCCAGCTTTATATACTGAGCATGACGTCATATGGTATGGAATATCCCTTTGGTCAGCTGGGGTCAGCTGTCCTGGCTGTGTCCCCTCCCAGCTTCTTGTGCACCTGGCAGAGCATGGGAAGCTGAAAAAGTCCTTGACTAGTGTAAGCACTACTTAGCAACAACTAAAACATCTCTGCATTATCAACACTGTTTTTAGCACAAATCCAAAACATAGGCCCATACTAACTACTATGAAGAAAATTAACTCTATCCCAGCCAAAACCAGCACACCATCCCAACCCCTTTCCCAGGGCCCTGTCTGGCTATCCCAGGGCTGTGTCTGGCCCTGGGTACTCTCACCAGGCCAGATCCTGACTACCACTTCTTTGTTCATGGTGACTGAACACAGAGCTATCAGGGCCTAAGGTGCACACTGATGCTGGAACAAAATTAAAAAAAATAAATACTTGTTTACATACATGATGGTCAGTATGCTGAGGCAAACTCACAGCCCTGATCTCCAAACGTAGCTGTCTGCCTAGTATCTTGCTGGGTTCAGGACTGTGTGAGAGAGGTGTTGAGATAGTTGGGCTGATTTGTCTCAGAAACAAGAGCCAGGCTGATCATGAGCAGTCTGTGTTGCTTACTAAGGGATAAGTAAGGTAATGTACGATAGACTACTGTTTATGGCTGGACAGAGGATTGATGCCCAACTGGATAAAATCATTAGGAGCACAAGCCACTGTCACCTGGACCTTTAGTCCTGTGAAATTAATAACGTTGTAGCATGGATTTAATTTAATAATGAGCTGATCATAAATACAAGGTGTCCCTTATGGGAAATGGAAACATTTGAGCACTCGTCTTTCTCCCCAGTCAGGGCAAGTAAGTCAGCCTAAGGAAATTTGTCTTTAAATGATAAGTATTGGGGAAGACAGACTCTCAAAAATATGAAAGCATTTCACTTGCTTCAGGTTCAGTTTCTAAATCTCTAAGCCTCTTCAGGGCCTCATGGAAGCTGTGGCACAGGACCTACCACATGCTTGTTCTCTCTTACGGGCTCTGTACTCCATTGGACTACCTCTTTCATAGTGCATTAGACTCTTATCTTAAGTCTGAGTTATCACAGAGAACAGTTTTATTTCATCAAAACAAAGAAAAATGTTTCGGTCAACCTTAGTGATGATTACGCAGCCAAGCACAAGGAGTACAAACAAAACAAAACATATTTTCACTATGCATAGCTTTTCATTCTAGATTAAAGCAAACAACCAGAAAGAATATTGGTCTCCCATGAGAGGGCAATGTATTGGTGAATCTTCTGTAAGAAGATGCAGCAACTTTGAGAGTAAAATGGCCGCTGGGGAGATTTTTTGAAACAGATTTAAAGGGGAAATATGCAGAAAGCAAAGAAGCAAGAATTTCATACTGCTTCCACCGTAATAATAATAATACTTTGCCCAGTGCGTATGCTTTACTGCTCACTGTAGCCAAGAGCAAAATTCCCTGCCCACCAAACAAAATCAGCAAAAGGCAAGACTGGCTTTGCAGGCAGGAAAACTTCACGGGTGCATCCATCAAATCCTGCAATGGGACCAGTGAAGCACACAGGCTGCAAGGCATCAGTAATGAGAACTGGAGAATAGAAAGCTCTCAGCAGTATGGGCTCAATAATTAATCAAAGCTGAAAATCTTTCTAACGAAAGCAGCAGCCCAGCAAAACAGAGAGAGCGCATTTAAGGAGTTAGAGGTCTGAACAAGAAAGGAGGAGATCTCAAAAAACAAGTTATCAAGGGATGGGGAAAGAATGCCACAGCATTTACCTTCCTGAGGTTCTCAGGAATGCACTGAAGCCAATACAGCGATAGATAGGAATTGATATTAATCTTCTTGCTTTTTCTGTGATCTGATCCATGTAAGCGTCTCTACCAGTGGCTAGCTACTATTATAAGAAAGAGGTCATTCTGCAAAAGCACCTTCTGCTCTGCGGCCCTGCATCCTGGAGATGCATCTAGTTTTCAGGGTGACACCATAAACGTGTTTCTCAAAGTCCCTGTTCTAATGTATAAAGTTGTCTGGCAAAATTCCCAGATGAGTCTCAAGGCTTACTTAATTATGAATCAAAGCCTTAATGTAATACCTTGTGCTTCTACCCCTTTCAAACTGAGGACCTCAGGTTGCTTCTCGCACCAAAGGGAAGAAGTGATTCTTATATAGTTGGTTGTGAATGGCAGATGCACTGTAGCAGTAGCAGATGTGAAATAAGAGCCTTGTGATCCTGGCTCCCATGCACATTGTGAGCCACAGGGTTTCTAAGGCCATGGAAAAGCAAGCTGTTAGTCACAGCAGAGTTTTGACTAAGCACTTGAAACTTTTCTGCCCTGAAGCTTGATGCTTCTTTTAAGGTATAGACCATGATAGTATAGAGATGGCTTCTATGAAGAAACCAAGTAAGTCCAGTGGGGGTGTTTGCAAGAATACCTTTCCTGTGGTGGTGAGAAATATTTGTCCAGACGCTTACATTGCCTGCACCGTGATTCATGGTTTTGTCATGGGTACACCATGGGGACTGCAGTTCCCCTGTCTGGTAGTGAGCCCTCACAACTGAGGAAGCGCCCGATGGTTGAGAACTTGGCAGCAAACTTGCTCAGGAAAACAGCTGTCGAGGGACACATTACCATTATCTGCCACTCTCTTCTCCAGCTGTCCCTTGGACACATGGCCCATTTCAAAGGCTTTGTTCTGATGTTCAAAATCCTGAGAGAACTACTAACTTCTCTGTGAGACTGTATCACTTCTGTATGTAGCTGCATTATACGCTTGATCAGGTAGAGTGACACAGATGACACAGCAGTCCCAGTGACTTGGATCTGTGTACTGGAGTTCTCTGGTGCATGAAGAAAAGGTTACCAAATCCTTGCCCCGCCAAAGGTAGCACCTGCATCTTTGTGTAACCTCCCCCCAGTGGGACCTTTGGTCTTACTCTTATGCCTCTCACCTGAAAAACACGCTCCTTTTTTTCCCCCTGTATAAGAAGAAAAGATCATTGTTGTTTATGCTTATGGGAAGCATGCAAATAAAAATGGGGATAGGGCCAAATTAGAACCGATAGATAAAATGGATTAGGCAGATAGATGGAAACCAAATTAGCTGTGAAGCCAGTGTCAAATAGAATAGAAAATCATTTCCACCCAATAGCCAGCTGAAAGATTTAGCAAGACAAGAAGGAAATAATCAAGATTGCCTAATTGCCAAGTAACCTCTCAGTCTTTCTTTTACTCCCTTTCTTCTCTGATACAATCTGTCTCAGATTTCTCTATTAAAATGGAGGAAAACATCTTTTGATCTGGTCTGCAATGTGAACTGCAAGACAGGCTCAAAGAAACCCCTGCTGAAAGAAAGGCCCTTTGTGTAAAGCTATCTCTAATGTGCCGTATAGCTGCGTCACAAGATTTTTGGCTAAAGGAAATAAAAGACAACATGCTAGCAAATACTATGTATACTCTTCCCTTCTGGGTTGCCTCTGTTATCTAGCATGTCACATAAAAAGTTTGATATGTGAACGGTTGGTGAAGAACTAAGTAAATAGTGGGGATATATGGGGTGCATTTTCTCTCCATGAATTGCTGATAATCCCTTCCTAGGGGTGGAAAGGGAGAGCTCTGAGGAGCTGAAGAGCAGCTTTGTAATTAGTGAGAGCCCCTGGCCACATGGAGAAATAGAGTTCAACAGCAGTGTTCTTGCAGAAAACAAAATTTATTACAGGAATTGCAGTGATGGAAATCTTTTCCTACAAGCCTGGCAAAATGGGTCTAACTTGTGTTTCCTTTCCATTATTTCTAAAGGACTTAAAGATATGTAAAGACTGTAATATAACCTGTTGGTAGAAGAAGCAGGTAAAGAGCTAGCTGTGTCAGGACAATGATAATAGCCTGCTTAGATTTTCCTGCAGGTGACTTGTTCAAACCTGGAGTGGGAAAAAATTGTCAGATGTGACTCTTAGAAGTGAGCTTACTTTTCCTTTCAGAGTATATTGACAGTTACTGGTAAAGTCCCTCAGAAGCAGGCTCTCTAGATTCCTACAACCTGCAAAGATACTGGGTGATGCTAATGGATGTCAGGCACCTAAGTAGAAGTTAGGTGCCCGTACATTTTCCATGATCTGAGCACTTCTCTTCCTCCTGACCTGTGAGGCCGTGGGATGATGCCTGGCTGGTGGTCGCTCTGTGACAGTTCGAAGAGCATAACCAGAAAAAGCCAGTCTTGATTGCCACATGCTGAGTTGAACTGTACATAGTGGGTAGCAGCTCTATCCAGGCAGGTTTGCTGCAATTTCCAACTGCGATGGGGTGACTGACTGCCTGCTCTGCCTAGAGGAGCTGACCTTGGCCAACGGCTCTCAGGTGGAGGAGCGGTGAGCTTGGAGCTCTTGCTGGGATTGTGTGTAAACAGTAAATGTTATTTTTGACTGACTGAACACTTCCTGTGAAGTGGGAAAGAGGGCAAAACATTATTTAGACTGGTTATTTTATTTAAAATACCATTAGGCTGGTATCTGTGATATTTTAATTTCTTCTCCGAGATTAAAAGCGATAGAAGACCCCCTTGAGAATATCTTGGTTGCGTTTAGGGCTGAGATTAGCTTTTGGTTTTAAGTCTTCCTTCATTATTGAAAACCAAAGAATTTCCTGAGTTGACAAAAGGTGTGATGTTACTAAGTGAGGCAAGTAAAAAGTTAAAATGGAGATCTCTGTGGTTTAGACCTGCATGCCTCTGAAAGGCAAGGAGGTAAAGAAAAAGTGCTTGACCTTTTCAGCAAGGTTGGAGCAAAGATTCTGCTATAAAAGCTTTCCAGACAGCACTGCTTGAAGTCCTGTCAAAACTGAGTGTTCAGCCACGTAAGGCAGAGTGGTATCTAAGCAGGTGTTTTGCTGTGATGGTTGAGTTGACTGGGTCTTAGAGGTCTTCACCACATTTATATACCAGTTTACAGAACTGTGTGAGGACGTGTCAATTCCATAAAAATATATAAACCCATTTGTACCCCACGGCCATTATGTCAAATAAAACTAAACGAAGACTTTAATAATTTCTGTGTTGTGCATTGTACTCATGTTGCTAGTGATGCAGTGCAGGGGGCAGAAGGCAATGAAGTTTTGTTAATAGAGGGAACACTGGGGTCTTGACTTGCACTCCTTGAAATGCTGCCCCTCAGCACTTGACATGCCGTATGGGCAGTCTCCCAATCAGTGGTGTCCCTGATCAGATTTGCCAGTGATTTCCTGTCACCACAGTTGTATCACAATGCCAAATTTGCACAGGCTGGTGGTATCGCAGTAATCTGCAATGCCAAGTTTTGGTCAAGTACTGTGCTGTGCCACTGGGGCTGCATCCCAGCCCCTCCCAGCAGGAGCAGGGAAGTGAGATGGCTGAAAATTGACCATGCTCAACTTGCCCTGTTGCCGTCCAGAACAGGGCCAGGAGAAGAGCTGCTACTCGCAGGGCATCCGTGTTTTCTGAGAGTAGACTAGGTGAGGGAGGGGGCTGTACATTGTAAAGACAGTGCGTGAACTAGTGCTGTGTTTCTGACAGGAGCCAGAAAGGCCTATTCTTAAAATAAGTACCTGTTCTGAGAACCTGGTTTAATTTTTGCTTCTTGGGGACATTGCTTTGAAGAAGAGAAAAGTGCTTTTACAGCAGAGCTGCAAGCAAATCCTTTCCCTTCAGTGTCATTTCCTACTTGTTGAGAAAGGGAGAGCGGTTCTGGGGAAAGGAGCATTGAAATGATCTTCTAAATCACTTTGGTTATGGATCTCTTTGGTATTGTGTGAAAACCTGGTGTAAATACACCATTAAGAGCAGACCTGGTTGCAAACAGGCCACACATAGCCAATGTATTCAGATCAAATGGGTATAGTGAAAGCTTTAAATAAGTAGCAGATAAAGGGGGAAAATGCCTATTAAATAAATAAGCACACACACAAAAACATGTACAAAGCAAGCAAGAGAAAAATCTCATGTGACCCTCATGGGAAATAATAACATTACTGTAGGAGACTAGGCAAAGGAATGAAGCTAATAAATGAGAAATATGTAGTATATAAATTCTATACCCCAGCAGTGAATTGTGCTGTTTTATACTGCAACTAAGACTCTGGATTTTATTTATTTATTAACATAAAGAATCAAAATAAATACTGAAGATTCAGGAGGGATGTGTGAACTGAATCCGTTGCTCCAAAGCTATACTAACAGAAATGCATGGAGAATGGCAAGTGCTGGGGTGACGAAGACCATCGGATCTGTGGAAGACTTTTCCACTTCATACTTTCTGCCACATAGCAGGAGAGTAACATGAGAAAACCTGCCTCGGTTTTCCAAGGGTGTAGGTCTGAGTGATGTAGTACCAAGGGCTAGAAGCCTAGCAGTTTTAAGGGCACCTTTGGAGGTCAGAATAACTTGTTTGTGTGAGTTTTTTTGCTGAAACCCCGTTTACTGCTGATATGTTGTTTTAACTTGGCCAGGAAACAGTTATAAGTGGCAATATAATGTATCTGGCATCTGATAAGGATGCAGAATAAATGCAATTTGCACAACACGGAGTCAAGGGAGGCAGCTAAAAAAGTATCAAGAGGGTAAAAAATAAAGTAGGGGAATGCTTTTTTTTTTTTTTTT
>WAAD01016625.1:79980-106751 GCA_013389945.1 Fregata magnificens
TTTTTTTTAGCCGTCTCAGGATTTGTTTAGTTCTTGTTTTCCTGCTAGACAGCTCGTGTCACCCACCACACATAAAAACACAAGTATATAAATTACATCCACGTAAATGATCACTGAAAGAAATGGCAGCATTTGCCCATCTTTAGTATTTTACAGCATAGCTTAGATCATAGAATCATAGAATCATTAAGGTTGGAAAAGACCTCTAAGATCATCAAGTCCAACCATCAACTAACACCACCATGACTCCTAAACTAGGCCCTGGAGTGCCACGTCTACACCTTTTTTGAACGCCTCCAGGGTTGACGACTCCACCACCTCTCTGGGCAGCCTGTTCCAATGCCTAACCACTCTTTCAGTGAAGAAATTCTTCCTAATGTCCAATCTAAACCTCCCCTGATGCAACTTGAGGCCATTCCCTCTCATCCTATCGCTAGTTTCTTGGGAGAAGAGTCCAGCACCCGCTTCCCTACAGCCTCCCTTCAGGTAGTTGTAGAGAGCGATAAGGTCTCCCCTCAGCCTCCTCTTCTCCAGACTAAACAACCCCAGTTCTCTCAGCCGCTCCTCATAAGACTTGTTTTCTAGTCCCTTCACCAGCCTCGTTGCCCTTCTCTGAACACGCTCCAGCACCTCAGTGTCTTTCTTGTACTGAGGGGCCCAAAACTGAACACAGTACTCGAAGTGATGAAATCCCCAAATTAAGAATGAATATTTAGTTTTAACTCTCCCTTCCTGTACGCATGCATTATAATAAAGCCCTTAAAGACAGTATAAAAACATATCAATTCTCAAATAACACAACATAACATATTCTTATTTTTCTATGAGCTTTGACAAACGTGTAGGATCTTGCAGCTGTTCAGTATTCTGGTTATTTCAGACAAAGAGAGCTTAATGAAGGTTGCTTTTGAGAAAAGTATCTGAATAGTGCATCACAGATGAAGAGATGTTAAAATGGCCATTATAGTCAAAAGTTTGTGTGTGCTAACGCATATGGAATTTTGTGAATAAATTGCAAAATGAGCTCAATACAGACACAGGTAAAGTCTTGCTCCCGTTGCTGTCCATATCAGTCTTGGCCTTTGGTTTCAAGAAGTATGTCCCCGTAACTTGGCATTGTTGTTCATATATGTATTCCACTGTAATTTTGCTATCAGCACTTAATACAATTAAATGCATTGGACTTCCCTGGTTTAGCACAGCACTTCATGACAGAAGAGACTGTTGTTCAAGAGGCTGGAAAACTGTCTGGGTATGACTGGCCTTCTAAGCCTTGTTGCGTTTCTGCTCTGTTTCTGATCTCTCTGGCACTTGTTCAGTCTCAAATTTCATGTATCAACCTCTTACTGCCAGAGCTGCTGATTTTACCACTATTAAACCAGGCCCTCGGCTGTAGCGTCCTTCATGTTAATAATGATTATTTGGAAAGCCCAGGGAGTTTCAGGACTCCTTTCTGTTCATAGTTATGTTATAGGCTCTTCAAGCAAAAAAAGCTGTGCATTTATACAAGTGAACAAAATATTTTGAGAAAAAAAATAGATTATGAGCTGTTTATATGTACATCTGTATAACGTGAAATCATGCATCTTATAGAGGGGACTTAGGATGGCCTGGTTTTTGACAGATTCTGGAGTGTGTTTCTTTTATCAAGAAAATTGTCTTCCTCTTTTTGGTGAACTGCATTTTGCTTTTGCTGTGATGGATCTTTCGGTGCTAAAGATTTTATTATTCTTCAATAAATTCACTAGGACCAGCATGAGTTGGGGTCAGCCAGGACCAAGCATAACGGTCCTTGCGTAATCCTTTAGTATTTGAGGTTAAGTCACCTCATCTGCTGTATTAGCTTTCCCTTCCTGGAAACAGCAGTCTTTGAGTTAAACCAACATACGCATTCAGAAAATTGTCGTAAAAATAATCAGTTTTTCATGCAATGTGCATAAATTATTTCAGGCTACTTCAAATTTGTCATAGGTTTATCGGTTGCAATCCATAGTACAGAAGGACCACCTCTCTTGCTCTGTCCTTCTACACACACCCCCACCCCCCCCGCCCAATGTCAAGCAGATTGGGGATAGGGGACAGAAGCAAGGACAGATGACCTGGGCAACATGTATTGAGTAACAGGGATGAAACCTATGATTCAGGAGACACAAAGAAACAGAATATTGCTAGCAATTTAAAAAGAAGTAGTTGATGCTGTTTTGCTTTGGTTTGGATGTATCACATGCATAGAGAAACTAACTACAGTTTATTGGTGCAGTTTGATAACATATTACTTGTAAGCCTCAATTAGTTTATGCTTCCGCACAAAAAGGTTGGCAAGATGTCACAAACCATACACGCTTAATATAACTCTGTGCGTCTGTTACTCTAGCAAATAGCTGGTGAAATTCTACAGTAATAAATTACTATTGTGAAATTCTACAGTAATAAATTACTATTCAGAAGTGTTTATATTCTCAAGGGAAAAATAAAGAAACCTAAATCTTTTGTTTAAAATATAATGCACAGTGCAGGCAAAATTATTACAATACATACCTTAAAGAGAAGGCAATTTACTGTTCAAATCTGTCAATTATTACAGGCAAGCCTACAAGAGTAATAAAGTAAGCACAACTGTCAAACATAAAGAAACCCATGGAAGGGGCAGCTTACACATCTGAAGTTTTAGGAAAAAATGTCAGCTAAATTTGAGAAATCATTCCTACTGGTTGTTTAAGGCAGTAATAAAAGGCATGCGCAAGTGGAGAATTAAGGCAATATTGCGCAGTTTTAACTGGCATTTCTTGAGTTGTTGGTTTGTTGGGTTTTTTTAACTTGACTGTGCACATGTCCATCTGATTTGTGCATCTCCATCTCAGAACTCTGTACAGACATGGGGAGAAACATTATGATCGTGTTGCAGATGGGGTAAATAGAATTGCTTACAATTACAAATTAGATCAGTGGCAGAGCCGAGAAAAGGAGCCAGATTTTCTCTTTCTTCTTTACTTTGAATCCTATGTCCAATTTAGTGAAGACTGTGGCTCTAAAGTTACATTAAATTAGTTGTCTGTTCCCCCTCTCCCCTGACCTGTATAAACATAATAGTCCAGACCCTCAGCTGCTAAAATCACTGCAGCTCCATCTGGCCTATTAATGTGTGTATACATGCCAGTGGACAAGATTGCAAGTTGTTACCTACTCCCTGCCTAACAAACCTGGCAAAAAGCCAAGAGTAATAAACACATAAAACTGTCATTAAAAAAATTGCCAGCTTAGGTCTCAGAGATTTGTCCCTCTGCACCATGATGGTGAAGATAATAGACAGCCAAAAATCCCCCATCTAATACTCTATCAATAAAGGACTATTCTTCCAGTGAGTGTTGAGTACAATTCCACAAGTGTAGTATAAATAGCCTACATACATATAATGACACTCTTCTCTCTTTTTTTGGGAGAGAGAGAGAGAAATCTGCTGGGCTTTATGCAGGTAACAGGTTCCTAATCTCATGACTCTGTAACTTTAACAATGGAATTAATGACAGGATTAGCATAGCACATCAAGATGATCTCTCACGTGAAACCAACAGAATGTCATGGCAAAGGGCTGGTCAGCAGGGATGCTTGATGATAACTTTTTTTTTATTGGGTGTGGGAAAGCAGAGATGTAGTTTCTGTAGCCTCAATGCCTGGGATTTGGCAATATTCAGAAGTGTTTTGCCATGTGGGAAATTAAAATCTGCAAGTACAAAATTGCTTATTTAAAAACAAAGAACAGCAACAAAACCCATGTTAGTTCAATTAAAGGGTCAGTGCAGGGAAGCCAAAATAGATTTTTTTATTTGCTAAGAAGAAAGGGACTGGAAAAAGATACATCTACGTAGCAGGTATTTCTAATTAACCAATGAGAGCAAAGGCACTTGTTCCACTTAATCACGAAGCAACAAAATGGAAAATGGCCCTTCTCATCTCAAGAACATGCTTTGGAAAACGAGCCAGGATGAAGTGAGAAGCTCATGGCATTTCAAGAATATGTTGTTCTCTCCCTTTTTCCCCACCTCCCCTCCACCCTCCTTGTGATCAAGGCTGCCTCGGCCTATAAGCAGGTATTTATTTTTAGTTTTGTTTTAGGACTGGCTTAGCTGTTTGCAGTGAGCAGATGGGGATTTGATGTTACATTCTGTTTCAATTGTCTTTCAGTGAAATTAATTGCAATAATGATCCACTTTATTGCTCTAACTCCTATTTCCAGAAGTGTCCTACTGTAAAAATATTAGAATTTAAGGAATTTAGAGTCATGTATCTAAATACAGGATTAACAGTAAAGATGGTCCTTGAGCAAAATCTTGGGTTCAGGCAGCATGATACCTGAGAACTCAAGCAGAACTTCACATCTTACTCTTAGGCCTTTAATTGCTGCCAAACCAGCAGAGCTATCAGGTGTCTATTTCGGGTTCAGTGTCCCGTGTTGCCTCTAAAGGTTCTTGCATTTAGAGCTCTTTTCTAGGGCTCTTCCATCTGATGTAGTCCCCATGCCCTCCTCCATGTTGCACACGCCTCTTCATCTTCCTACACATCAAGAGAATGGAAATCTATTTCAGTTCCTGTTAGGCAGGTAATTAGTTTGATGGCATATCAGAAAGGCGCTGAAGCTAGTGTGACTGCCTCCCAAGCAGCAAGGAGCTCCAGCAAGACCTGTATTTTATATCCTGCCTCAAAACCAAACAGAGAGAACTGCTTTTTAATTCACCAGTTTTATCTCTCTGGGCTTAGTGAATTCTAGTGCTCATAAAAAGTGAGAGACAGCTACTGCAGACTGAAGGCAAGCACAATGCAAGTTTCATGCATACATACTGTTCTGCTAAATACACCTTAACGCTGACCCTGTGCCGTGTCCTACTCTAATAATTCTTCCTTCCCTGGTCCCCTCCACTCCCCTCACCAGTTCTTCCTTGGCATTTTTGTTGTGACTTCAACTTTCCTTTTAATATTGCAGGCTTGCGTGCCCCCTGATTAGTGACTGAAACTTAGGCTGAGCTGTGCAGCAGGTTTTGTGAAGGGTGTAGGGTGAAACCTGAATTCATTTTCACTTTTGATAGAAACCAGACAGTGAACTTTAGTTTCCGGATGAGGTAATGATTTGCCAACTGATCCCCTATGGTCCTTTCTGATTTAGGATCTTCCTCTGGGGAGATGCTCATACGTTTAGGAATGAAGCCACTTTTACAGCACTCTGTCCTGAATTGGAAATCATAGGCATAGGCCTCTCTGAGCCTGTTTTCTTTACACTAAATGGGAGTGTGTTATCCAAATGAGAAAATTCTCTCTTCAGCAGATGTTTTTCCATGCTTTGCTTTCCTTTTTAAAAACGCAGTGAAACTCTAAAGGCTGGAAAAGGTCAAATGTTTCACTGAGCTTTATTCAAGGAGGAGGAAGAGATCTACCATGAGAGAGTGTACCGAGACCCCAGAAATGTCAAATAAGCAGATTATCTGGTTACTAGAATTGGGGTGGCTGGTCCCAGGTGATAACAGCCCCACAACTTCTTACCACTGTTTCATCACTAAGCTATAAGACTCCTTCAACTCTGTAAGTCACACATAAAAATAACCCAAACCATGCTTTTTCATATCGAAGAGAATTTCAGGCAGAGAATGAAATCCTGGCCCTATTTACATCAGAAAGACCCAGCCATAAACTTCAAGGGGGCCTGGATTTCACCCGAGAACTATGATTTGTCTGTCTCATTCCATAATGTAAAGTGACACATTCTGAAAGGCAAGTGAGAAAAGATCACCGCTCATTTAAGATGTGGGCATGGACTAGCTAGGAGACCTACATCTTGTCTGTAGGATAGACGTGACAGCCAGAGATCTTAAAATATGAGATATAGACTTGTTTTATACAGTCTATAGAGGCTAGCCTCTAATGGTAGTGGGAGTTATGTCCAAGTGTAGGGCTGTAGTATGGATCCTCGATACAAGAAACTAAAAGGATTTAGTAAATATCTACCTCTAACAAAATTTTCCCTCCATGAATCTCCAAGCACTTTGTACAGGAGGTAAGCATCATTATCCCCATTAATGGTTTTTTCAGATTTTTCCTGCAGACATTTCTGGTTGGGTAAAGCTAGGTTGGCTGTGAGAGAAAGTGGTGCTGTTAATGATTGTCTCACGCTTCATGGAGACCTAACTGACTGATGCTGTAGGCCAAGTTACAGTGTGGGCAGGTCTGGGGCTTGCCTTGCCTTGACATATGTGTAATGAAAAACAAGAAAGGACAAATCACTGTGATATTTTCATGCAGTTCTAGTAGGTTTCTCCCAGGGGTCAAGAGTTTGCACGTGCCCCTCCTTTGCCTTTGAGTCTGTGATGACAGTTTGGGGTAATTGAAATAATATGGTGGATTTTGAACACCTACTTTGCTTAGAATAGCAGATTTAATCCTTATATTCTGCCTTGGACCTGTCTTGTTACTTCACAGTATTGGGGTGGGTTTATACAACAGAGTGCAGAAGATCCCATTGGCTGAGTGCAGCAGCACACTGCTGTGTCTGTACTGTGTGAGTTTCAGATTTATGTGGTGTGGAGCCTGCTTGTGTGTACCTCTGGGTGGGCACTTTGCTGCATGGTGGTGAGCATGCTTTGGATGCAGAGGAATTTTTGGTTTTTTTTCAGGAGTGTTTCAGCTGAGTTAGCCCACAATATTCTTCCAATTTACTGCCTGGACAGCCACCTAAAAGAAAGTCTTTGCCTCCTCCTGGCAAAGGTTTCTTCATTCATTTTCCATGCTCAGTCTGTTGATATTTTGTAAATAAGATTGGTTGGCTCTAAGTAGTTGGAATTTTATTTATTCCTCTGACTTCTCTAAAATTCACAAGGTGAATGTATAAGCCTAGTCCGCCTCTCTCGCTATAAATGCAAGAGATGCAGGTATGATGCCATGTTTTTTATATATCACAGGCTCTCCTAGCCTGAGCTGACCATTCTTAAACATTTCAAAGGCCACTGCTGGGTCAAGAAGTCTGTGTTAAATGCTATTTCTCACTATCATCAACCTTCCATCCCTTCAACATTGGGGGAAAAAAGCATTGATAAGCTGTGTCTGTAAAATTCCAGTTACACTTGGACCTACATAAATGGTGATTTTGTCCCTTTGGTTGCTGGAGGTACACTAGCCAAGGTCCAGAAGGGCTGTTCAGTGATTTTTGGTTCAAAACTGGCTGTACATCCCATGCATTTTTACAGTGTAGTTATTAAGGAATGTTAATAGGGTATATGGAAATTATTTCAAGATAGGTTGTCTCCTGCTCTCAGGCCTTCCGTGATACTGGACAACTCGTTTCACTTTCGCACATCAGGTTACCATTTTGGAGATTTCTTAGTGATATTGAAATGGGCTGTCCTCTTAAACATCAAATATGCTGAAGTTCTGGTGCCAGGGAGTCAACCAAATATGTCTTGTTCTCTCAGACCCTCTCTTAACATGTGAATCAGTTGTTCACGTTCCTTGCTTAAGATGGAAAGCAGCCTTCTTCCAAACCCAGTGACACGCCTACAATTAGCAAAAAGACAGGAGATGTGGGCAGAGGAGACATACGCTTTGTACACGGTGGCACCAAATGGCACCCGACTGGGAAGAGTGCAGAGCCTGCCTGAAAAGGACCTCATATTCCTCTGGAGCCTGCTGTCTCATATGGCCTCAAGAAGTACAGTTAGCTGACAATATTTGCTTTGTGTTTTTAAGAGAATTTCTTTGGAGTTCAGTGATTCAGTTTCTCATAGCTGAGAGCCATGAATGCAGCGGAGAACTGTCATTGCTCATCTCCTTCTAGCTCTTTGTAGGAGCTGGTATCCCTGAGGAGCCACCACTGACCCTGGTACCTGTCTAGTTTGCTATCATGTGAAAATCACTCCTTTCACCAGGTCTGGCTTGCCTGTGGCATCCCCATAGAGCCACCTCTGTACCTCCCCAGTGCGACAAAACTCTTCACGGGAGAATCTTGCTAGCTCCAGGCTCCAAGAACTCTGCTCCCTGCAAGCCACTGATGGTGTTTTTTTGCTTTACTGAACAGAAAGGATAAAGGAAAAAACCACCAAAGAAACCCATAGGAGAAATAAGAACAATGACAAAGCAGAGAAGAAATCCCAGCCAAAACAACCTTCCACTTCGTGGGAGAGAAGAGGGGAAGCCTAAAGCTGCACCACAAATACTGATTATTCCTGTCAAGGATTTGCTGCTGTTGCTAAGTTACTGGCCTCTTTGGAAAACCCTTGAAGTATGGGGTACATTAGGAGCTCATTAGGGTCCCGGGGACTTGTGCTAAATGTACGATATGTCTCCATGCTAAACGCACTTCAGAAATAACAACAGAAACTTCCTGCCCAGAGTTTAGATGCTTTTCTTCTCTGCTCCCTCTTACTCCTGCATCATTCCATTTGTTCTTTTATGACAGCCAAGCTGTTTGACAGGATGGGAGAGGTTACCTGGAATAGATGGAGATAAGCTCCGCTTCACTTTGTAAAGTCTCTGGCTTTTCATGAAAGTTCCCCTGCAGGGGAACGCAGAGAAGGAGGAAGGATGAATGGAGGTGCTTCTCTGATCTGTTCAGAGTGTGGGTTTAATGACACTCCAGGGATTTTGCGTCAAGTTTGTGGAGTGAAGAAGTCTGAAACTTAGAAATCCAGGGGTGCAAGCTCCTCACCAGAGTGTCAGGGAGCGCACTAAGGCCCATTTAACTTTGAGTGTCAGAGCCACAGAGCAGAATCCACAGCTCAGAGCTAGCTGCCTAGGTGTGACGGAGGAACCCCAGCATGCCGACAGATGGTGGGAGGACGGATGAGTTGTCCTCGGGGGGGATCTAGGCAGCATGCCTGCATCCAGAGATATTGCACATGATCTCTACAGGGAGTTAGTAACGTGTCTGGGCTTAACAGAAAATATGTATCTCTGCTGTTTTACATAATATTTAATGAATGATATATTAGTAGCCCCAACAGGATTTTAGTTCTATTTAATGTAATTTATAAATTAAACAGTCCAGGCTGGGTGGAGAAAATTAACCAGCATGCTCACTAGGAACAAATTGTGGGTCTTAGGAACAGACAGCAACTATGTTTACATGGATCATGTGCCGTTTAGCTAACTAGTCAGGAAGTAAGTGGAGGAATACTCTTTCACATTGCAGAGTTATCCATCTCCATAACTCGTCAACCTGGCATCTACATTTGAATTGGGAGCAAACCTCAGAATGTTGGTTTTGGGAGCGGTTTGGGAAAGAAGAAAAAAAAGTGAGAGAGCTTTGTCTGCCCAGACCAGAACAGATGCACAGTCACCAGTTTTCCAGACTGATTTTCAGGATTCAGGGGTAAGGGTAGGAGTCAAAGAGATGACAGAGTAGCTGTGATCTTAGCATCATCAAATCTGGTGGCTGAGATGTTGAAAATATTTCTGGTTGAGAAAGTGGTAACTAGCAAAGTACCTGATAGGGAGGATGAGGCTAGAGATGTGCTGTGTCTTACATATGCAGGGCTGTGGGTTGCTGCCAGGTTTGTGAAAAGAGAACTACAATGGGGGAAGCCAGCGTGCTTGTATGAACCCTGGATTACTACTCTCATAGCTCAGCTGTTTCAGAGGAGACCTAGGCAAGATCTCTATAGCTGGATGGGAACCATGTTCCTAAGTTGTGTTTAATATTTCTTTTACCCATAGCCTTTTTTTTTTTTTTTTTTTTTTTTTTTNGTGTCCGACCTGTAACTTGAAAGCCTGACGTATTAAGTGCTGCTAAGTGAACCTTTGCTTTGACCTGAATATTAACTTTATCCTGTGCTGAAAGGACGGGAGAACAGTGAATGGGGTAAAACAGACAAAGTTAAAGTGAGCAGTCTCCTTGGAGGCAGTGAGTCAGAATAAACCAATTACATGCAGCCAGTCCTCAAGGAATGGCACCTCACAATATCTTTAATGAGCATGGGGACAGGGAGTGGTTTCCATCACTCTGCGAAGGAGCAGACTGATGGCTTTTTGCAAGGGAATTCCCTCTGGTGAGCAGGAACTCTTGTCCCTCTGCAAAAGTCAAACAGCTGAGAATAAACATTCCCTCCTGCCCTGGTCTTACATAAAACTGAAGCCCCATACAAGTTTTCCCATGTGTTGCATGGAGGAAGTTAAGGAGCTCAAAATGGCATTCACCCAAAGGAGTGCATGGAGGGATCTGCTGGGGTTAGCAACAAGGATAAGACGGTCTTAAAACTTACTCCTGTTTTCGGGCTTTGCAAGTGTTTTTCCCTGTTGTAGGTTACACTCTCCTGAAAAAAAATGGCTTTTCTTTAAAGGTCCTTCTTCTGTAGGGCCTTTGAAGTGGTAGGGGGCAGCCTCCACTAGTGTAGCGATTAAAGCAAACACTCAGAAAAGGAGTCTTTGTGTCTTATACTGCTAAATAGAGCCAGGGATCAGGCTGCATGGCACCGACTGGCTTGCATCCACACTGCTTAGGTGTCAGGTTAGCCGTCTCTATGGGAAGCTGGTTTCAGAAGGTGCTAGTTGGAGCAGTGCAACACTCGGTGAGAGGGAGGTAACTGTTAAATACCACGGACAGGTAGGGCCCGGAGCTTGATTTCAATCCTTGCTCTGGTTTTGTTTAGCAATGTGAGATGTCATTTTGGTCCAGTTTCC
The DNA here is from genome assembly GCA_013389945.1 of Fregata magnificens. Taxonomy (NCBI): domain Eukaryota; kingdom Metazoa; phylum Chordata; class Aves; order Suliformes; family Fregatidae; genus Fregata; species Fregata magnificens. The sequence goes on from WAAD01016625.1 coordinate 90,637, forward strand.
TCCTTGCATCAGAGGGCTCAAGTGAACATCTGCTTTTAGGCCAGGAAGGAAGGAAGGACAGCACCTAACCTTCCTGTTTTCACGTTGTATGGTTATTTGAAGGTTAGAAGCTCAAAGTAAGTATACCTATTCTTGTCAAGTAGAGCAGACAAAAACAACACTTATGCCACCTTCATACTGAGCTTAATTGCTTGCAGAGGCCAAGACCACTTCCTCCCCATCTGCAGAGAGAGAAGAGTGGTATTTTTTCCTGAAACTCCCTTCTTTTCCTTGTTGTAGTTGCCAAGAAGACTTTCCAAGCATGAACTAAGCCCAATCAACGTAATACCTGCCTGAATCAGTTTCACTGAGGGAGAGTTGATATACCTCCAGTCATTTGTATGTGATCTTAACCCTGAAACCTAATGACTTGATTTTAATGTCAATGTTCTTTACTGTTTCCCTGCTTTTCATGCCAGCAAAAAGCATGCAGGGTCAAGGTTTATCCATAACTGTTGGCTGTGGTGGCTTGCAGCAAGCAAATGGACATTGTGGAGGCTTTCTGACATGGGGGAGTTCAAATCTCTGTCTTTCAGTTTTCAAGCTGTGTTCAACAGCACCTCATTGCTGAATAGGATCCTGGAACCAGAATATTTAACCATATTCTGCTGGAAATCAGCTTTTCCCATGGGTCCTCAGTGATGCCAGGCCCACAGTCTCCATAAGAAAATTTATTGCATGTCAAAAAGACAAGAGCTGCAGAAAATAATCAGAATATAATGCGTATATAAATAACACAGGGAATTGAGTAGTAGTTGCAGTATTAATTATATGAATAACGAGGATATAATATTCAACTGGCATCCTTAAAAGTGCCCCTAAATCTGCTGCAGCAGTTCCCACGTGCTGCACTGGAGGTTGCTTTAACTTGGGGCCCTTCACAGAGTTTCAGTCTCGTTTGCTACAGAGAACGCAAGGCTCTGGCTCCCCTGCTTGGTTTGTAGGTTTGGGGGGACTAATTAACTGGTGTTTGAAAAGCCCTTGGAAGATAATTATTCACCTTGATCGGCGATAAAGGGCCCTGAAATAGCTGTGGAGAAGGACTCAGCCTCTTTGCCTACTGATAAGGCATGATTTCATCAGCATCATTGCAAGGTGTCTGTCCAGCTATATCCACTTAAAAAGCTGCAACCCGAATTGTGGTATGCCTTAAAAGCCAGGATAACTTTCTTTTCATGTTTATGTATGCTTCCATCAGGGGCAGCGACAGCAACAGCCTGGAGCATTTTGGCTGTAGTGGGGACTATAGCAGTCGCTCACTTTGATGAGCATCAAGTTCTCACAGAATTAAAACCAACAGACACTTTGGCGAGCCTCAGCTCTGCGATTAGTGTGGGTGAGTGAATGGATGCTGCCACCTAGCAGCTGAGACGGGCTCCTACCGGTCTCTGAGACAGCTGCTTGCCTTCAGTGCCAGGTCTCCTACCTTGAAGCAAGTTTGTTGACTATTAATTAGTTTCACAGGTGAAGGGCTTTTCTTTTTCCATTTACATCATCATCACAGCATGTTGGGCTAAACACTTTGAGTGGTCCTTGCTGAAAACAGCAGTGCAAAGCTAGGAAGCTGTGTGTGCATCTGTGAATCCTGGCATCTGTGTGTGTTTGTATGAACATGTATTTGTATGTGCGTTCATGAGAGTTTATGTGCACCCGACCTTTCTAGGAATGAGAGAAACCTTTCGGAGGCTGGTCACTGTAAGGCCAGAGACAGCTGCCGGGTCTAATAGGCTGGAGTTCAAAAAAGAAAGAGACCTGACTTCTCGATTTGCAGAGGTAACACAGGATCACAGAAAATTCTGAGGGAAAATAGCTGTGTTACTAGTTTGACCTTTGTAAGAGTAAATGCAGTCTCTGAAGATCAGGCTATCTGATGCAGAGTGGACACCTGACCTTCGAGCCAGGGGCTGAGAGATGTTGGTGGTGCAGGTGGAACACATTTAACTGTATTTTTCAGAAAACTGGAGGATCTCTACAAGGGTCCAGTCCCTGTTGTACTGGACACGTCCCAAAACTATGGTCTCTGCTGTAAAAGGCTATGACCAGTGTTCAAGGAGACAGGAGGTAAAGGGCTTTAAATTCTTCAGAAAAGCATTTTGAGTGACTGGGAGTAGAGTCAGAAATTCAGGAATTACCAGTTCATGTGAAAGGCAGCCCCTATCCCATTAAAACATGTGTGCATACTCAGGTATGTCAAGGACGGTATGAACAGTGCATTGCCCAAAGTTGTCTTTGTTCCTAGTCTGATAGTCTTATATCTCATTTTAATTCTGAAACGGTTTGTTCTGGGGAAGGGGAGGGGGACCGAGGAGATTCATGTCCTGTCTGCCCCTTGCAGTCCTGCTAGAGGTGAAGCACTTACCCCATGTTGCCCAGATTCCAAGGGGTGTAACAGCAATGCCACCCACTTTGAAGTAGGTGCCTGTAGAAAAGCACTTTCTCAGCATCCCTGGCACACTGTCCCCACCTACGTATCATACGCTTTCACCTGTGTTGTCACTGCCATTTTGCTCTGCTTTTGGCTGTGGCTTTGTGTAGGAGATGGAGTTAATAAACACTGTTTTCCATCCTTCCAACTGAACCTTCCCCTTCTGCTTGTGTTTGCCTGCCTGTCCATCTGCACCCCATGGATGTCAGCCTCTGCTGCCGCACTGTGCGACCTTGTGGGTGATTGCGCAGTTATCCACGTGCACCCTCTGTCTCTTTAGCAACTCCTTCTGCTTCCTTCACTGCATATCCTCACCCCCAGCAGCCTCCCCCTCTGCTTCTCACACTTGTGCCACATGTTCATAGTCCTGCTCTTTGCCTTAGCTCCTGACACCTACCCTACTGCCTCTCTGCATACCTTCTGCTCTTGCCTCACCACATCTCCCACCTCTCTACCCTTCCCCCTCCCTCCCCAGTCTTGTTCCTATCTGATGCAATAGGGTAGAGACACTCTTTGCTTAACCTGCAGCTGCTACCCACAGTGAGATGTGAAAAATCTCTGCAACATCAGAGGAAAGGGAATGCTGGTCTGTCCTTTGGCTTGTTTTGCTGCGGCCTGGTTCTTCCTTCCACTGGATGGACGAACTACGCAGTTGCAAGTGGTACAGGCTTCATCCTGCTTTCAGGAGATTTCTCTTCTGCTTCCACACTGAGAGCCTGTGCAAGAGGGGATTTGGTTGCCCTTCCACTGAAGCTGACCAGCTGAATGACAACCATGAAATTTGTAGGTGGTGATCACAAAGCTATAACAGAAAAATCTCTTACTCCACAAGGCGCCTCTGTTTGGGGTCTAACTGCTATTCTGTACCTCTGTATGCCCACAAATTGCTCAAGCAATAACATGTTTACACTTGAATTTCAATTGCTTGGAGTTCATATATGTTTGGGGAGTGGAATTCTCCTAGGAAATGAGAGCAGAATAGTATAAGAAATTGCTCATCTGTATCAAACTAATGGCCCATCCAGTCCAGTATTCTGTCCTAACCATTGCCAGTGGTGGATGGTTTAGATAGACTTGTAACAACCCCCTGGTGTGCCCAGTTTTACAATGCTACATAATAGGGAGACATTGCTTTCTGACCCCAACTTGCGATCATTTTATACCCTGAAGTGGGAAGACTAATAACCCATATGGTTTTTATTCTAGCAAGCCTAGCTGCAGATGCTATTCTTGTAAGGTCTAATCCTTTTCTGAATCTTGCTAATCTGTTTTCCTCTATAATATCCTCTGGCAACAAGTTTCACAGGTTAATTATACGTTGATTGCACAGTCTTTCCAATCATAGACACAGTTCTGTTGTACCTCATCTTATCCATGTGTTTTTAAGTCTCTTTCAGCAACCAGAAGTGCCTGCAAATTTATTTCTCTAAGAAAATAATGAAAGAAACTCACTTTATACAGAATTCTGCATGCATAGGCCTCGAGTTACTGATATTATCTCAGTTTCCTTTGAATTCAGAGCATGCTTCTTTCCAAGTAATCTATCCAGTATAGCTATAAAGAACTTCTCCCTGGGGTTCTGCCCTACAACTCCTGCCTCTAAAATTCACTCTCCCAAGCTGTCTATAACATACCCCACTCCCAAGTCAGTGGCATGTTGTCTAGCCAGACTACAGCCAAATCATGCCTTTAAGTGCTTGTATTCCATATTTCCTGCTTCCTGATCTTCACAACTCACCTGGATGCTACATACTAGGACCTTTTGCACCCGTGGAGGACAAACAGCCACCGCCAACCAGCCCATATTCCCTTGTGGTCCCGCTGTCTTTCAAGGGAAAGCTGGTGATTACTCCAAAGAGCATAAGTAATGTTGATAGCACATTTCTCCGTGGGAGCAGGAGGGATTCCCTGAAGTATGCATGTTTTCTCTGTGCCCAGGTATAACGCTTTTTTTCTAGAAGCTCTTGATGTGCTGGCTGCACTCTGTCCCCAAAACTCCTTGACTCCCCAGCTGATGTGTCATATTTGCTGTATGTGCTGCAGATCTGTGTATATGCATGAGTGACACACTGTTAGTATCTGTATTCTTCCCCTGTTAATGTTGCCCAGATAAATTATATACTGGAAGCTGAAAGGTACTTTAATCTCCCATATTAATATCAGCCAGTGCAGCATGGTTACCCAACATGGTGTGGCCTTGCATCCGCCCCATTCAAACTGGCACTGGATTCTCAGTCTTTTTCCAGGCTGCATGTTTCTGAACTGCATTTTTTTCTAATTGAAACGGTGGTTCCCATGGTTCACTGCTTCTGATGTCCTGATTTTGGCCTTGTGATCTTTCTGACTCCTACACCTGTCTGCAGTTAGCTGTTCCATGTCATCATTTTAGTCCTGATCCAATGGGTCTTCCCTGAGCATGAGCAAGCTGTGGATGTATCTAGGCACACAGTCTTTAGGATTCCCAAGTATATCCAATGCCTGCAGTGGAAGACAGACTGCCGCTGAACCTTGCTGCCTCCCTCTTGCCTGTTCCCAACAGTACTCCTGGTTGTGTGAGGATCAGCTGGGTGCATGTCCACTTCAGAGCTCTTTACATACTGATTACACTTGTCAGACCAGGTAATCTTTAAAAATCTCAGCTTAACAGAATGGGAAAGTGAGGCAGAGAGAGGTATAATGACTTGCCCGAGGTCATCTTGTTTCTCAGCCTAACATCCAGCTCTTCTCTTCTTGTCACTTATCTCAACTACAGGGCCAGTTTTCCTCCTGACATGCAATTGAAATGCTGCTGTGACTCCCACACTTCTGTGTTAAATGGCTGCTCTAGAAATAAATTTCTATTGAAAATGGCACATTAGAAAAATGCTACTACATAATTATTTTTTTTTACTTGTGAGGTTTTTAATTCATCACANTCTTTTCATGCTCTGGAAAGGAAGAGCACTTACACCTAGCAAGAGCTAAATTAAACATACTGGTACAAACAAGAAAGCACAGAGAGCAATCACTGAGCTTGCAACCTCCTTCAATACAGGGTGGAAAGGTAATTTTTCCTCACCTGGTGAAGATATCTTCCCTGTAACAGGTGGAAGCAGACAGATGAGGAAGTGGCTATAAGAAGAACAAGAAGTCTAACATCTGTGTGTAAGCAGGGAAATGTAGGGCTGGGGGGGTATGCTCACTATTTTAAGTTACATGTTGAAGTCCTTCCCTTCAGATGTCTTTCCACTATTTCCTAAAATATTGATACCTTTTCTGCCAGAAATTTTCCTTCCTTGCTATACTCTGTCCAAAAATCCAAGCAGCTCATAAAGTCTAACTGTGGTTATAAAGTATATTTGAAGTTTGAAAAGAAAGGTGATATTACATTGAGAGTTCCAGGGTGGGCTGGAAGAAGGAAGAGTAGCAGCAATGGTATTTGAGCTAGTCTTTCCTGCTTCCATTTTTACTGTGCCTCTTTCAGGGGTGAATGGACACCGACCTCATCTCCCCATCTACAGCACTGTCATACTGCTACATGGTGGCTGTGAAGTATATTGGAGTGGTGCATGTAAAGTGCTTTGTGATCCTGGGATAGGAAGGGCTAGGGAAGCACAAACTGCTTTTCTAAGCTTGTTGGCAGACACCAAGGGATTCACACTTCTCTTCTCCCTCTGGTAATGAACTCCCGCAGAGAATGTACCAAGCATAATGCCTTTCTTCAGTCCATCTGTATGGGGAGGTTTTTATGGAGCCCTCCCTGCGTCTGGGAAACAGGGAATTTAAAAGCTTCTTCCCAGCAAGTCTAACCCCTTGGAAATAACACTGGCATTGCAAAAGAAGGTGGCCACCTGGTTCTCTGGCTGCCTGCTGTCAGGCAGCAAGGCCTAATGAACCTCTCAGGGGGAACATCCGCAGAGGGAGGATGATGAGTCTAATAGGCGCTTTGGTCCCTGGGGTTGGGAGGCATAAACGGCAGCAGGGATGGTGCTTGTGAGGGGGAGAGATGAAAGGCTGATGAGCATTCTTGCCATCCTCCCTCTCAGCATTAAGCTTCCCACATATGGTGGCTGGTGGTGTGTGAAAGTGGGGACACAAAGTTGGCACAGTAGGACTCATCTCTTCATTTTGGAATAGAGCTACTTTTCTTTCCTGCCTGCCCTCTCAGCCCAGGTGCTGCCCATGCTGTTGGCTCTGATCAGCTGTTCAGTAGGTGTGTCATCAGCTTAAAAGGCATCTTGGCAGCTGAGAGCCTGATAAAGCTTGGGTGGCTCTTCAGAGAACCAGGGATGGTATATGCTCTGTGGAGTTTGAGGCAAAAGCTGGCACTTTAACATGATTTTGGCTAAGGCCACAATCACCTTCCTGCCTTATAAATCAGCAAAAGGGACCCAGTGTAGGAATGTCTAACCTTGTCACACCTCTAGCCATGTGTAAGCCCTTCTCTTTTAACTCATTTACTGGTTGCTGGCTTAGCTATGTCCAAAGCTCAGTCACCCAGCTAACCCTTTCAGAGGAGGACCAAGGGCTGTAGATAATGTCAAGAATAAGTGATGCTTTCTTCTTCTGCCAGTATCCGTAGAAGATCTTTAGAAGAGCTGTACTTAATGGAAGTACCTCACTCCATGTTTAGTAAAAGTTCTGCCATTTTCCAGTAAGATTATTTACTATATACTAACCTGGTACTGCAAAACTACTGAATTTTGAGAGTTAGAGAAGGAACTATTGCTTGCTTTATTTTCTGTTACATTCTGCAAAAAGGTGTGACAGTGGTTTATAACCTGTAATGAGTGTGATCAGCCCTGTTTATACCAATACAGTGGTACCAAGAGTGTTTGAATAACATGATGGTGGGTATTGCACAGGAAACTAGAGAACAGCATAAATACTATGATCCAGGTAAATATCCTGACTTCAAAACACGGTCGTCTAATGTGCAGCATCTGCCACTATCAGGCTGAAAATTGCCTCAAGGATTTTGGAAATTAGGTCATAACAGGGAAGAAATTTCCATTCCTTGGTAGAATTGTACTGCCATATGGAATTCACAAGATACATTGCTTTTTGCTAGTGGGAAGGATTGGTGGACAAGGTTTGCAATAGAGTTTCAGCCCCACAAGCAACTGAAATGCTAGGAAAGCTAACCCTTGGGAGAAAGCCTTCAGGATCTTTTGAGCAGTCTTCCTCTGTCAAAAACATATTTAGATTTCTGCACAGTTTCCCATGTAAGAGGGGAAAAGGGAGTTCTAAATCTCTCTTTGAACAGTCAGTGAGTCTCCCTCTTGCCCTACGAGCACTTGCAGAAAGGTCCTAATGTATGGGTCAATGAGAAATAGTGCTTTGCTGCTGACTTTCTGTTACCTTACCAAATCCCTTTGCCCCTCCTTGTTCTGCTTTCTCCTTGGTGATGGAAAACTTTTGCTGGGGAATTTTGTGGGGGGTTTGTCTTTTTTTTAAAAAAAAAAAGAAAAAAATTCATAACGTGAAGTGAAAAACAATACTTGTGTATTTTTAGTGGTTTTGCTGTTCATGTCTCCCACACTTGTCAGATGAAAAATAACCAACTCGGTGTAAAACTCAGCTTTGTAGGCAGAATTTCTCCATTTACAAAGCTCCAAAGCCTCTTGTTTGTTAACAAGACTCCTTCATGCCTCCCATTAGTCCCAAGGTTGAACAGAGCACACTGCAAATGGCTTTATTCCCCCAGAACAATTAGGAAAGCAATATGAAACACCCTTTATCTTTAAGCAGCCAGATCTTTAGCTTCCATAACCCATTCCCAAGCTAGGGGTTTTTGAACATTTCAGCTGAACTTGAATTTGCTGCAGTCTAAGAAATCCTCTTGAGAGTACCATGACCTTACGGGTTTGGTATGCTTTGAGTGAAGGCACTATCAGTCCTGCAAACAGCTGATCCCTCCTCTGTTCCTTAACTAATTTTGTGTGGAAAGTGAACTGTGTGCTCATCAAGGAGATCATTGCAATGCTGCTTTCCAAGTATTTGTCTCCCATCCATGTTGTAGATGGTATTAAAATTACCAACATCGAAAAGAAAATTGAAGTTCTGGCTGTGCATACATAAGGCTTCCTGCATTTCAGTTCAACCTTTCTATCCAGTGGTCAGTAGATGCACAACTCAGTTGCTGCATCCAAACCTCCATGAACTTTTAGGAGGCTTAAATCTGTGTTTGATGCCTATCTATAACAAACATTTTCAACAAGATCAGGCATCTCCTTGGCCACTGCTCAAAATGTTCTTCACACCAAATTATTTGAAAGTGATTGGGCATATAGCTATATTCAAACTGAGATCCTTACAGATGTAAGATGTACTGCTGCTCAGTGAATTTTTAAGAGAACCAGTGCAAAGAGCACTAGGCACTCATAAGTGTCACTCACCCATGTCCTCACTGTTCAAATATCTTTACGGATGTGTCTCAGGGTTCCTTTCTTTAGTTAAATTCTCCCAAGGGTTATGTTAAGCTTTGGTGCAAGGATGTAGTGTCAACTAGATAGGTCTTCATAACTGCTTGGCTCTGCTGAAGAAAGCTCGGTTTACTGAGATTCAGCTTTGAGAGTGGGCAAATTTTCACAGAATCACAGAATGGTAGGGGTTGGAAGGGACCTCTGAAGATCATCTTGTCCAACCCCCCTCTTGAGCAGGTTCACCTAGAGCAGAGTGCACAGGACTGCATCCAGGCGAGTTTTGAATATTTCCAGACAAGGAGATTCCACAACCTCTCTGGGCAGCCTGTTCCAGTGCTCTGTCACCCCCACAGTGAAGAAGTTTTTTCTCATGTTCAGCTGGAACTTCCTGTGTTCTAATTTGTGCCCATTGCCCCTTGTTCTGTCATTGGCCACCACTGAGAAGAGTCTGGCCCCATCCTCTTGACACCCACCCTTCAGATATTTGTAAGCAGTAACAAGATCCCCCCTCAGTCTTCTCTTCTCTAGGCTGAACAGACCCAGGTCTCTCAGCCTTTCCTCATAAGAGGGGTGCTTCAGTCCCCTGATCATCTTTGTGGTTCTCCGCTGGACTTGCTCCAGCAGTTCCCTGTCTTTCTTGAATTGGGGAGCCCAGAACTGGACACAGTACTCCAGATGTGGCCTCACCAGGGCGGAGTAGAGGGGGAGGATAACCTCCCTCGACCTGCTGGCCACACTCCTTTTGATGCACCCCAGGATCCCGTTGGCCGCCTTGGCCACAAGGGCACAGCGCTGGCTCACGATCAGCCTGCTGTCCACCAGCACTCCCAGGTCCTTCTCAGCAGAGCTACTTTCCAGCAGGTCAACCCCCAACCTGTACTGGTGCATGGGGTTGTTCCTCCCCAGGGGCAGGACCTTACACTTGCTCTTATTGAATTTCATTTGGTTCCCCTCGGCCCAGTTCTCCAGCCTGTCCAGGTCTCACTGGATGGCAGCGCAGCTTTCTGGCATGTCCGCCACTCCTCCCAGTTTGGTATCGTTGGTAAACTTGCTGAAGGTACACTCTATCCCTTCATCCAGGTCATTGATGAATATGTTGAACAGAACCGGACCCAGTACAGTCCCCTGGGGAACACCGCTAGTTACGGGCCTCCAGCCAAACTCTGTGCCATTGATCACAACCCTCTGAGCTCTGCCATTCAGCCAGTTGTTCAAGAGCTCAGGAACTCTGCAAAAGTAAATATGTAATTCTGCAGCAGTGTGGATTGCATGTGTGTGCATATACTATGAAGGAAAATTGCTTTTATAGCCCTATTTTTTCTTAGTTGTTCCTTTCACTCCACAGTTTGGTCCTTCCACCTAAATAGTCCCCTATTCTTGATTACCCCGCCTGTTTCTCTATGGATTATATAAGGGTTGCTTTCAATGCTGACATATTTGAAAAGGTAGTTTATTATATTTATTCCTATTTCTTTATTATAGCTTATCTGACATGTGGCTGTAGTCACTAGGACCGTGCAATCTTTTGCAGTACTAAAGAAAGACTATTTGTTAACTGTTAGGGGTTGTCAAGTATCCTAGATCACTCAAAGTGGGCTTAAGTTTATTTACCTGAGAAAAGTTGAGCATGTGGGCTCAGACATATTAAGGCTGTTTTGTAGAGTAGAAAGGTGCATTAGCGTAGGATTCTAAGTGTCTGCTATAGTGAAGAAGACCCTGGCTGATAAGACAGAGTTGAGGTTTAGATTGGACATCAGGAAGAATGTCTTTACCGAAAGAGTGGTTAGGCGTTGGAACAGGCTCCCCAGAGAGGTGGTGGAGTCGTCAACCCTGGAGGCGTTCAAAAAAGGTATAGACGTGGCACTCCAGGGCCTAGTTTAGGAGTCATGGTGGTGTTAGTTGATGGTTGGACTTGATGATCTTAGAGGTCTTTTCCAACCTTAATGATTCTATGAATGAAATAATATCCAGTGAGACCAAATAAAAACATTTGATCAGATTCTCAGAGTTCAAGAGAACTGAGATATAGCATTCAAGGCCTTACCTGGTTATAAAAACTGACTGAGAGGCAGGAACCACCTTAAAAGATTGCATGTCCCAAACTGTCCTTGCCTTGCAGTAGTAATCATGCCCTGTTCATTTCCACTGTCCTATAGTGGAAAGGACTAAAGAGGGATAATGGCTGATTGGTTTTCTGTCACCACATAATTGCACTTTCTCCAGGCAAAAGAAGGCAGTCTTTTGCTGCTTGTCCTTTGAGGTCTTCATATTGTATCTGTGTGGCATCACATTTCTGGAAGTATGTACGATCATGTGCTAGTGAAGGAAGAGCGTGCAGTATGTTTCCATACTGATTCATACTGAGGATCAATTGGCAGGAGTCTCTGTTTTGAATTTAGGACCACCTACAGTTTTAAGGGACCTGTAAGAGCTTGAGTCAGTGTCCTGGGCTCAGGTTACGTGTTTTAAGCTTACAGGAACTGACCATGCTTTTAGCTGTAGTATTGAGGAAGCATATGATGAGCAAACATGGAGTGTATTGATATTGTGAAGACTAAGTATACGTTGCAGAATACTTTCCAGATTTTCACAGCATTTGGAATCCATAGACTGAGAAGTTTGTGGGTACTACTAAGCAAGATTTAGGAGCACAGACTCATTCACACTCAAGCCAAAAAGTGTTGGTCCAAGTAACTTGTTTATCTATCTTCCCTACTTCATCACTGTGCAGGCTGAAAAGCTTGTGCTGAACAAGAGATAGTGCTGATATAGGAAATGTGGCTTAGTGAGTATGAACCAGGCCAGGACTAGGACTCGGACAACCTGGGCTGTAGTCACAGCTCTGCCATGGACTTCCTGGGTGACCTCCAGCAAACATCTTAAGTTTTGTCTGTACTAATAAATTAAACGGACCTTGCAGCGTTTCCAGGCAGTAAAGCTACCTGGCATGGAATGGCCCAGATTTACGGTAGTTAAACCACTGTAAATCCCCAAAAGAGTGTAGCTTCATGCAACCCTTCCTACTTACAAATAGTCCCTGGATCATCCGTGGCTGGGAATTGTTTGGCGTAAGTGCAAATTTTAACAGGCCATATCTTATGCCAGCAAACTTGCTTACAGTTTATTAACATTACTGCGTCTGGGAACATTCCTGAGCACGTTCAAATTTACTAGTACAGCACAGCCTTAGCTGTGGTAGTCATGTCTCAACTGATGGTCTGGGAGAACATTCAAGGTCCTACTGGGAACTCCACCACCTCTTCTCCCCTTTCACAGTCCTTTGTGTTGATGGGAAGGAGCCTTAGTTATATGGCCTGAAGGGAGCTGTGGGCACTCCAGCCAAGTCCCTCACTTAGAGTGGGACATTTGAGGGACCGGGACAGCTTGGCAATCCACAGTGCACTACTCTTTCCTGTATCTATAAAACGATGATAACAGAATTTCCTGACTTAGAAAATATGTTTTAAGGCAGCACGCTGTTGAGGCTGAAAAGAAATACTAAATAATTGCTGTGTTAGCCAAGCACTGTCCTTTTTTCCTTAAATTGCTCCTGGGTTTGTGGAATCATCCCATATGGGCAGGTTATTTTAAACTGTACATGGCATGTTTCTCTTACAGTCAGTTCTCCGATACACAAAGTAATAGGAGGTAGGAGATCTGTGTCTTTGCTTCATCCAAGCTAATACCAGCTTGGATGGTGGCCAGATGAACCATTCACTGATCCCCCATGACAATTTCTATGCCTTGATCATTGGTAGGGATTGTATGATACTTCTGACGGCTGTAGAAAAGCAAGAAGTAGGTGTAATCCAAGGATCTAGGAGATTTTCAAGACCTTAAAATACTTGGATCCTGCCATACTACTGACTAGGCCAAAAAAGCTTCTTCAAATTCTTCTTCCAACAGCTGCTCATACATTCACTGTGGGGCAAAAAACCCTAACGTGCCAGTCATTCTCATCTCTTACACATTCCCTGTGGGAGCACAGTGTTGAGGGTTTTCAGCATTTATCTGGTGGTGTTCACATTAGAATAGACAATGAAACAGCCAGAGTTCCCAGCAAAAATGGAATAGGGTAAAATGTCCATTCACTGGCTTTGGCACATTTGATTTTAGACCCACCAACTGAGCCTGTTTATTTTATTTTGGTATCGTCAGCAGGTGGGTGGCTTTTTTTTTTTTTTTTTTTTTTTTTTTCNCTTAGCAGTTTTCGAGAAACACCCTTTGCAGAGCTGAAAGAATCTTAATGTGCACTTCGTAATGTGGAATTATAACTTGACATTTGCAAAGTCAGCTCCTCCTAAGATTCCCTTCTTTTGGATTACGTAGGACTGTGATATCAGTGTAGCCTGCTAAGTGGGGAATTGATGTAACCCTTCCCCAGCTTTTACACTTTCTGGCTGTCACCCTCACCCCGTTTCTACCACATAGGTCAAAACCATACATTACAGTATCTTTTAAAGGCTCTCTGGTAAGGCCATACAATGCAATCTCAAAATACAGTGCTGCTGCCTGAGTCACAAAAGAGGCTTCCAGGACCTTCGGGAATTCTGTAAACCAGATTCCTAGAAAGCGGCCAATTTCCCTGATGCTTGAAATCTTATAGATCTGAAATTCTATGAATGTAAAAGGGAGCTGCAGTGAAATTCAGTTGTAAATATCCTTTTTCTCAAAGACACTGCCATAGTGTGCAGAAGAACATTCTCTTATATCTTCTTTAAAGGTAGAATTTTCCCACAGTAACATGTGGCTCACTCTCCCCCATCAGTTTTGGTGGCTGCTATACTTGTATTTTCTGCCTCTTTGCTGACCTCTGCCAAGGTCTTGACAACACACTGGCAAGATGAAGAGTCTTGTGCTCCCTGCCATTCATTGAGTACCCTGAACGAGCTCTTTGCTCATTTTTGCCTCCCACTAGAGCTCAGTGGTCCTTTTTCCCTGTCTGTAAGAACGGACCAGAATGAATTTGTCAAGTCCTATACGGTATGAAGGAACCAAAGCTCCACTGAAATTAGAGTAGTAATCATACCCAATGTTGATAGCAGAGGAAATTGTATTTAGCATAACTTCAGGTAATGCTTTCTCTTCATGAGATGCAGTCATGCAGTTACAGCTATAAACTGCTATTTGCTTACACCTGACAAGCTCAGGTTTTTGTACCATTTCCACAAAAATTTCCTATCTCTTCCTGTTTCCTACCTTCAAGTCAGTAACATCCTTTTTCCTCCCTGGTTTATACTCCACTAAGTTGTTAAATAAAGGTTTGCATTTCTTACATTAACATTCTGGCCCCAAAGCTTGCTCTTCTTTGTAATCATGTTGTCAGGGAGGTTTGCTGGAATCCCACACCATATCTGTTCCAGCCCCAACTCAGTAATTGTGTTTCTTGGTTTTCTTCTGTATCAAGAAGAACAGTTTTCCTGAGTAAACAGACCATGTTCCCACTCCCATCTCTTTATCCATACATACCTTGTTTCAAAAAACTTCTTTGAAATCTGCATAAATGCCACATTTTCTGTAGAAATACCTCGGTCAGAATAATGATCATTTACATGTTAATAGCTCCATCTCCGTAGGTGGTTGTTAGTTGTTACTGGTCTTGCTTGTTACAATGAATGCAAATCCTTTTTTAGCCCTAATCTTAATTGCAAAATGATTGTATTTTTCCATAATTCCCTATATTTCAGTAATTTTAATCTATATCAAATATGATTTCTTGACATGCTATCATCTGCTTTGTCTATTATGCCTAGGCTCTGCACATGTTCCAATAGACTTGCTAATTATAAAAGCAACTTGGTGTTTGAACTGAAAATGGGCCCTTAGCCAATTCTTTCCTGCCAAACTTTGGTAAAGAATGAAATGAGACTTGAACTTGTACTTTGTGTCTTGACTCCACTCTCTTTGCTCTTCATGCTTTCAGCTGTATCTGACAGTGAAGTGACTGACCTGGCAAAGTGCTACTGGCACCATCATTTCCACTGTGGGGGAGTGAGGTTACTGAGGTGGAAGGTTCTCTGTCATCATCAGTTCAATGTCTGTGGCCTTTGCAGCACCAAACACTTGGTGTTTAGTACACACCACAAAGTAGACTCTGTGTTTTAAAGGGACAGTAGTGAAGGAAACTATTTTCTTCCTGATATTGTTGACCCACTGTGGACAAGAATTTCCTCTGTGGAGGTACAGCTGGCAAACTGCATAGATCTTTCACAATGCACAGTGCTGTAACGGCTCAGTTTGGAGGATGGCTTGGACACTGAAAGGCTACCTAGCGCCATGCTTGCCTATGTGATGGCTTCCACCTGGAGATACTACAGTCCTGAGTTAAGTGCCTACATGCTTTTCCACCGCTGTATAGGAAAAGTTAAATGTACAAAAATGTGACTCAGGAAAGTCAGAATGCAGAGGGGAAAGCCACCTGAAGTAGTTGCTAGGAAATGTTAAGTGAAGGAGTATGGCCTTTACCCTAAACCTCTTAGGGACTTAGCTATTCTTGCTAATCATTCTTGGTTTTGAACTTGAACTCTTACAGAATCATAGAAATGCTGTTTGGAGGGATCCTCTGGAGACTTCTGGCCCAGGGTCCTTCTTGGTTGTTCCTTTTGGTTTTGGGAATACCTGAGGGTGCAAGGCAGTAGTGTGCAGAGCAGTTGCTGAGCTGGTCTATGTTATTTCCTAAGAACTGTCAACACTGTTGCAGTCTTTTAGATTCACCACTGACTTTATACCAGATCTATGCAATTTCAGGGTTGACCTCCTCGACATCAATGGACAGAATTACTCTTTACTATCTACTCTGTGTATCTGTAGCACAAAATGACTGCCACAAAAGCATACTGTAGGTCAGGGGCCTGCTATGACAGGCTTTGTGCATACTGTCATGAGACTTTCTTGAGAAAAAAACTTCCTGAAAACAAACGAAAAGGTGCTGGTATGATCTTAGCCAAACCTTGTAAGTCTGTGGCCCACTCATTTCATGTTGCAGAGAATCCCAGGCAACATATTCATCCTCAGGGGGAAATGCCAAATTACGCAGTATGCTCAGATCCCACAAAGAAGTGGAGTATTATTTAATCACTGCAAATTTAAAAGTTTGTATGACTTCTTGAAATTGGGAGTACCAGACTCCCAAGATGATGCAAATCTGCTTTTCTGACTTATCTTCCATCCAAAGCTGGAAGCCCTTTTCAGGCTGTTTTTGTATCTGTCATTGAAGGCAATATTCTCCTGAGTTCAAGGGAATGTTC
>WAAD01016656.1:176-18719 GCA_013389945.1 Fregata magnificens
CTAAAAATCTGTAAGAAACAAAGCATCTTGTGTCAATTTGGGGAAATGCAAATTCCCAACTTAATTCCCAACTTTTGCTGACACATGAGCAACTAACCAACTAATTAAAGTGCTGTGGACAGCATCTGTGTTCTGGATGACCTCAAGTTCTGAATGACATTGGAGGAACAGTAGGTTGCTCATGAGCCTGGGTTTAAAGATATAAATGTTGACATACTTCAGTTTAATGATTATCTGTCTGGGTCACTATTTAGTCTTAGTGGCAAATGTGGAATGTTTTCAGCAGATAAAATTTGGAGAAGGATTCATATTATCCAATTTTTTTTTTTTTTTTTTTTGAGACGTGTGTACAGGTTTTCACTGTTAGAAAAGAGAATTCTGATTAGTTTCAAGCTGTTTCCCATCTGTTTCTGTCTTCTGGCATGACACATAACTGCTTTGTTTCTTACAGATTTTTAGGGGATTTTTGGAAGGGAAAATAAATTTTGCTCCTACATACAAATATGATCTGTTTTCTGATGACTATGACACCAGTGAAAAATGTCGCACACCGGCATGGACAGATCGTATTCTTTGGAGAAGAAGAAAATGGCCCTTTGACCGATCAGGTTTGAGTGCTTCCTTAAATTGTTTAAAATATTCTTTTAACTGGTTTATAGAATCCATTTAGTGACATTCACAGTGCCAGTGATTCTGAGCTTCTGTCCCTGACTTTGTATGAGACAGAAAGCTTATAATAGCATCTGTGATAAATACAGTGACGCTGAACAGGAGGATCAAGAATCAGATGCCAATTACTGATATTTCAGTAGTTCAAAAGGAACTTCTGGCTCTTTTCTGTAAAACACTTAGTTTTGATTTACTTTTTTTCTTTTTACAAACAGCTTATTTTTTAAAGCATATTCTTGCAATCACTGTGTTTTTCCCCTTTTGTTTTCATTAATACTGAATGTAGCTGAAGACCTGGATCTTCTGAATGCTAGTTTTCACGATGACAGTAATGTCCCTTATACATGGAATCCTGGTACTTTGTTGCACTATGGAAGAGCAGAGCTGAAAACATCTGATCACAGGTTTCAGTTTTGTTTTATACATTACTTCCAAATCATTGAAGATTTAATATTCATGTTATATGTTTTGTTGCTCAGATGCTCTGCTTACAGGTTTTTCTTGTGTATTTTTTTTCCAAGGCCTGTGGTTGCATTGATTGACATCGACATATTTGAAATTGAAGCAGAAGAGAGACAAAAAGTTTATAAGGAGGTGATTGCAATGCAAGGACCACCTGATGGTACTGTAATGGTCTCCATCAGAAGTTCTTCAGCAGAAGAAAACTATTTTGATGATAACTTGATTGATGATCTTCTTCAAAAATTTGCAAGCTATGGTGAAGTTATACTTATAAGGTTAAAAAGACTTTTTACTTTTAATCTCTATTCTTCTGCATTGTTCCCACCTATTTCCTGAATAAAGTTACTTTCTTAGCGGGCATTTCAGTTATGATCGGCTTCACTTTTAACATTTAGATTTCAACTTTAATGTATTTACAGTTGAAAATTAGTTTTACATACCTGTATGTGTCTCAGTTTTCAGACTTAATTTTTCCAGATACTCTTTATTTTTTAGATAGAGTATCATACTGAGTTTGTCAGAAATCAGAGTTAAAATTTGTTATTTATGTAATTTTATACAAATTTTGTATTCTAAAATTAGGTTAGCAGTTTTAAATGAACTGAAGATGAAAGGATCCCTGTGAATGTTGCATTTTCACTAAGCTCTTAACTGAACTATAAGTGTTGTAGTATTTTGTTTGGGTTTTTTGGGGGGTTCTTCTGTTTTGGGTTGGTTGTTTTTGTGGGTTTTGTGGTGGTGTGTGGTTTTGTTTTTTTGGGGTTTGGGTTTTTTTTTTTTTTTCTTTTTCATTGCAAGGATATATTCAGTTAAAGCTTCGTAGCCAATTATATATATATATTTTAAGGAACTTAAATAATTCTTCTCTATCAAGTGAAACATTGAAAAACCTTTAAGATAAGAGGCTTCAAAAGTTAGTAGGTAGGATAATATATTTTAATTATTGTTTCCAATGGACTTTGCAGGTTCGTGGAAGACAAAATGTGGGTAACATTTTTGGAAGGAAGCTCTGCTTTGAATGTTATGAATTTGAATGGTACTGAGGTAATGTAAAAATTACTGAACTTTTGTATAGCAAGAGAAAAATCCAGCTTTTTAAAGAATACTTGGGTGGGTTGGGTTTTTGTTTCTTTGTTTTTCATTCTTAAAAGGTTTTTATGTCCTATACTAGACCATTGCATCTAATCTTTTTTTTTTTTTTTTTACTTTTGATAGCTACATAGCATTGTTAAGTTTCAAAAGCCAGCTGAGAGAAGTACCAAACTTTATTTTTAGGAGGAGGACTGTTAGAGGAATGAAGATCCCATATTGAGGGGCATCTTTATCAAATAAGGGGGTTTTAATTGTTTGGTGTTTTTTTAAATTATTTTAAAAGCAGAGGTTTTACCTTGAGTTTGTAGTATGAACTGGTTTATTGTATTTATAGCCTGCAGTTATTTAAAATTCAGCATTCCTTTACTGCAATCACTTAAAAATGTCAACATTTCAGCACTCATTGGCTTCTGTAGGGACAGTATTTAATCTTTGTAAAAATTTTAATTTTCATATTCAAATTTTTACTGATCTATGTTCCTGTTAAGACTTAGATTCTGTAATGTGATGTTTGCAGATGGATCCTTGCATCTGCTGAGGGTTTCACTGACAGTCCATGCAGGCTAGGGGCTCAATATATGTGTCAGTTTGCAGAATGAAGGCCTGCTGTTTTGTCAGTCTCTAAAAATGACTTATTAATGTAGTTTATAAGCAAGTCTGGTTTTCTTTACAAAGAGTAGTGTTCCTGCTGGAATAAAGAATCCAGAAGCTTTCCTATTAACTGAAAAGGAAAATCTTATGAGACAAGTTGTTAGTTTTTCTTTAGAAAAATATTAAATAGTTATTAAGAGTTTAAACTACATAAATGTACTTAATTACCAAAACGAGGTGAGAAGCATAATTATTTTTGTGATGTGTCACTGTCATTGTTTAGTCCCAGAAATTCTGATAACCTTATTTGTGATATTTTCAGTAATTTTTTTTTCTTTTTAAATCTAGAATGCTGAATTTTAATGTTCCTACTCTTAACAATTTCTGTTTTGTGCGTACCTCTTTGGCAATTCAGCTACTAGGAAGGATTATAAACATAAGCTTAAAAAATCCAGATTGGATCAGAAGTTTGGAAGACGAAATGAATCTAGAGAAGATTAATATTGGGCTGCCTTCATCAACAAGCTCCACTTTGCTTTGTGAAGATGCTGAGGTTACTGCAGACTATGATATGGAAGGTTTGTTGAAATAAAGTATTCTGCGTTTTGAAATGCTTACAGTCCTAAATAATATGGTTAATTTAATGCATATATCAATACTTTAATTTAACAAGTTTATGCCTGTCTAAAACATACATTAGAAATCCCGTTATTTCCAACAGGATCTTGACAACTTGTTGAGCAGTGTCAGTTTGCACTGTATCTCTAGGTTTTACTAATTTGCTGACATTCTCCTTATTCTTCTCACTTTATCCTGTGACCTACCCTCTCAGGGTCACTTCATTCAGGCAACTTTTACTGTTCATGGAGACATCCTGTAAGCAGGATATACACAACTGCAGAGTGCAAAGCAATTTTTTTTTTGCCAATACACATAACAGATTAATAGGACTAATGAGCACCCATGCTAAGCATTGATATGCTTACCACCCCCAAGACGACGCCTGGTGAGCCTTTGAAAGGCAGGCAAATATGAGTCGGGCAAGGAAACCTTCAGCCTGTCTTGCTCCTTGGAACAGGCTAATCTTCAGCATTGATGAGTTGCTGTTTTCCAGTTCCCTGGTTTTTGTCAGTTTTGGTTTTTCCCTGGAGGTTTTTTGTATCTTTTCATGTCATACATTTCTAGCGGAATCCTCAGGTTGCTGAATATCACTGTTGCAGCAATTGTGCCTCTGCATTTTTGCTTTTCTTTACTTGCATGTTTCTAATCTATGTACTTTGTCACAGCTTATTTTTTAATCTGTTGATTAGTTTTTATGAAAGGTCTGCTTCACTCTCTTCTCTACATTAAAATATATTCTTCTTATATCCTTGGCAAGTAAAAACAGCTGTTTTTCGAACAGCAGCAAAAAACCCCCGCACACCTTACCTGCTGACACTTCCTGTGTGCATTGCATTTCCATATGTATTTTACAGAGTCTTTTTTAGTCATTTCTTGAACAGATGTACTTTCTAAATGTAGTGGTTGTGTCTATATTGATTTATTCTAAGTTTGAGCAGCTCATTTGCTTTGAATTTCTATCCAAGCTGCTTAGTGGCAAACATTACGTTGCAAAAGTTTCAAGAAAAGAGATGGCAGCTATGTATACTAGAAAGAGTAGACTATGGGGTTTTTTGTACAGGTATTTCATAAAGGAAGGTATGTTTTGGTAAGGGTACAGATATGGGAAACCTTATGAAAAGTTGGAATTTGCATTGGTCTCGGTGTCATAAGATACTTCATCTGTTTTCCAATACAGGTAGGAAATAGGACTTTAACAGTTTAGATGCCTGTATGATTGGTTGATTTTTATTAATAGTCCTATGTGAAATGGTATGATTCCCTTAAACTGTGACATCTCAAATCCCATAAGACTTAAATCAAGAGCTAAAAGCTAATTAGCAGCCTGGTTACTCTGTTACTGTTGAGCAGTGCAGAGTTGAAGCTGGAACTTCTGTAGAACATTGTGTGTCATTCATGTACGTGAAGAGAGAGAAGCCTAGAAGTTAGGGAAGAAAGGATTACTATGGTCTTATTGGAGTGTGATGTGATAATTGTCTATTTTAGGCATTTTGAATATCAACTTAAAAATATTCTAAATTGACAGTTCACTTTTCAAAGGCATGTCCCTGTTGAACCTTTTTTTTAACGTCATTCCACCTTTTCAAACAGAAAGTATTACAAATAGCGTATATCTTGAAATCCCCTGCCCAGCCTTCTGAAGAGTAAGTGAAGCTTGCCATCTATTGCAAACCAGGGAAATAATTTTTGCAAAGGTCTTCTCTGTAAAGCTAATTGTTTCTTAGATTAAGCAACGTTACAGTGGCCACACTATTATAATTACCTATAATATATATCTGTAATATATATTGTGCATTTGGAGTATTTTCAACTGGTTTGAATACATATGCATTCTTCATGTGTAATTTTATGATGCACGAATTATACTTTGGTTGTTGAGCTAATTCCTTGGAACTTGAGGGCTTTTTGCAGAAAATCCCATGCCCAGAATCAGCTTATAATTTCTCCAGTTTTTGAAATAAGTAACTGTTGTTCCCTTTATTTTACATGGTTTTTCTTTTTTGGGGTGGGATTTGTTATTTAGGAGACATTGATGACTATAGTGCTGAAGTAGAAGAAATCCTTCCTCAGCATCTGCAGCCAACTTCAAGCTCTGGTCTTGGAACCTCCCCAAGCTCTTCACCGCGTTCCAGTCCCTGTCAGTCCCCTACGCTGTCAGATGGACCTACGCTCCCAGTGAGACCGAGCCGAGCACCGACAAAAACTCCTGGACCACCTGTTTCCACACACAGTGTGTATTCCTTTGCTCAACTGCCTCTATTAGTACGATAAAATATGGCAGCTGTATGGCCCAGTGGTAGAATACTAGCTTAAAGGTTATTTTTAATAGAGCTTTTAGATGAATATAAAAGGCTATTCTTGTCATTATCTAGCATTTTACACATAAGTGGCCTTGGGCAAATCACCTCATTCTTTGTGTCTCGGTTTTCCTAATGGGCAGTGGAAGAGCATTGTTTCCTAGGTCTTTAGTACACTGCCTACTGATCTATGCTGCTGCAAACTACCTAACTTGCTCTAGTTCTTTAGCATTTCATCATGAAAGAGACATCTCAAAAAGTTATATGATTAATAGGATTTCTAAGTTGATTAGTTTGAAACCTCTGTTCAAAAATTCTGTTGCAATGTGTTAGTATAATCCTAGTTCACTTTAGTCATACTCTTCAAATACAGCCCATTTCAATTAATGCTCCAATCAGCTGTAATATGTAAATTGTAATCAATAGATTTGTAAATTGGGTGTATAATATGAAAGCTTCTGTTTAAACACAACTTTATTTTAGTGACAAAGTGGACATTTAGAATTACAGTGCTTGGAATGGCTTCTAGAACAGTTTATTTCAATGTAATTTGGAGTAACTTTACAAAGATTGCTCAAATGCCTTCAGAATTCCCCTTGTAACATTTTTTTCCAGAGCACTTAGTTCACAAATAAGGGTCAAAATCAAAATTTGGAGCTCTGCAATTTGTAAGAATGTTCAGGATTCCATGAAACTCATATACTGATAAAAGCATGCGAGACAAAAATCTTGGGTTAGGAAATCTGCTTCTTTTCACCATTGGTTTATTCTTCTTGTTTCACCTTCTCAAAAACTTCTGTATCCTTGTTTCGAGGGCTGGGGACTGACTGTCCTCTCTGTGAAAATAACTTCCTATTAGAAAAGCTTTACTGTGATTAGAATGTACAAGTGATTCATTTTTGCATTGTTTTCTGTCATGTTCTTCAGCTGAATTTCAGCTTGGTACCCAGCAGAAAGAGTCTTCTCAGAGCTTGGAGCCTAAGCGTCCTCCACCACCTCGCCCCGTTGCTCCTCCTGCACGCCCTGCTCCACCACAGAGGCCACCTCCACCATCAGGTAATGCAGTGACGTATATCAGGTGGTCAGGAATATTTTCTTTTAAGTCTGGGAGATGAACTTTGAAGTCCACACCCAAACTACATATTGTGTTGTTGGTTTGGGGCTCAATGGAACATAGCATTTTTTCACTAAAATGTTTAGTTGGTACATTTAATAGCAATAACAGCATGGGAAATAACAGCATTTTTCAGTACCATTTAAATATTATTGTCTTTGCTTAGTGAGTAAGTTTTAAAATTTTTATAAACTTATTTTCACAGTTTAAAAAAGTGGGCTTCCTACAGCAGTGTTTACTCAACATTTTCATTTTTATAGCATCTTCATTTTTAAAATAAAAGATAAATAATCTTGTGCATTCATTGATTTATATTCCTTTAATTTTGGCATCAGTATGTATGCATTTTATCATGTCCAAGTTTTTAACGTAGAGTTCGTCTGGATCATCTGAAAATGTAAACAATTGAGCACTAAGAGAAACTGGATGTTCAGAAGCATATGGGCAACATAGTTAATAACAAACTGACCCTTGTCATTTCTAACTTTCTCATTCTTTTTCTTCCCTCTTACTGTACTGATATTTTTCATTATTGCTGCATTCATTTCTTAAATACTGTAAGGCGGTAGGAGTCCTGCACCTGCTAGAAAAGAATTTGGAGGTAATGATTTTAATTGTTTCTGAATATGACTACGTAGCAAAACTACTATGGTGGTCTGTTGTGACAGTACTTATGATGATGTCCAAAGGTATAAAAATGGGTAATTTTTGAATGTCAATGTAATTTCTTTCTCAGGGTTTGTATCCCACTCTGAATTACATTTGACTTTTTAGTGAAAAAATATTTCTCCAGAAGTTGGTACGTTATAGTCAGAGAGATTAAAGTTGTTCCAGGTTTTTATTACTTTGTCCTGGTCAAAATATACCCAGCTAACTTTTCTGTGAAAGTGGAAACTTGTCTTTAGTTGTGAAAAGGTGAGCTTTTTTCCTCACAGTCCATGACAAGGAGCATTGTAAAATGGATTGTGATTGTAGCTACTTGCAGTGATTATCCATTATTAATTGTTCAAGTTGAAACTACTGCTGGTCTGGCCCAGTTTCCCCCAGATGATCACCAATTAACAAAGCGCTCCAAATTACTGAGCTATATTTGTCCCTAAGCTGAACACTGATGTATGGGTAGTTTATTTTCTGTTTGCAAGTCTGAAATGTGCTCCTAAGCCCTTCCTAGAGGCATGAAACGTCCTCCATAGTTCTTGGAACTAGCGTGTATTCCAGAAACACAAACTTAGCAAAGGAGTTTATTCAGTTACTTTGAAGGCACTCGAGAGCTACAGGTCTTTAAAAAGTAACAAAATCCTGAAATAATTCTCCCCCAATTTGTTCCCTTTTGATAATGGTGAGGGCCTTATCAACCCTTCATTGTTTTTTTCCAGCTTGATCTGGTTTTGTATGTAATAACTCACGCGTTCTCAGAAGTGCTGCTTCTTGAAACTAATCTTTGTCCTTCTTTGTCACACGCTTCATAGTTGAAATGTCCTGCTTGGACTTAAATCAGCTCATTAATACATGGGATAGAGTGAGAATAGTTAGTGGCTCTGAAATAATTTCCTAATAGCTTTTCAGACACTGCCACTCAGTTGGTAGGAAAGAGGTTTTTTTGAGAAAATAATTGAAAAGTTTTGAGCAATCTCAGAAAATAAGTAAACTATTTTACATAGTATATAAATATCAGCTAACTTACTGTGATGTCAGGCGGAGATGTGCATGGCTCTTAGACACTGTTGAGGGGAGGAGGTTAGTATGCCAAAGGCATAATATTTCGAATTAGTTAAAATGCTTAAGTTTTAGAAAATAGCCAGTTTATACATAATGCACAACATATGTGAGATTTAATTCATCGTACTACTTCAGTCCTATATAGTTTTATGTGCACTGACACAATCCTGTTTGCCTAGTTTGTCTCAATTGTGCAAAGACTAGCCTTCTTTTTTTACCCTCTTACCAACATAGTTTTCCATAAAGATTGTAACTTGCATAAAACCTGCTTTTTATGCAGTCTTTTAAAAGAGATTGTAGTATATTTTTTCATATATTATTCTGACCTAAAGCTCATCCCACTTTTTCTGTCCTCTTCATTTTCCACTCATGGTGTACATTTACAAGACATAATGCTTTGCTTTTCAGTGGTACCTGCGCTCAGTTCTGAGCAAGCTAGCACAGGACTGGAAGCAGTATAAATGTCAGTGTGTGTTACTGTGCTTGGGGAGATGGCATCTGTTTCTCTTACCTAGAATGAAGGCTCCTAAAGCACTGTGAAAACATTCCTGTGTACTGTATAAGTGTATCAAACTTTGTTTTTAGACTTCTGTAGCACAGGCAGAGTGTCACTGATCATGTCTTTAAAATGTTGTGTAGTTTAAATGTTACTTTTTTTTTTTTTTGCTGATGTGTTTTAACCTTTTTTTCTGAGTGCTTCCCTCCTTTCAATGCCCATAACTTCTAATGGCTCAGTATGCTTTTAGGATGGGAGCAGGATTTGGACATCTAAGGCTTTGTTTTTTGGGTTTTTTTGAGTTTGGTCATATTTTACATCAGAAGTAACTCCGAATTCAAGGAAACAAGGCTATGTACCCATTGCAGGGATTTGCAAAGTGTAGAGTTTTCACCTGCCAATACAAAAGATTTCCACTGAGGATTTTGTAAGTTCTCAGTTGTTTATAGTTAAAAATTAAAATGTTGCACTCTGTTTACCCAAGATTTTTTTTAATACATTACAGAGTAAATTCTTACAGAACATTAAAAATTATAAAGGCTGCTAATTGTCAATTACTTGAAGTTAAAAAGTAATATTTGGTTTGGGTTTTTTTCCTTTAATAATATTAGTCAGACTTTTCCTGATTAATGGAGGAAAGGCTTATAGTTGTCTTTTATCATTGGTTTAAACTGTTCAAACGGGGTTAAGATTGAGAGAATGCACAGTATTTTCAGTATATGCAATAATTCGGGTAAAATGCATTACATTTTCACTGTGATTATCTTCCAAATAAATAAAATAAACCTAGAAAATACAGTAATAAAGTTGACATTAAAAGAAATGCAAGTATGTTAAGCTATGAAAATACATGCACGCAAGCAGCAAGTACTTATTAGTGTACACTGATATTTATAGTCACACATTAAACTTAGGCTTGCAAGAACCATTCAACATCTTTATTTTTCTCCTGTAGTGCTTTTTTGGTTTGGGGTTTTTTTTTGGTTTGGGTGTTTGTTTTTTGTGGGTTTTTTTTTGTTTTGGTTTGGTTTGGTTTTTTTTTTTTTTTTTTCTCCAAAGCAGAGTTCAGGTTGTTTGGGTGCTTTAGGGTACGGCAATCATTTTTAAAAAGCTTTTTTTTATTTGGTTTATTTTTTTTTTAATATGGGGAAGAGCACCTTTCTTCTTTTCTTGCTAAAGAAGGAATGTTCAGTAATGGAGGAAACAAGAAGCCTTAATGCTAAAACAGTAAATGCATTGTTCAAATGTAGGCAAATGGCCTATATTTCATATATATATATATATATACACACACACGCACATGTGCACATATATGCACATTTTACTTCATGAGAAGTTAGGGTTACTTTATTTTCCATTAAGCTAATGTGTAAATGTAATCTTTACAAAACATGCAGTTCTGTCTGAAAGACGTCAGGGCATAAGTTACAGGTTGTTTCTGTATAAATCCAACCCCTTTCCTTAAAATACTATTTAAAACAAGTATGTGATATCTTTACTTGCAAAACACTATTTCAAACTGCAGTAGAGATTTCAAGCTATATACAGACTACAGTAACTGTTTAAAATGATACCTAAAAATGTATTTCAGGTTCGGGTGTGCATTTTTCACAGTCCTTAAGATTAAAACTTTCCTATAGTGCCAATTGTGATAGCATTATCACAGCACCATAATTTTCCTTTATCACTGTTGAACAATATTATTAGTAAGTGAAATTTGGGGTATTTGACCTTTATGCCCTTTCTCTCCCATATAATGAATATTTTTAAATTTGCAAAATCTTTTAAAATACTCATGCACAGAAGTCTTCCTGTGTATGGGGCACCAACATAGAAACATGTCTAGGTGCTATGGTCAAAGAGGTTCTCTGCCTTCCTTCTCCTGAAAGGAGTTGACTTTATTAATAATCTTGCATAAAACAAGATTTGCTTAACAAGAGCATCCTGAAAATACCTATTCAAAGTATGGGCTGAGTTTAGCTTTGGGAGGGGAAAGCGCAGAAGATCTGTGAAATGAACAGGCTAGTTCCCTGCCGTTGGAGAGGTTTTATTGTGTCAATTTCTACTAATGCTCTGAGATGAACAGTTAGCTTTATGTCTCTGTAAGCACAGAGGCTTCAGAGGAGCATCCTGTACTCTGTTAGGCTGCTCTCCACTTCCCTTTATTTTCCTCCAGTTTGCAGGTAGGCTTCTCATAGCCTATGGGTTACCACTTTCTTTTCTCCCCCAGGGTTCCTCTGGGTTGCATGGCAGAAGGGCAGAGCTAGTTACCTGAAAGCAATGAAATGTTCTCAGGCAGTGCTCTCCTCCTCTGCCCCCTCCTTACAAACGGTTTCTGTTCATCCCTCCTCAGTGCTGCTTCTCTCACAGAGAAGTTCACGGTCAGAAACTTTTGCAATGGAAGTCTAATGTTAATTGGCAGAGCCTGGAACTCACCCAGAATATATAACATATGCTAGTATTTAACATCTTTGAACCAGATGTTCAGCAAAACCAGAGATCTGACATCTCTGGAGATAATCACGTACCAGCCTCATCTGCAACCTTCACTCTTCCTACTCTGAGTGACACCTCCACCCATATCTGACAAAATTCACAGCACTCTTTCCAGATCATAGAGAGCTCCTGAGCAGATACCACACATTGGCACATGATGAGAAAGCATGAGGCTGTGTCATCGCTAAGGCAAAAGTTGTTTTTAAGGTAGGCTTCTTGAACACTGGCTCCCTTTCCTTCCTCTATACTTGAGCCACTTCGGAGTTGCCAGATATTACTGTTACTTTTTCCTATGCGCATGCCTTAAGGATTTCTCCTTGCACACTGTCTAGTGTTATCTATGTCCTGCCATGTTTTTACCATACAATTTTATGGACCCAGTATGTGCTTGATCATATTGTAGAAATAAAATAATTCAGCATGGTTATGCATGATTGAAAATCTTCTTTCTCTCAATCTGAACTGTAACATCTACTGTGCACCAGTCGATACAGCTTTCCCAAGTACAGAGCGCTGCTTGGAGATAACCTAATGATACAGTTCTGCAGGATACAATACATTATATAAAGTGGGAAACTTATTTCTTCCATAAAATTGTGTATTCAAATGTAGTCTTGGCAGAAACATACTACGTAGTATTCTCCTAAATTACAGGAAGCAAACTTAATGTTGCAGGGTATAACTGATGTACCTGTTTATTTTCAAGTGTTTGAGTATAGGTATGTGCTCTGCTTTACAAGAGTTTCAAGACTGACAGTTAATATCATTCTGAATTTACAAAAGTTTGTGGAGAGTGAAAACTGAAGAAATGAAATTATCTTTCAACTGTAATGTAAAATTGAAATAATAGCATGTTTCTAAACACGATCATACTTGCTGATCTCTAATTCGTGTCAGTCTGGTTTCCCCATGCTGCTACAAACAGTTATCTCCTACAAGTAGCTACAATCTAGCTAGGCCGTTTTTAAATTATGTAAAGCTGTCTTGTGGCAGTGTTCTTTCTGGTTTTACTTTCTCAGTCTACTGCTTTTCTTATGCAATGTACAGCTTCTCTTCTTTCTCTGAAAAGGTCTTGGAGCTCCTCCCAGTCCTGGGGTAGCTAGGAGAGAAGTAGAAGGTAACATAACAATTTTTGTATTCTAGAAATGGATTTCTAATTTAATACCTGAGTAATATTATTGCCCTTGTGATACTAAAGGTGGTTTCATGAAGGTATTTATTGTGTAGGATCTTTCTTCTTTTATTTAACATAGTGTTCAGACAGCCAAGTTGCTTCCTGTTTTTCAGTGATGGTATGAATTGTTATAGAAGGCATTGTTCATTTATGAAAAATGAAGTGAAAACTTAACTGCGCTAATCAAGAAGAATGCTTTCAAGGCTGACTCTCAGAGGAAGCTGTAGCTGACTGATTGCTAGAGTAAATACTATACCTGTAACTAAATCAGGAATCTAGGAAGCCTGATTTTTCATAAGGAACTACATATGTTCATATATTTGGGGGAGAGAAATTTCCATTTAAATAATTTAGCCTATAATTTAATATTTTGTCTCTTTCTAAAGAGCACAGTGTATCTATTTTGGTTCTGATACCTCAATGTATGTGACATACATTTATGAGAAGCATTTCTCTTGCATTATTCTAGTTGGAGTATGTGCGTATAGTGCTGAATGGGTCCTTTTTTAGCCATGCCAGCAGAGTCATGTTTTTGGGTTTCTTCCTATCCCCTCAGGAATGTGTCCCTTTGTAGCAAATATAGGTATGGCAGTAAAAGTCCTAATACAGTCACAGTCAAGATGTCCTCCTGTATACTACAATTAATTTTGGCTATATTGCTGGTTCATTTTTCTAAATTGACAAAATCACTATATGCATAGAATAGTTCAGGTTGGAAGGGACCTCTGGTGGTTATCTAGTCCAACCTCCTGCTCCAAGTAGGGTAAACTGGCACCAGGTTGCTCAGGGTACGAGTTGCATTACTGAGGACTGTACCCAGAAACCCATTCTAGCTGGTTCTAAGAAAGCAGGGTTGTCTGACAACTGGAAGCCGATTTGATAAACTAAGTGTCTTATGTACCACAGAGTATTCCTTCCAGTTACTGTAACTGACAAGGTGATTTTACCTTCCTGGGAAATAGGCAGCAGAAACACAAGCCAGAATCCTAAACCTCTTTGCCTGTTAGCAATTGTGCACTTGTCTGCGGTAAAGGTAATTTTTTCATATCTTGCACTTCCCAACTTGAATGTTGCATACAAGGTTGTCATTAGCATCAGCATGTAAATGTTGAGGTTGGTGCTGTAATATATTTATCCCATAAACAAAGAGAGTAGGTTGAGGAACTTTGGTGTAGACCCTGTAGATTGCTGAACCATGTATAATTACAGATGTACTCTTCTGATCGCATGATTTTTTGAATCAGCATGTTACATAAGTTCTTTTTGGTTTAAAGACTGCTGTTAGAGTATTTGCAGAATATACTACAAAAGAAAACAACTTCTAGCACGACTGAGAACACAGGGTACCTGTACAAGTGGGCATCTTTAGCTTGCAATAAATAGGAGGTGATTTGACTTAATTTGTAATGAGAAGGGTCAAATTACTTCACATGTGCCATGGGGTAAGAGTGTGCTAGAGTAACAGCTTAGCTGATGGATAGACTTTAATATGTAACAACTTTAAAAAAAAATCACTAATGTCTTTTTGCTCCCATTTTCATTAGTGATAATGTACCATTACCATATGATACCCATTTGTAGCTTATCTAACAAAGATAATCTAATTTTTTTTCCATGCTTCAAAGCACAAAAAAGTCCTGGAACACAAAGAAAAGATAACTTAGGTAATACAGATACATGCTTTGTACTAATTATAATACAGAAAGAAGTTGATTTTGAAATATGTTCTAAGTCAGCAATCTCTAATATCTGTTCCAGTTCGTAATCAGCCTCCACCTTCAACTGGAATTTCAAGTGCAGGAACTGCTGGATATGGTACAACCAGACCGGTAGGTATTCTATCTTAAAATAATTTTACTCCTAAGTTTCTCCAGCTTATTACGCTGGCGGTGGGTTTTTGTAAGTCATAACAGATGTAAGAAAATGGCAAAACTGATTAGTCATTTTACAGCTTATGTGAGTTAATTCCCTCAGCAATTCTTGTCTGTTGACTAAAAATACTTTCAAATATATACACTGGACATGACTTTATTGTTTTGCACTCTATGCTGTCACTTCATAGGCTGCCAAAGAATACCACATTTTATGTCCACTTTCAAATAACTGCAAAGTGCAAAGTTATTCTTCGTGTTATATCTTCCTGTTGACTACGTTGCTGATTTGGTATGATAAAATGTATTATCTTCTGTGCCGAAATGTATATCCTGATGGCAGATAATTGCGTGCAGGCAGTTAATGTATTATATAGGCAGCTGATATATTGCTGATGACTTCATATGTAATGGAATCTTGTACCTTGTTTTAAAAATTAATTTTGATAAGGGTCTTCATGTAAAAGCGAAACATTCAACTATTTCAACAAAACGTTCAACAAACATTAGTTCTGCATTTCATTCTTTATTTGTGGAACTGAACTGAAGGAACTGAGTGAAGGATTTATGGGCGCTTGAATGCTTCACTACAAGCAAGAAATCAAGAGATGGAAGACATCTGCCTTATTTCTCTTAACTGCAGCAAGTAGGAGCCTTGTGTTAGGGAAAGAGAAAGTGTTTTAATAGCTATAGGTCATCTTAAATAATTACTAAGAAATTGTATTGTTTGCTCATAATTCTTCACAGCATATTTCAGAGACAATTTTTGCAGCAGCATGAAGGACTTTTCATTCTCTACCTACATCAACCACAGTATTTGTGCTTACTTGTTCTCTCTGTTTTGGCTGTTCCAGACTCTTTAACTTAGATCATACCTTTTTATACCTGGACTTAGTTTTATAGACTAAAAAGCAGCAAAAGTTGGCTCTTTCTTATCAGTTTCTTGGTCATTAGAGAACTTTGTTTTCCTTCTCTAAGGCATTTTGCTCTTTGCATTGGGATAATGTTCACAACGACACGGACAGGATGGAGAGCACAGATATGAGTCTTTAGTAAGGCTAAAAAGCATTCTGCTTGCATGAACGCCAGTGGGATAGATACTGATGAGATTTTTTACCTATCTACAAATATGGCACCTCTTCTTTAATGCCATGTCTTTCTTTCAGCGAAAGTGATAGACCAATTGTTGCGAATGAGAGAGAGAGAAGAAGCCATTAAAATAAACTCTTGTGGTTAGCTGCATCTTTAAGTTAAATCCATATAGATTTGTTTTATAAAAGGTTGTAGAGTCCTTTTCTGCCTTTTAAATGAGCAAGAAACAAAAGAACGCTGCCAGCTGTGCAGAGATATCAGAGTTCTTGTAGAGCTTGAAGGAGTTGTACCTTACTGGTATTTGCCATTTCTATTGTACTCTTGTACAATATTGAAACCACTGAAAACTACTGTTGAAAGCCACCATTGAAGTCACTTTTTGCTGATTCATTTTTCTCAAAGAGATTGATTCTCACAGTGAACAGTTCTTGATCTTTGCACTTTTTTGTTATTTTCCCAGAAATGTAAAATGCCCTCTTCTAAAATTTGGATAAAGAAAACCTGGTATACACAGGAAAGAATGTATTCATTTATCACCATGTGCCTCACTTTTTTTTTTTTCTTTGTTAGTCTGGAGCCAGCACAGGATTTGCCATTTCTAAATCAAAATAATTCAGTAAAAAAATCAGGCGTACAGAATAGACTCCACCAGTATCTTGGAATTTGCATAAGTGCAAGAATTTTTGTTCATATGAACAAGATGGGGAAAAAAAGTAGTACTGTTCTCTTGTGCTGTGCTTCTCAACACCCAGTCTGGACTACAGTTAGAGCTGCTTGCCCGTTTCCAGAAACAACCATTGTACTGCAGTTGCCAGCATAATTTGACAAGGCAAAGCTGACTGCATCTCTTCTTTTGCAGACGTTGAGATTTTCTTTAAAAAACACCTAAGCAAACCAAAACAAACAAACAAAAAGCCCAAAAAAACCACCACAGCAAACCAACCAAACAAACGTAATAGAAGGTCTGAAAAAACATCTCCTAAGATCTGCTTGGCTTTTCAAGCCTTAGCTCAACCGTTGTTTGGATTTCCTAACTGACATTGCTTCTTCCCTTTTTCTCAGGTTGTTTTTTGGGCAGCATTTCATTTCAAGGATTTCAGGACCAGGGACAGTAGCCACGGCGGGCACTGCTTCCCACTGAGTGCTCCTGAGGATTATGTTAGACTTCCCTTCTGTTTCTTTTCTGTTCCTTTTTGATTTTTTTTTTAATACATTTTGGCAATTAATCCAACCATCCTTCTGCCTACTTTCAGAATATTCAAAGAAATGACAAAACACATCTTGGCAATCAAAGGGAAGGCAGATATTTCAGAGGTTAGGTGGTTTAAAGGATGTAGAAAGTTGTTAAGTGGACTCAGCCAAGCACAATGAATCAGATGTTACACAAAGTCTTTGAAGTAAAGTACATACATGTAGTAAAAGTAAGATCAAGGATGATCCTTGTTTTGTAGTGGTGAAGTATCTTTGCTTATTTTTAAATCATGTTTGTGTACAGAGTTGTGTAATGGGGTTTGCTCTGAAAACCATTTCTAGAACATCCACTGTTACACCAAGTACACAAAATTGTAGAGGAAACAAATCTTACAAACTATCTTGCCTCATGATCTTTTTTTTTTTTTCCCTGAAATCTAGCATTTTTATTCTAACGCTTTACATTCAGCTTTCAAGTGTGGTGCTTGTAACTCATTCATCTTCAGTTGTAATCTGGAATAGTTTCCTATTTCACTTTAAATACTGATGTAGGCTTTTTTATTTTGTTCTATGAGAGCAATTCCATTCCCAGCATATTAACTTCTATTCCAACAAGTTTGGGAAGACTCCAGCCTTCAGATGAGGCAGAATGTATGTTTCGTTAATACTGTTTGCTGAGGAACAGGAGTAACTGCCTTACAGTTAGCAAACATAAGTTTCAGAGAAAAGAACTAACCATGGTCTTTTATGCATATCTTGGACTTTCACTATATAAAATTGACTGTAGCTGTTATTTGCAAGTGGCAGGCTGTAATTATAGCCTAAAAGGTAGCTGGTGTCTACAATCTGCATTGACAGTGGGTTATCAATGTGTCCTCATGAGATCACCAAATAAACTAGTTGTTGGTTTTGTTGCTTACAACAATTCACAGACTTAGGTAAAATTAACTTACTAACAAAATAATAAGCGTTTCAAACATTGTTGCACAGGTAAATATTTATATAAAGTTGAAAACTGTTGTAAAAATCCTTTGCTTTCAATTGAACCCTTATAATGTCTTGAGAATATATTATTTGCTTTTACAGGTGCCTAAAAAATTATCTCAGCAACTGTTATCAAAGAATTTATTTTTCACGGGGCCCTAATTATCCTGAATCATTTAACATGTTAACTCCTGTTTACGAATAGAGAGGGACTGGTGGGAGATGTGGTGGTCGGAGGCCATCTTGGGCTTAGCGACCATGACATGATAGAGTTCTCGATTCTAGGTGAAGTCAAGAGAGGGGGCAGCAAAACCGCCACCATGGACTTCCGGAGGGCAGACTTTGGCCTGTTCAGGATGCTGGTAGAGAGAGTCCCTTGGGAGGCAGTCCTGAAGGGCAAAGGGGTCCAGGAAGGCTGGACATTCTTCAAGAAGGAAATCTTAAAGGCGCAGGAGCAGGCTGTCCCTGTGTGCCGTAAGACGAACCGGCAGGGAAGACGACCGGCCTGGCTGAACAGCAAGCTTTTGCTGGGGCTCAGGAAAAAAAGGAGAGTCTACCACGCTTGGAAGAAGGGGCAGGCTACTGAAGAAGAGTACAGGGGGCTCGTTAGGTCGTGCAGAGATGAAATTAGGAAGGCAAAAGCCCAGCTAGAGCTCAATCTGGCCACTGCTGTA
>WAAD01016656.1:29324-92210 GCA_013389945.1 Fregata magnificens
CGCACCTCCGGCGGGTGCGGAGCCCCGAAGCGGGGGGCCCGGCTGGCCCGGGCCTGGAGCACTGCTCGGCCTCCTGGGTATTTGTGCCCCGCCGGCCCGCAGGCTGGGAGCTGAAGGGCGGCGGTGGGAGGTTACTCGGCCGCAGCCTCGCAGGAGTCGCACCCCGGCAGAAGTTCAGAAGTGCCTCTCAAATCCCAGCTTAGCAGCAGAGAAGCCAAACTCCCCTAAATTTAAGAGAGCAGTGAATCCCCGCCAAAGTTGTCACACCACCTGTAAATTCACACTTTCTGGTCTTTTAGTGGTTTAGGTTTATTTTTTGGAGACCGTTTGGAGCTCTGAGCTTCCCACTGTACGTGGCTGAAAAGTCACGCGTTGCGTGACTGAACTGCTGCGTGTCTCGTCCCGTAGTGGCCGCATAAATCCTTTGTGAGCAGAGGTGTACCCGACGCCTGAATGAAATTCTCCCGTTGCCTAGTGCATGGGTGGTGCGAGGCATCCACTTGCCACGTGACGGAGAGTCACTGGATGCGCCGAAATTAGCGCTTTAGTTCAATTCAGGAGTCGGCTTTTAGAAAAACATCTACTGTTTGTCCCTGCTGACCACGCTTTGGTTTGCTTTGTGGATCAGCCTGGGAACGCACGAACTGGGATTCCCTTCGGATGAGACTGACCTGAAGGGTGCAGTCCATCTACGCCTGACGTCCTCCAGCCTCAGATATGTATGTAGTGTCTGAGGCCATACTGAGGCTAATCTGAAATGAAGAAATTCCAAAACCCAGACACCGTGGTTACCATATTTTCAGCGCTCGCTCTTTCTACAGGTCTGCTGCTGTTGCTCCACGGTACTTGCTAATTTAGTCTCAGCCTTTATGTTTCTGTGTGCGTGCCTATATTCCCAGCCACGGGAACAGAATTGCCATTTCTTGGGGCCCGGGGTACTTCTGGTGTGTCTGTTGTGAGACGGATATGCTTTAATTAATATGTTGATGGTAAAGAGGCTGGAGGGCCTTCAAGGAAAGGATGCTGTGAAGTGGGCTGACAGCTGGATTAAGTTGTTCTGGGGGAAAGTAGCGAGTGTAGCTTGCAGGCCATGGATCAGACGTGGTAGACTAGACAAAAGGGTTAGGAAACTGCATCCACACGCTGTCTGCTCTCGCTGCGTGAGACTGCACTGGTAGCCAGTGCATACACCTCTGTTGTCTCAGCTGGGATTACCCTGTACCGTTGTTTCTTGACTAGACATAAGTTATCGTAGAGACTTTTTTATTTCATACTGGGTGTGAATCTGACCCCTTGGGTTGGATGTTGTATGGACAAAGCTATAGGTAGTCCAGTTACGTATTTTCTGAACTGCGAAGAAGTTCATTACTGTGTAACAATAAAATGTTTTTTCCATTTTGAAAGAAGTTGCTTTCCCAAAAGTACTTAGAAAAAGGAATATGCAGTCAGCTAAAGCTGACTAAGGAAATACTAAAAAGAAAAAGTTTATGGCCAGCAAGTATTGTCTAGGTTTGCATACCTGCACTGTGTCATTTGCTACATTGTTTCATATATATGTGAAATGTATGAATCATAACGTAATTACAGCACATACAGCTATATATTTGTGTGTGTGTGTATACCTTGTTATTTATTCCATATACTTACCTCTTCAGAAACTGAAGGCTAGGAGTAAGTTTTGCCTGCGTGTACATAATGTGCAAGGCTTTTGTAAATGGTGCGTTCTCAATAACACAGATTTTTAATCTTGTTCTCTAAACACTTTAAAGAGATGGAGGAGCTGGCAGAGCATGGTGTTTTCTTGCCTCATAATATGCAAGGACTGACAGATGAGCAAATCGAAGAACTGAAGTTAAAGGATGAGTGGGCAGAAAAGTGTGTACCAAGTGGTGGAAGTGTCTTCAAGAAGGATGAAATTGGGCGAAGAAATGGACATGGTAAATCAATCATAAATGTTTGTTCCTTTCCCTGCAGACACAGATAATCTGTAATATAGTGAGGAACACGAAAACCATAATTCTGGACCTTTCACTTTTACCTCACTGTCCTGGAAGATGAAAAAAAATGAGTAGATATTAAGTATACATATTTCAGACCAGCATGTTAGCTGGCTTATGTTTATTTGCTATTTATAAAAATAATCCTATAACTATATTAAAGTAGTCATAGATTCGTTAAGTAGCAGCTATTTCAAGAGCCTGCTTTCACAATAGATCAGCTAAAATATCAGTTACATATGTAAATCTTCTGCCTTGGATTAGGGCCTGGTGTAATGTTGATTTAAAAGCCTAAGTAGTAGTATATCTCTTCAGCACATATGTTATTTAACTTTACAACTGTAGTACTTGGAAGTAAACTCTGAAGATAAGTAAACAATTATCAGAAGCAAGTTTGACTGTTTCACTTTAATTTATTCTTTGCATTTGTAAATGCATACTTGTGTACTATTTTTCTCCAGAGGCTCCAAGATACATTAACAGGTTGTTTTTCTAACATTTCTCCTTCTTTCTCATTCGTTGTGACTGAGACTTACTGAACTCACTCCTGTCACTTTTTCCTTCTGCAACTCCAGCCAACTGGTTTTGCCTTAGCACTTGGTGTGTTTATCGAGCACCACTTTAGAGTTGAGAGCATGAGGACTGATTGCACAGAAGAGACCACGATTATGTTCTTGCTGTCTGTCCCTGTACTCCTGACACCACAACAGCCCTTGTCGGGTCAGCAGCCCTTCAGACGTTGATTGCAGGGCAGCTCAGTTAAGGAGGAATCTTTGAATAACTTAGTCTTAACTTGTCATACACAATACTCCAGGTGTCTTATTTTGGGGAAAATAATTCTTCTAACACAACACATTGCCCAATCAAATTTAAGCCTTTGCTGAACTTGATTAAGAGCTTATATTATCGTGAAATGTTTTCCCTCCTAACTGTGTTCTCAGAAATTGCTGAGTGTCTCGTACATAGGCATGCGGACAACGCCTGTCTTGTTTGGCACGGTTGTGAGCAGTGTTGGACTTTACAGTAAAAAATTTGCAAGCAACTTTAATGTAAGGACAGTACCACTTGTAGTTGTACTCGGGCATTTATTTGTTAGTGGGAGGGCAGCTTTGTAATATTAACAAAGTTACAATATTGAACAGCATGTAAATGTGGGCCAAATTAAATACCATCAAATGATGCATTTAAATGTTCAGCTGTGAATGAGGATGATTTAATTGGATTTTTGGTTTGGGGGAGAGGCTTTTTATAACAGTTAAAATAGGTAATTATAGTATGAAACACACATTGTATTTGCAAAACTACATTTGCTGTTAGATTGAAATTTTAATTGGAAAGAAGTCAGAAAACTCCAAGCTCTTGTCCGCTTTTATGCACATCTGCCAGCACAGCCCACAATAGTCGTGAGTACGGCATGGGAAAGAGAGTCTTGGTTTTGGCTGTGGTGAGTGTGAGATTATGGCTGTTGCTTTCTACGCAGTATTTTTGTCCCAAATATCAATGGAATGTCTTTGTGGAAAAGTAAGTTTGGCTCTCCCAGGAGAAATACTGTTTTGTTTCTTAAGTTAGTAAGAAGTACGGCAATGAACTAGCAAACTGGTAGACAGAGACTGCAACTTAGTAGTGTCTCTCTTGCTTTGTGATTTACCAATGTTTCATTTGCTTACAGTAGAGAATAACCTGGACAAGTCGTTTGCTTGGTTTCTTTATAATCAGTGTAGACTATTAAATATGTGTCTCTTCTTTTTAGCTCCAAATGAAAAAATGCAGCAAGTTATAAAGAAGACAATAGAAGAAGCCAAGGCATTAATCTCTAGGGTAAGTTTCCTGAAGTAGCATGTGGTATGCGGGACTTTCTTAATAGGTGCTATGTAGTTGGGCAGCTTAAGAAAAAATAGACTTTTTTCAGTGCAAGGGCTAACAATTTTTGAGTAATATCATGAAGTGATGTGAACAGTCTAATAAAAACTGACACTTCTGTTAATGATTTTCTTAATGGCTTTTGGCAAGCTGGTTCGACAAGTTAAGGAATCAGATA
Organism: Fregata magnificens; assembly: GCA_013389945.1. Lineage (NCBI taxonomy): Eukaryota > Metazoa > Chordata > Aves > Suliformes > Fregatidae > Fregata > Fregata magnificens. The sequence goes on from WAAD01016656.1 coordinate 33,360, forward strand.
TTAAACTCCAAGTGAATGCTGGCAGCTGAGACCACATTGAATCATAGAATCGCATTTAATTTTGCCGACACGCTCTGAATTTGCTATTGATGCATTCTTTAGGCGAATGCTTGTCATGTTTTCTGGTGAAAAATTAACTGCATTCTGGGATGTTCCTGGAATAAAATACCTTTTGCTCATTAACATAGTCTTTTGAGTTTTATGTATAATTAATTGAAAAATGTGTTCTAATCCCTTACATTAGGCCTTGGTTTTACAAGCACTTGGACTCATGCTCAGTCCCGAAGAGTTTTTGTGTTTAAAGATAAGTGTGAGGGTATGCCCTGATGGGACTATGGTCTCAATTATTCAGCCTCGCTTTACGAAATCTGTAGATGCTCTGTATTGTGTCTCAGCTTTCATATGACTTTGAAACACAAAATTAAGTAATATTTATTATCAGATTGCTTTTTTGGAAACATCTGCAAGTAATTTTCTTCTCCCTACCCCTGCAATTCCAGGAATTAGTATGTGTGGAACTTTAAAACAGCTTTAAACCAGTTATGCAAGTAGATAATGTTACTGAATTTTTTGTGTTGCCTGTGTACTGAAATTGGCCTTCTTGGCTGTTTCGTTGCCGATAACAGTGTCATATCAGTCATTTAGAGTGAGCAGCTCAGTGTTTCCAAAGGCCTTGTGGAGACAAGCAGAGGAGCTGCCCTGTTGCTTGGCAGTGCTTCCAGTGCGCTGAGGTGCATCAAACCTTTCCTGAATTGAGGCAAGATTTCAACCAAACTGTTCTGAGTCAAAGCAAAATCTACGCAAAATGAGAGATGTTTCACGTTAAAGCTTCTGGACTATAAAGATTTTCTCCAGATAGACTTTTTTTTTTCTGTTGGATTGCATCTCATCAACTCTGTTTCTAAACAGGGAGGAAGTTAATAATATGTACTTCTTACTTCTTGAGTTGAAAATATCTGCAGATCTGGTCTCCACTTTGCAGGTCTTCCTGGGTGAAACTTCCAACTATATACCGTGTTGTCATTTACAATAAAAAGTTGCAAAATTGCCACACTGCATGCTGACTTACTCCAGAAATTACTGCCCTTCACTGGTGAATGAAGTTAAGGATAGTTTGTGAAGTGGTTTGTTAGGTTCATCACTTTATAATGATGAAAATGAAGAAACATGCCTGTGTATTTTTAAAAAAAAAAAAAAAAAAAGGTTGATCATCTGAGATGGAGAAACCAATTGTACTTGCCAGTTAACTCGTTAAGAATGTCCACAAGGAGGCAACATTCTCTTACTCTCTTTTTTTATAAACCTTGTTACTTAAAATATTGGAACTGTTAAATCCATAAGCAAAACCTTTTTCTTCTCTTCCAGACGCATCTTGTTTTTCCTCTATCCGTTGCAGTAGGGTTTGGAATGATCTCAAGTATTTGATCTTACAGATCTCTGCATAAGCTGTGCAATAGGCCAAGCTTTACTCTTCTGCTCACATATGCTCTACTTTTTTCCTCAAGTTTTAGGCCCCTTCTCTAGCCCTCCCTTGAATTCTGCTGTTTTGAATCTTGGTCATGAATCACAAGTACTTGGAACAAAAGACTCCCCATCCAGTTTCTGTGGTCATATGTGTACTTACTTGAATGCCTGTATCCCACAGACATTTGTTACTGAATGCCTCCTACACAATGTAGTGAAGATCTCTCTCCCCCATGCCAGTGTAAGCAAGCTAAGTGGAGGGGGCAAAAGTGTAGTGATGTAGTCAAAAGTTGATATTCAAACGAGAAAATTTGTGCTCCTAATAACTTTGTGCAGCCAGTTAGCTTTGCTCAAATATCCCACTGTCGAACCTTTGAACTGACTACAAAGCAAAGTCTTTCTTCATATTTTTTTAAGTTACTAATGATCCCTGCCTGTATTTCAGAAACAAGTTCAGGCCAATGTGTGTGTTAATATGGAGATGGTGAAAGATGCATTGGACCAGCTCCGAGGGGCTGTGATGATTGTGTATCCAATGGGACTGCCTCCACATGATCCAGTTAGGATGGAGTTTGAAGATAAAGAAGACTTGTCGGGAACTCATGTATGCAGTAATGTATTTGGGTTATATGTAGTGCCTGGGTTAAATATGTGCTATGCTGTTCTCCATTTTATCAATGAAGGTTGTTTTCATTTGCATGACAAGTTTTGTTTAATATCTTTGGTAGTTTATGTAAAAGCACACCAATAGCTTAACTAGAAATAAGATGAGTGAAGTTTATTTCAAATGTTACATATGAAGTTCAGGTATGTCTGGGACTCATTTTAAGTAGCTTGTCATTTCTTTCTAATGCCAGTATTGAGAATTTATTGCCCAAAGTGTTTGTTAGATCAAGATTGAATGGAATATGAAGAAAAATGCTGTAGATTAGTATGAGGAGAAAGCTGTAGCAGAAGTACAGTGTAAAATTACACTGGCCTTTCTGTTAGGAATTCCAGAAAGATTTTCACAGAAAATGTTTCTGGTTTTGAAAAAAAGCAAAAAAACACTTTACCTTGTTTGTTTATTTGTCACAGGCTGGACTTGAAGTTATAGAAGAATCAGAAGCACAATTATGGTGGGCAGGAAAGGAGTTGAAAGAAACAAAGTTGCTCTCTGACTATGTAGGCAAAAATGAGAAAACAACCATCATTGTCAAGATACAGAAAGTAAGTATCACTGGGAGATTTCTTTACAAGTTATTCACCTTCGGCTGTCTAATTCTCTGTGGAAGAGAATTGTCTGTAGGTGTAGAAAGTGGATTAGATTAGTTCTGGCTTGAGTGTCTGTCATAGTTTAACCCCAGCCAGCAACTAAGCACCACACAGCCACTCGCTCGCTCACTCCCTCCCGGTGGGATGGGGGAGAGAATTGGAAGGGTAAAAGTGAGAAAACTCATGGGTTGAGATAAAGACAGTTTAATAGGTAAAGCAAAAGCCGTGCATACAAGCAAAGCAAAAGAAGGAATTCTTTCACTACTTCCCATCGGCAGGCAGGTGTTCAGCCATCTTCAGGAAAGCAGGGCTCCATCACACGTAACGGTTTCTTGGGAAGACAAACACCATAACTCCGAATGTCTCTCCCCTTCCTTCTTCTTCCCCCAGCTTTATATGCTGAGCATGACCCCATATGGTGTGGAATATCCCTTTGGTCAGCTGGGGTCAGCTGTCCCAGCCGTGTCCCCTCCCAACTCCTTGTGCACCCCCAGCCTACTCGCTGGTGGGGTGGTGTGAGAAGCAGAGAAGGCCTTGGCTCTGTGTAAGCACTGCTCAGCAGTAACTGAAACATCCCTGTGTTATCGACACTGTTCCCAGCACAAATCCAAAACATAGCCCCATACTAGCTACCATGAAGAAAATTCACTCTATCCCAGCCAAAACCAGCACAGCGTCTTAAAACTGTTCATCTATTTTAAGGTTTTAATTTATTATACTCTAAGTTTTTCTTTGGTAATTCCTTTGCCTGTCAGTTCAATACTGTAGTTGCTATTACTTGCTCCATAGCACTTTTCTAAAGTACAGCAAAGAGGTATATAAAAATAGATGAAATACAAACGGAAAAGTTTAAAAAAACCTTGACTGGCTCTCAGTTCTATCTTAGTGCAGAGCACTGAACAGACCCAGTCATTCAGTGTGCCCAGTTTTTCTAATCGTACTTGTGAATGATTTTGTCTCCATATTCTGGCTTTTAAAAAACAGTTTTAATGTTTTGTGCATATGTGGTGTGGATACCTCTCATCCCCATTTCAGTCTGTTCTGTGTCTGAAAGACAGTGTCTGTAACTTGGGAATTTCCTGCCTGTGGTGTCCTGAGTTTCTTCATGGCAGGTCCTCAAACTGTCTCAGTTGCATTGGAAATGTGGACATGCATCTTCTTTGAGAGGACACAGGTTGTGGAGGAGCCTGAACTTACGCCCTCTCAAAGTGTCCAGTGAGAACTCTCTGAGGGCTACAAGGAAGAACAAGCTGGTGGGGCCCGCACCACCCAGTTGCGCTGTTGGCTCCAGCACACCTAAAGCTCCCAGCTGAATTTTTTTTTTGAAGAAAGGAGAATTTCCCGTTGTCAGATGTGGTGAAGCAGATGAGGCCTTATGTATTAGTTGTGAACACAGGTCTGAGTCATCCTCTGGACTAATGAGCTAAAATGAGGCAAAGATCTCCTGCTGCTCCTCAGTTTTATAGACCTGATGCTTCAGCAAAAGCCAGTCATTAAGTTTATACTGGTGTCTGATGCAATGGCCATGTTCTTGCAATAATCAGAATTAGTACCAAGCTACTGGGACTGTTCATTATTTTTTTGGACAAAGTGATTTTGTACTAACTGTGCAGTTGGGTTCATCTCTGGTGAGAATGCCATACTCAAGGGAAGAATGTTTGGTGTTTCAGTTGACTTTCAGAGCTTTGTCAGAAGATGCTCACCCTGTTCATATGTGTATATATATATGTGTGTGTGTGTATAAAATACCACATTCAGAGGGTGCTTTTGTGAATGTCAGATGTCTCAGAGTACTTATCCATAGCTCAGAACTATTCTGGAGCTGCATTTCACTTCCATGTCAGTGAGAGCTTCTCTGCCACAGAAAACATTAATATTTATGGCAGATGTTGTTATCTGCAGGTGTCTGCAATACAGTTCCTCACAGATAAGTCAAGTGATTTATGTATTTGTCATTTAGAAGACTAGAATTGCTTTCTCTTTCCTATCAGGGTGACTGAAAAATTGTGTGACAACTCAACAGCCATTGAAGTGTAGGCTCCCAGGAAAGTTGTCTCACCGTTTAATTAGTTGATGGACCTCTTCAGAGAATGCAAAGTAGTATGGTGGTTTTCTGTCTGACAAGGGATGCCTGCATTCTTGGGTTGGAGAGCTAATTTAAACCACCTCAGACCCTTTTTGTTCCAGAGACGATTCACCATCTCCATTCAAACTGTTCTGTTTGCTATCGTTGACGATAGCTCTCATGCGCTATTTTCTGCTGTGTGCATCATTTCTTCCATGAGAACAGTTGCCTGGAAAAAAAATTCTTTTCTTTGTAGTAACAAATAAAATTTCTTTTATTTGTAGTGTTTTGTAACTGCCTTCCTTCCCTGCTTTACTAAGTCATATGCCATCTTGAGTCTGTATTAGCAGGGGAGCTAAAGATGGATGGGCCTATCCTGAGACATCTAGAACGGCCTTAAAGCAGAGAGATTTATTATGTCTTTTAGAGCGGAAGGTTAAGTAAAAGAGACTCAATCCTGTTTGCAGCTTCCATTGATGTCCACAAAATTGACAGCATGATTCAGATGCTGAGATGGAAAAAATAATTCTCACTTGAATGCAGCAGAAGTTTCTCAACATTTATTTTCCTGCCTGAGGGACCTTATTAAGTTTGAGAAATCCTATTGTCTGAAGAAAGGTTCTGCTATCTTTTCATAGCAGCTTCTCTTTTGTATCGTAAATGGCATCATAAATAAAATTTATGATTTCCCTTTCAGAAAGGACAAGGAGCTCCAGGGCGTGAACCTCTGATTAGTCATGAAGAGCAAAAACAGATGATGCTCTATTACTACAGAAAGCAGGAGGAACTTAAGGTAACAGTGTCTTTTTACAGTATGTGAGCTGTGCTGTTGTAGACACTAACGGCAGGTTATATTCATTACCGCCTTCTTAACCTGTCGGTTCTGCTTACAGAAACTAGAAGAGGATGATGACGACTCATTTCTAAATGCTGAGTGGGCAGACAACCACGCTTTGAAAAGGCAATTTCATGGTGTAAAAGACATCAAATGGAGGCCAAGATGAAGCTCTGCAAGCACCACTTTGCCTCTTTAAGCTGTTTGGTTGATACACTTGTTTGCAACGAGGAGTTCTGTTGTGTGCGCTAGATTCTGCTGGCAGAAGCTGAAACTGTCACTTAGCAGATGCCTGTTTCAGCCTTAGGTTTTCAATAAAAGTTTACGTTTCTATGTAACTGTAGCAGCACTTGCCTCTGCAAAGAATAGAATCAATCCTGTTGAAGTTCGTTATTTTATTAGAAGCTTGTAATTTGAATATTAAAATATTGAACTATTTGATAGATAATATATCTAGTAAATATGCACTAGAATGTTTGGTATTGTTTTGAGTGGTCTTTATACTTTCTTCCGGATTCTTGCATTTCTTTTAGATGGTACGGTCTGTAGACGGTAATTTATTTCATAAGAAATCAGTTTTCCCAGGCTAATCCAGTGAAAGTTAGTGATTTTTATGTGCTTGTTTGCATTTCAACGTAGCTAGTTCCAAACTGTCATTTTTAAATGAGTTGACCTCTTAACAATTGTTTAAAGGAAGTATTTTTATATAAACACAAATAACATGAAAATCCTTGTGGAATGCTTCATTTTCATTCTTTTGGTTTACTTTTCATTGACATTGGAAGCCAACCTAGTGATCTCATTCAGTTTAACAAGCTGTTAGCCATTTTGCTTTTATATAAAGATTGACAGAAGTATGTGTACAAAAGTAAGCATTATTTGCAAGTAGATTGGATACAATAAAACCAAGTTTAATAAGGCAAGATCTCTAACATGGAAGTACTTCTAAGGTTATGACTGGATTAGAAGTGTTTTGTTTCTCACAAATCAGCATTTTAAAATCAGAAATCATGAAATTTATCAGAGAGTGTTTCCACTATATGCCCGATGTTTAGGATCCTGTTACTGTTTCTAAAATGTATCATCAGTCAGTTCTGGGTTCAAGACTAACAAAGCAAATGCTAATAGACTTGAAGCAAATATTGTGTCTGTTTTTGAAGGGAGGATTCTGATTTGAAATACTGTATGACTAATGGATAATTAAATCTCTAGAATTATCTAGGTAGATAAGTAAAGTTTAGAAACAAGCTGCTCAAGTTTTATGTGTTTAGACTTCTGTGTCCTTAAAGGAGACGCTTTTCTATGCAGGCAGACGTGCATCCTCGTCAGGTTGCTGAGCAGTGGAAAGCCAGGGTGCCCTGAAAATTCTGTGTGAGGATCAACTGAGTGTTTTAAGAAGAGGTGAACCGATGTGGGCACTCACAGACAACAACTAAAATGATGTCTTTGTTCACACCCCGAAGCAGTCGTCCCTAGGGCAGCAGGGAGCTGGGAACGCCCACCTTTTCAGTTCTGCAGCGCAGAGAGGCAAGCCAGCTAAGGGCGTTGGTTTTGTAGTTTGCAGCAGACTTCAGGATACCAAGTTGCCCCTGCCCACGTGTGCTTCCTTTCCACCTGAGCCAAACTAGATCACGTTCACAAACTACGTCAGTCTCCAGAACAGGCAGTTGCTCATCAGCGTGCAGTTTAAGGCAAATTTTAATGCAAAATATTTTTTGCAGGTGCCACGTTATGGCACTGTGGTGCTAGGGCTGCTCAGCAACTCTGGAAGTCAGATGGGTTATGTTTGCTGTCTGAACTTACACCCGCATTTGACATTTTTCATTGATAGTTTTTTTGTCTTATTCATGCCCTAATCCTCATGTCAGGAGGGCTTAGTGGCAGAGACATTTGAAAACACAAACGTCTGAGATATTACCAGCCAGAAGCTTCCTGTCTTGCCAAACCTGCCAGTGCAACAAGATGGAAGTAAATTCTGTGGCCGTTGACTGTCTGCTAAAAATACCTGGCTGTGGCTCTCCAGATTCACAAATCTCAATTGTGCTGGCTTAAATCTCTCTGCTTGCTTTTGTCATTGTCAAATAACAAAAAGAAAGTGTTTTGCTAGCTGGTTTTTTCCATTGCAATGAAAAAATCATCATTTTCTTTAAGGATTGGTATGACGGAAGAGACACTGATCAAGTTAAACTGAAATGTTTGTTGAACTTGGACCTGGAAGACTGAATACAGAAAAGAGAATTAATGTCATTAACTATTAATGGTGTTTTTACTTCAATCACTGATTCTTTTAGGGAAGTTTTGTGTCTGGTAGTTTTTCTGGAATATTAACTTTACAGTAACATGTTTTTTACACCACCACCCCCCCACCCCCCCCCCCCCAAAAAAAAAAAAAAAAAAAANAGCATGTGGGATTTTTCTAAGTTGCAAAACTACAAATATTTTATATTTTAAAGCTACTTGGAATTATTTCAATGTGTCAAGAAAATGGAGCAGATTTTAAAAGAATACCTTATTTTACCACTCTGTCAGATGAAAATCAGTGTCCTGTACAATTCCTTGGAGGTTTTTAACCATTTCTATAACTGAAGGGTTTTTTCCTAATGTGCTCCTTTGCTGTCATCAAAGGGTGGAGTGAAGAAAATCTGGAAATACTTAATTTCTTAATATCACTGGCATCATTGCAACCCACAGAGATATGATGAATCTTCTCGATCCGTAACTGGGATTGGCAGCACTCAGTGAAATCATTATAGAATCATAAAATTCATTTATTTATTATAAAAGCTATTAGTCACCTAGCTCCAGTTCCTGATCAGTCCTACCGGTTGTAAGAGGCTCAGGTTGCCAGAGGTGTTGCTGTGGCTTTTAAGGGGGCTTCTACAGATACAAACCCTCTCCCTCCTCTCCCCTCTCTCTTGCGATGTTCTCCTTAATGGGTTTCGCAGGGATGCGTACAAATGCTGTCTGAGGTCCCAAATTTCAAAACAGGTTCAGGAAGGTAATTATTTTGTTTGGGCCATTATATATATCCTTCCAAAAAATCAAATTACTGTTTATAGATTAATGACTAGGGTTGTTGCACATTTGTTTCCCTCTTTTCCAGCAATGTTCTAAAATATTTATGTCCTTTTGGCAGCCAGAAAAAAATGCAGCCCTGTTTATAAGCTTCTAAAGCAAGTTGTGTGGCAGCCTGGCACATTTTGTATCCGGGGGGGAGTTATAACCTGGCGGTTCCCAAACTAAATTCCTCCAGGGTTCACTTTGTTTCCTGTGCTGCTTGTGACAAGAACTCCCACTCCCCAAAATCTCATCTTTTCTGTTTAAGGAGCCGGCTGAGGACAGCCAGCTGTGCCGTGTGGTTTTTGTTCTGCCGACCTGGGAGGGAGATTCCCAAAAGACGGACTTGCCCATAAGCTACCTGGTCTAGAGATCCGCTCCGGGATCAGGAGTTGTAACGCGACCATACCTAGTGGGGTTTATTTATTGGCATTTATGCACCCCGGTACTTACTTGCCTGCTCCTCGTTATTTGAAAGTAGCTTTTCTTAGTTACTTTAGTTGAGTCATAACTGCATTGAGATTAGTGGCTGTGGCAGGAAGCTTCCCAGATGTTTTGGATCAGTTGTAATGAATGCTTGAAAATATCCGACTGAATCCCTCTTACAAATAGAGCTTTCATCTTAGATTAGTATTATTCCGAGGAGTTTGTTCTGTGCGCTCCCAGTCCTGTAAATAACTGAAGTCATCGTTGGCTTTTGGCCGTTTGATTTAATGTCCTTGATACCAGGAAAAGTATTCAATAGCAGAGGAGACAAAATGAAATTAACATAAGCAGTAAAGTATCTATATGCCCCGGTTCTCGCTCGTTAAACCCCGCTGCGCATCCGCGACCGCAAGTAACTGGTTTTCTGTGACAAAACCCTAATGCGTTGCTAGCGCCTTCCTCCCAGCAGAGTCCTCTCTGCAGCTGGCATACGTGTCAAAGGAGCCCGAGAAGCTTTACTGTATTTCCAAGTCTTGTTGAGAGTTATTGTTTCAGTGAAAAAGAGACTTCTTAAATTACCATTATATGGAGGATTCCGAGGAGGGGCGTTTGAACAGGACCTTTGATTATGGTGCTTATAATATCGTAATTTCCTCTCTAAAAGCGAGGGAAAATCAGGCATAGGAAGTAATTAACACGGAAGCAGCTCCGTTTTATTCTACCTACCTTTGACTGCTGTTCTCTGCTGTAATTGGCCGTTTTCTTCTTTAGCTGAGAAAACAGTCCATAGGATCAATGCTCTTCTGAGTTCTCACAACAGCACCTGTGGATCTGCTGGATTCATTTGTTGTGGCTGAAATTGAATGAACTTGCTGGAGAAAGATGAAAGAGTCCAGGAACAAAGCAAAGCGTCTAGATATTTCTATATCTACTCTAAAGAATTTGAGAATTATGAGATAGGAACACCACACGTAGGTTTGCAAATGTGCCAAAGCGTTTTATCTTTCTTCTAAACTGTTTATTTCTGGAAGTTTGATAGCAGACGTGTCCTTCTAGAGGGAAAATCTGTTCTCTATCAAAGGGCACACACGGCAGAACGTTGCTAAAATGTTTATTTTGTGGCCATCACCATCCTGATTAATGGAAATTTATATTATGTGTTGTGAAAGTTGCTAATGCCATTATAATCTTTAATGTGGTATTGAGGTTTCCTTGAACAGGAGTGTGAGAGGAAGCAAGGCACGGGCACTTGGTGCTGTGTGGACGTGGCTCCTGCGCTGCTTCCCCCTCCCCGGGAGGTCGGGGTGCGGGGCGGGTGCTGCTCCGCAAGTGCTGCTCTGCCTTGGGACACTGACGCCGCTCCAGGCCTGCCCCGCGCCCGCCAGCGTGTTCTCCTGACTCCGCAAACGTATTTTCCTGTTTTGTTTTACTGCCTGAGGGTCGTGGGCAAAAGCCACTGGGGAGCTGGAATTTGGCTGTTGTACTGGAAGGTCTTAGCGCAAGGTGAGCCTAAGATACACAAAGTGTTTGAAAATACTCCGGTGATATTTCCTGATTATTTTCCATCTCTGTTCCCCCCTCCTCCACCCCACAAACCCTTGTGCTCAGTTGCAGGTTTTGCGAATGTCAGGAGGGAACCGCCGTCTGCATGGCTGCAGGATGGGGTGTCTGTGGTGGGCTGCCCTTGACCCCAGGAGGCTGGTGAGCACCCGGTCCCCGACTCCATGCCAGAGGTGGGGGCCCAGTGGGTGCAGGGAGCTGGAGCCGCTGCTTTCAGCAGCGCTGACGTCCCGCCTGGGTGCAGATCTTGTTCCTGCTCAGCACCAACAACCATGGGAGCCGGGAGTCTGCAAAGGTCTGGCCTGATGGGGCCAGGAAGCAGAGGACACGCGTCACCACGGGCAGCAAGGTCTCCCTGCCAGCAGATGGGAGGATTTCCCAACTGCCGGTGGCCTCCCGAGCCTGTGCGCTCTGCCACGCCAGTCTTGGAGGAAGATGCAACGAACTGTATCCGCCTGCCTGGCTGTCGTTGGTGTTCGAGTTGGGAGTCACCAAGAGCACGAGCTCACACCTTTCCTCCGGCTGTTCCCATCCTCGCCCACCATCTCGGGGCGCTGGGTGACGGGGCGGCAGTGGCTCGGGACGCCTGTGGGCTGCCCCCTCCTTGCCACCCAGCCCCAGCTGCCCACACGTGCTGGGGGTGCAACTGTGCCTCCCCCAAACCCACCCGCCCGCCTGCGTCGAGGGCTGTGCGTGTCCCTGTCCCGTGCTCCGGTGAGTACGGGCCATACGGCAGCTACAGCGGGGTTGTGTTGAGAATGAGGAAGTTTATAGCAAAAATAGGAAATCTGGCGCTTCCTCAAGGAAAAAGAAAAGGTAATTATTGTTTTATTCCAAGGGTCGTGTTTGTGAGAGCAGCTCTCAGCAGGGGCTGAGTAATACAGCCAAGTACTTACAACGTTGCAGTTAAAAATTGTTGTGTGGGGATTTTTTTTGACCTGATAATCAGCATACAGCTGCCGCTCATGTTACTGTGTAAGGGTCTGGGGACACCGCTGTGTAAGCGGCATGATATTTCACACCACCTCTGCTTTGTCTCTCACCCAAGCGACAGCTCGGGCAGTTTAAGGATTCAACCCATAATTGTCCCCAGAGCAGTGGTCAGTTGTGAGTTTGCAGTTCTGTTTTTTCCTGCCTCTCCCTCCCTCAGCAACGCCCTGTGGCCTCATTCAGAAAAGGACACTTCACCTCTTTCCTGATGAGGGATTTTTTTGGAAACCCCGTTTTAAATTTTTGCTGCGGATAGATCGGCAGGGTGGGGGAGTTGCAACGCAACCAAAAGGCTGGAGAGCAGGGGTTGTTGCAGCTCCAAAGGCTGGCTTCCAGGTGTGGTTAGAGCTGGTCGCAGGCTCGTAAAACAATTTAGGTGGGGAGGACCTCTTGAGGGCTGCTGGTCGTACCGCACACTGGGAGTGGGGCCTGGTTCTGAACTAGATCCAGCTTCAAAACTAGATCATGTTGCTCAGGGTCCTGATTTTTCAAAAGAAAAACAAACAACAGGCAGCTCCGTTGTGACTGGACCTACCAAGGGTTCCTATGGATTTTTATCTCCCAGCTGGTTGACTCTACTGTACGAAGAAGGTGTGAGCTCTGGCTGATGCTTTCAAGCTCTCGCTACCCCAGGAGAAGAGCAACTGGGCATTACCATCGTGTCTTCGGGTCTTAAATACATAGTCTTAAAAAAAGAGTCTGGGGAGTTGGATAGGGCTGGCTCAGCACCCATCCCACGGCCGGCACGCCGGCGATCCTCTACAGCCGCAATTGCTCTGCAACAGGGATTGTTAATGGATAGTCACTAATTCCTTTCCCCTACACCGGATGCATATTTGTCAGGTGCCCTGGGCATTTGAAGGCATGTTCCCGGCGTCTGATGCCTGCCCAGGCTGAAACCAGGATGTCACTAGAGCTGTTTGTAACATCAAGCTGGGATTTGTCTCTTTCTCCACGAGAAGCCATAAGTTCTGCCATTTTCTACAGTGCTGGAAAGGAGTTTTTTACTACAGTACTGGGCCAACCACATGTTGGGTCTGTTTTTTTTTTTCTTCCAGAAATGAGAACATGAGAAAACAAATCAGTCTCCTAAGGCTGAAGGAGATCCCTGGAGGACTTGGCTTGCCAGGGGCATCTCAGAGCGCCTGGGCCAAGGGTGACCACTGTGGAGCAGCCACCCAGGGGGTCTGTTGGGGCGGCACTGCTCGGGGGCTGGCAGGGGCCCCACTTTGTCTTCATCTCTAAAAGTGACACTTGGCAGCAGAGCGGGGACCACCCTCACACTGCTGAAACCGTGGAGTGAGGCGCACCAGCAGATGGGGTATTTGGGGCACAGGCCTGGGCAGTACGGCATGCTGGCATAGGGCTCTGTGTGCTGCAAACACAGCGGGGCCGAGTCATGCTCCTTGGCAGGGTCTCTGTGCTGCTTTTGTGCTCCCAAGCTGGAACCGAGCTTTCTGGTGCCCAAACCCACATCTCCTCTGAGAGCAACAGTGCTGCTGCCTCCGTGGTTCTTTGCAGGGCTCGCTCCAAAGCTCACTGGAGAGTGACCCCATTTGCTTCACAGGGCCTGGGTGGGCTTTGGGAGGCCAAGAAAACCCACTGCAGACGACGTCACAGGTGACGTGAAATCCCCTGCCTTCGCCCGTGCTTGAATTCTCCATCGCTCAGCCACGCGCCTTGCAAAAAAGGATGTTTGTGGTCATTTACCCCTCAGGCTTCCCAACGTGCAGATGAAGCCAACAGGATGGTTTCCACATCTGGTTTTGGTCCTTTACTCCTTGTTCGCATGTGTATGGTTTTGCTTTCCCAGGCTTTGCTTTCCCAGGTTGCTCCAGGCTCTGCCCTCACCCCGGCTCGCCCCCAGCCCTGCCCGCACCTTCCTTCCCTGCTGCCCCCTCCCTCCAGCCGCCCCGGGCACCAGCGTGCCGCCCCGCCGATCACAGGCGCCACCCACGAAATCACTGGGGTGACGCCGGGGATTTTTGGCTGCAGTGTCACACAAGCGTTAGGCACGCCACACCTGAGTGGCTGCTGATAAAAGGTGTGAGTTTTGGAAGGTTTTATTTACTGCTTCCTGCAACCTCAACCAGGGATTCCTGGTGGAAAATTCTGGGTTATTTTAAAGGCAGGAGTGGGGAGTTAAAGCAGCCACACCAGCACTGCACATTGCCATCCAGCAAGTTTAGGTGTTAATGCTGGGTCATATTGTTTTCATTTTATGCACGTAGCATAAATCTAATAGTTACAGCCAAACAACTTGCAAGATCTCCTTTGTAATATTTTCTTCTTAGGCTGCCTTTCTGGGCCGTTGCAAGGATTTTACTGCTGAAACTTCATCCTGCTGCTAGCACCCAATGCCCTCCCCATAGTGTTGCTGCTGCCCTATGGGACCCTCTTCAATGATATTTCTGCCCTTAGCCTGGAAATGAAGTAGGTTATCAGCTACGGCATTTCTGCTTCTTATTTTTTCAGTCTACACATCCCACTAATAACCAGCCAAATCCAATTGCTTCTTCCTGTTGCTCTTGTTACAGTGAAGCAGACCTGCCATTGAAATGAGCGTGGCTCACTGTACGCTGTTTCTCTTTAATTGGCATACACTGTGTTTTCCCATAAAATTCTGATTTGTGTGGGCTTGGGTCAGGTAAGTACGTTCCCCATTAATTTTCTGGTTTCTATGCTGGGTGCTTTTTCTGCAGAGGGTGTCGTTTCAGAAAGATTGAAATAATTCACTGTTTCTCAGTTTTTTCCTTGTTTTCACTTTAACTTTCAGACCACTGTGAACAGCGAGCATCTGGGAATGAGGTGAACCACTAATTGATAGCTTTCCCCAATTAGACTTGGAAAGTTTATACAAAAAGAATAAAATAGCAACCCAAACTCAGACTATAAACAATGCAGTCAAGGGAACAGCTCCTGAGAGAAGCAGCTCGACCTCCCGGTCTGGAGCAAGAGCTGCTTTCCCTGCCCTGCTGTGTTACTCGTGGTGCTGGGGCTCTTGATATGGCTTTGCCACCATGTTTGAGGACACATTTAAACAGGCATGTGTTATTAGGCACTTTTTTTTTTCTGAAAACACGTTCCCAGAGGCTGTGAAATGCTCCATATTGGGAAGCAGGCTTTTCTCTGGCACCTGCGGAAATCTTTTACTGCCTGGGAGGAAAATCAGGAGGGGATCAGGCCTGTTAAGTCATTTACAGGCAAATATGCAAAGGTAACAGAAAAATGAGTTGCTAATCTTCACTTTAATACGAAGGATTTTTTCCCTCCAGGGTTGTAAAAGTAGATGAGAGAACCGGGAGTTGGGAAAAGTGAAGTATTTTGCAGTTTTCCTCCAAGGAAGGGACTAACCTCGAAGTTACAGACTGGTTTCTGCTGATCTGCTGCCAATTTGGTTGCTTCATCACCAGCAATGAACACCCCTGTTTTCAGCTGGGAACCCCAAAGCAGGTCTATCAAATGGAAGATGTGGATAGACGAAGTGAGCAAAACAACAGGGAAAGGACCAGTGGTGCCCGGTGACAGGACTAGAGGCAATGGGCACAGACTGAAACACAGGAGGTTCCCTCTGAACATCAGGAAACACTTTTTCACTGTGAGGGTGACCGAGCACTGGCACGGGTTGCCCAGGGAGGCTGTGGAGTCTCCATCCCTGGAGATATCCAAAAGCTGTCTGGACACAGTCCTGGGCAACCTGCTGTAGGTGGCCCTGCTTGAGCAGGGGGGTTGGACCAGATGCCCTCCAGAGGTGCCTTCCGACCTCAACCAGTCTGTGATTCTGTGGCCACCCCTAGGACATGCTAATTTTACCTAGGCTTGAGCAAAGTGAAAGTCTGGTGGAAAAGACTAACTCCTGGGTTTTGTTATGATGTCAGCTTCAGGACTAAAACCCCATGGAGGCTTACAGATAAAGAATGAGTAAAGAAAATACACACATTTTAGTGAGTATAAACATTAACTGCCAGACTGGTAACTTCCAAAAATAGATCAGCTGGAGATCAGCTGGCCTGTGGGCTCCAGGCTCTTCAGGAGGGTGAAACTCCACTGGGGCTCAGCATTTTGGGGAGACAGCCAGAGCAGGGCGCTGCGCTGGGGAAGGGTCAGCCCCCGGGAGCCCCTGCCCTCAGCCCTGCTCACCGTGCTGCGGAGCCCAGTCCACTCTCTGCAATCAAATGACAGCCTCTTCGGAGGCTCAATAAGAGGAAGAGGAGCAATTTTTTAACTAGTATGGTCTGTCAGCAGGGGGAATTGTTGGGATGTAGATCAGTCCCCTTTCTTTCTGACCGGGAAATGGGTGGCACCTGCCCCCATGAGTCAGGAGGAAGGAGCCAGCTCCTGACTAGAGCTGTCCCGCACCTACCTACCGGGCCAGAGAAAGGAAAAACCTGCCTTCTTCCACCCTCAGGACAAAGGCATGGGTTTTTTCCAGACCAAAACTTATTCATCAATATTGTGCAGTGGCACAGGCCATGATGACTTTCTATTGGAAAGGGGGAGTGTCGAGTCCCGGCGGGCGTGCAGCCAGGCTCCTGGGCTGCGCCGAGTGTTTCATGCAGTTTCCCAGTGCCACGGGTGACCTAAGCTCTCCGTCCGTCTCTTCAGCCTCTCTTCCTTCCGCTGATAGGATGCTAATCACTAAGATTTTTCCAGTTGAGCACGGGATTGCGCCTTAGTCATTTGAGCAAGCCCCCTTCCTCCCTTTAAAGTTTTCCCATGCTTAATTTGACTTTGTATCAGTAGGAAATGACAAGTCATGTCAGTTTTTTTCTTTCCAAGTGTTTCATACTACTTCACTCTACCTAGACGCACAGCCTCTGAGCGGGAAAGCACAATGAACTCATGAAGTATTACCAATAGGAAGTGACATTTTTCCTCCTTTTGTTCAGTAAATTCCCTATGGACTGCAGTTAAAATATTGGAGACATTTTATTTAAAGACAGGAAGGTTGTGTTTTCAACTTAAGATACATTTCTGATTTAATTTTCTGTCCGACTGAAACCAAATCTGAGTAGTCTGGACAATTTTCAAGTGAAGATTGTGAACGTATTAAAAAATCTTGAGAATTTAACCTTCAATCAAGTGCTGGCCCTAAACCATGCTTTAATATCAGAAAAATTAACACAGCATTTCACTTAGGAAGTAAGTGTTCTTAGTATGTGTCAACTTCAAGAGTCTTTTATGAAAGCAGCCATTTTTGAGCTTGTGCTTCACAAATTTACCAGCATGGATAGCAGTAACATCTCAGGCAGGTATCTTCTGATGGTTGAATGGTGACCTTTCCCTTAACAGGGTACCAAAGGTCTTGAATGCAGATTGATGTTTGCCCTTATGTCCATGCTTCAATGGTGCTTTTCTTCTAGGGCTAGCCTTATCTGGTGGCTATGTGCTTTAAAAAAGAAGCTGTAGACTCCGAGAGATATTGTGCAACCTCTGCACACCGAAGTGTGCCTGACTTCAGGTGCCATTACATCGCCATCAAGAGGATGGCTACTAAGGAAACTCATTCTCAAACCCTGAAAATTTTCACTGAAATACCGGGCACTTCTTTGCAGCTTAGTTTCCAGACCTCCCAGCCCAGAGAGGGACCCTTCTTTCACATCTCCCTTCTAAGCATCAGCTGGACTCAAGCAAGCAGAATTTAACCCCCTTGTAATCAGGATCACTGTTACCGGAGGAATGGGATTTATTAGGCAAAGGTTGGGTTAATGAAACAGCAGAAAAGCTTCAAGAACCTGTGTTTAATTTTGCTTTGTCCTGCTCACTCTATTAATAATACTCATATTTCTCATCAATAGAGCATGTTCTCATATAATTTATGAGCTGCAACACACTAGCTGGTTACAAGCGCCATGTCCTAATGCAGGTGTTTCTCCATGTTATGCTGATTAAATATTTTTGTCCTTTTTTAATATTCCTTAACCAGCATATGGCAATTGATCCCAAATTACAGTGAAAAGTAATCCATAACATAACATAACTTAAAACTATGAAAGCTTGTAAATGTGTTTTTCACAGAATGATTTATAGACAGTCAAGGGTTTGAAACTCTCCTTTTATTGCATATATTCCTTCTTACTTTACAAATAATTATATGCACTGATACAAATGTTCCTTCACAGAAGGTACATTTCTTTTTTTAAAAAAAAGGGCTAGGGCATCATCCAACATAAGCTATTTATTGTTCGTTAATATAAAACGTATTCATGTTTCTAGGAGGTGTCATATCCAAACCACTGTTCATCCAAATTTCTTGTATGATCTGCTCCCTGCGCTCTATCCTTTCGGCTAGTTCTGCCGCCTCTGTTGAATTATAACCTGAGTAAGAAGGTCTGTAAAGTCCCGCTATCTCATCCTGGACGTCTGAATCGGAGGAATCTTCCTCCTCCTCCTCCTCCTCATTTTCACTGTTCTCGTACGCTCCATCACTTTCTGGCACTAAGTGATCCTTCTTTCTGTGCAATTTCTGGAAGTCATTCGAGCATGGCATGCAGATCACCAAAGCACACAGCTTGAAGATTAATCCCACACAAACACTGGACATAAACAGGAGAGCGGCTCTTTCAGGGTGATCTGAAATCAGAAAGCCAGTGCTTAAACACTTTACAAACTCTGCCAAAGTCTAGCTACAAAAAAAGTCATCTGCCATTTCCGAAGCGCCCTGCATTACGTCGCCATAATGGTGGGGGGTGCTTGGGGGGACGGGGGGTGTGGGAAGGCTTTTTCTGTCATGCACCGAAACCACCCTCACTTGCAGTCTGAACGCTGCCGCCTCTGCCTCTTCAAATTACTGTGCAAAAATCCCAGCCTCTTAATAACATTATAAAATAACAACATTATCCCATCTTTTTATTAGCAGCTTACTAGCATTCTCAACCAGCTACCAGAAGCATACCCTTGTTTTTTTTTTCCAGCCATCCTGCCAAGACGAGCCTTACCCTCATGAAGAGGGGGCATGGGAAGAGCAACTCTGGGCTCCCTGGAGCCACGGCAGCATCTCCAGGCCAGGCTGGGTAGGGAGCATTTTTTCTTCCTTGACATAGTCTGAGATCACTTCTCAGTATAGCAACAAGTGAGACAGATGTGGAAACGGCCTTTCTCGATGGGTCTTAAAATCCAACCCTGGCTGCTTGGGGTGTTGCTGGGAGGTCTCAAGGGTGGTGGGGTCTGGGGGTTTGGGGAGAGCTGCTGGGGGCAGCCAGGTGCCACTGGCAGGGACAGTTTGTCTTGCTGTGCCAACAGGCTGCAGCTGCCCTTCGTGCTGGCAGGGGAAGCCCTTGCAAAGGATGATGCTCGACAGCTGCGTGGTTCTTGGCGTTTTCTAGAAGAGCAGCAATATTAGCTCCGGAATAGCTTCTCAACATCAGCCTCCGCTCACTTCTAAAATTTGTGACTTCTCCTGTGGTGTTAGAGATCTGGTGATCATGAATTTATTTGCCTAAACAAAATTTGCCTTAGTGTTGCTAAGTCACAAACCTGCCATGCCCCACACCAGAGATGGCTGGGTTTAGTGTTTGGTTTTTTTAATGCCCCTTGATGATGCTTATATGTATGCAAACCAACATTTCCAAAAATGGATGCCTCCAGCATTGCTCCCAGATCAGGACCAGGTTTTCAAAAATACTGAACAACCGACAGTCCCCATTGAAAATATTCATTAAAAAAAAATCTTGGCTGCGGTCTCTAAAAGAGTTTGGATCCTTCAAGATGGAAAATATTCTATAAATATCAATTATGCTGCGATTGTCCCATCCACAAGACTGTGATTATATTGTAATAATACCATTACTATAAACATGGGATTACCAGTTGTGACCTTCTGAGGTGATCCTCCCTGTTCCCGAAACGCCACAATCTGATGAACCGAACAATCTCAGCCTCATTTTCCTACCTCTAATGTATGCAAACGTAGCCAAGAAGTTGCTAATGGAAATTACATCTTTCTTTGGAAGTCTTGATTCCTTTGGATCAAGGTCGACACCTGTGACACGAAGAGGGAAAGCAAATTCAATCATATCACACATGGTGAAGCTGCTAACCTGATACTCACCCAATAACTCTTGAACAACAAGTCCGGCTAAAACACAGGCAGGCCAGTGCTGTGCCGTAGGAAACTTGCAAAACATTAGACCAAACAATGTTTGATAAATAAAAAAAAAAAATTGAAATTAAGTATAAATAACAAGGTATTGAAAATATTGAATATCTAGAAAATGGCAAAATTACTTAAAAGAATCTATTACCAAGTGAAACCTCTTGCCTATTCCCATTAAGCTCTCTGAAATAATTTATTTCCGTTAAGCTTCAAAGCTCTCAAATGGACTTCTCAGCCCAATCACTGCAGTACGCTCCCGTTATTGATGACAGCGAATATGCACTAGCCATATCATTAATCTGATTTGCTTTTAAGAAGAGTAGGTGTTGGCATAACTCTTAAAAGACTCTTCACCCTGAAACAACTGTGGTTTCACTTCTACTCTTCCCATGGTTCAATTTAAGTTAGAAGAAAGCATGCTGGTTAGGGGTAGGTCTGGACAGGTCACTCATTTCGCAGCGGTGCTGTGACAGCAGGACCGTGCTTGCATGGGTCCCGTCCTGCTCCCAGTCTGTCACGCTGCCCTCCATGGGGAAGAGCACCTACTTCAGCAGGGTTTCCACTACCTCGTCCCGCCTCCCTCAGACCAAGCCCTGCAGTGGGAAAACATCTTATTTCAATCAAAGACAAAGGAGAGCAGCAAACCATATTTTTTTGACGGTACGTACCATCGTTCTGTTTGACGGAAGACTTGCTATCGGTGACCAGGGGGTTGACAGCCGTGAGGATGAATTTAGGAACTGAAAAGACAAAAGACAAATTGTGTACTGTTAGTTTTAGGAACCAGAACCCCAGTTAATTATCAATCCCACTGCTAACCCCAGGTTTATTAATTGGGTTTCCGACGGTGGTATTGAAGGTGGCTCCACTGCTCAGAGATCGGAGTGGGCGGCTGCGTCCAGAGTCAGCGTGGGCAAGTGCCAGCCCTGCCAGTGTGCAAGCCCGGCCCTGGTGCTGCAGCCAGCCTGAGCTTCCTTGGTGGCCCAGAGATGCTCCCTCACACCCGAAGGCTAGAAGCATTTGCAGAGGTGGTGTGTGGTTCAGCCCCAGGCAGAGCTGTGCTGCTTATCCCCACCGTACCAGCCCCAGCTGGGCCTGCTGCCACCGCGTTGCCTTGACTTTTACTAACCTAGTAATACTCTAACCCCGACAGCTGGCAAATGCAGGGCCCTGCATATGCGGGAGCCCCAGGAGAAGGGCTGCGCTCAGCGACATGTCCTCCTCCCTCCACCACCACCCACAGATCTGGCATACCAGGAGGCACGGCACTGGGATGCTGTGGCATGGGATGGTGGCAAAGAGGACACTGCTCACAGGGTTAGCACGGCGGGGCTGGGGAGGAAAAGGAGGTGGGAAAAGGAATAAAGTAACTGGGAAGAAGACTAAAAGGAAGGTGGGGTGGGCAGAGAAGGGAGAAAAGGACAAGTGCGGCAGGCAGAGCGAGCCTGAGGGATGGGATGCACAGGTAGAGAGTCAATAATTTTCACCTAAAGATCAGCGAAACACCAAAGGGGACAGATAATGAATGACGACTCTTGCTAGAGGCTAGTAAGGGCAGCTCTGGACCTGTGACTGGATTCACACACTGGGCCCTGTGCCTGCGTGGAGCTCCAGGAATGTCAATGCAGCTGCATACAGTGGGGGGACCTGCCCCCTTGTTTTCTGCCCCCCCTTTTTTTCTACCCCCACAAGGGTTGTGCCAACCAGTGGATAAGAGACAAAATTGGCCAACAACTGGGCTACAGTCAGATGCTAAACTGTGTCTAGATACTGTTTTTTGATGAAGATAATTTGCTGTAATTCTCAAGAGAAATATTTGTTCAGTCTTGTCTGACATCCTCTGCACAGCCTCGGAGACAAATGGTCACCAAGGAGGAAGGTGCTCAGGATGGGAAGAAATGTGCTAGGTGGGAGTGGGCTACGTCCTTCTCGTTTCATTAATTTTTTCCCTTGATAAGTTTTCTTAAAATAATTAAAAGAGCTAAAAGCAGGTGCATCATGCAGACATTGAGAGTTCACTTATTCTGTGTTAGATGAATGGGCCCTTCAGATACCCAGATCTTGGCACCTGTTCCCTGTACTATGTGAAGGCAGATGGATTGATTTTCAGACTGATGTGAAGGGGGGGAAAAAAGGAAGAAATTTCAAGTATGAAGCTCACCTCTATCCCACATAGAAACATTTCCCAATAAATTGTGTTAGGGAAAGTTAAATGGAACAGAGGAGACTGAGGTTTGGGGCTTAGCATAGTTTTCGTTTGAAAAACAACTAAAAATAGCACTTCATTCTGAGCATAACTTTTCTTTCTGTGTGGGCTCAAAGTCATAGCTGTTTCCTTTCCTGATGAAGGAATTTTTGGGGGACTCTTAGCTCCTGTTTGCAATAGAAGGCCAACAGAGCTAGGGGAGAATGAGCTCATTTCTATTTTGGCTTGTACCTCATCATAATTCTGAACTGTTTTCCAGCAGCAGAGTGGTTTTGTTGGTGCACGAGGCAGACAGCGAGCAGGTTGGTTTGTTTTCAGATTGCACGCTGAATTTGCAGGCCTGGCTTTTATGAACAATGTGCACGTGTTATGAACAACACTCTGGCAGGATGCACCATACCCAGCGCCTTGGTGTGACCTGAAGCTCCTGTCACACGGCCTGGTGCTCAGGCGGGGGCTCCTTCACCTGTGCTGATGTTCCTGCTGCTCCCCTCCCAGGGCTTTGCTTGCTACAGGACTGAATCCTTTCTCCATGTCTTCCCATTAGGTTTGAATGGCTATTTAATATGCCATTCAAATATTTGTTGTAGAGAGATGCTTAATTGAAAATGGCATGGACAAAAAAAGCTCCTGGCTGCTTGCATTGTTAATTTTCATTATGGCTTCACTTCAGACACGAGGACTTTAACTAGGATAGGCTGCATCAGGTTGCTGAACAGAATAGCTGGTACAAGCATGATGAATTTTTATCAAGATAATCACATCTATAGTACAACTTGTGCTAGCACTACTTTGTCAAGTAGGGTTGGAGTCAGTCGCCTACTGCAAGCTGTCAAAGGCAGCCCACAGATGGATTCTGAATGGCATCCAGGGAGTGCAGATACAACGCAGGGCATCGGGAGCTGTGTTTCCTGAGAGAGGCTCCTGAAGTCCAGCCTCAGCAAGAGCCAGGAGATGTCATGTTGTGCAGACATGAGATGATGCTGAGCAGGTCATCGGGGGCACTGTGACTGCAAGAAACCAGCACCTCCTGGCTCCTGCTAAGTTTTTACTAGGAGAAATTAACTGCAAAAATAAAAACGCAGCCAGACACACTAGCCCTGAATGGTTGCTGACCACCGAGGTGGGGAGTATGATTTTTTTCACATTCCTGACCATGATGGAAATCCTTTCAAGTGTCGCATAGCCCTCAGAGAACACGGTCTGCTCTGTTGTGCTCCTGTCACTTCAGGGGGAGGCCTATTTACCTCATCTTGGGAAGCATCAGGTTAGCAAGGATCTTCTAGTGAGGGGAAAGAATGTAAAATGTCATTCTGGAATATGCCCAAACTCTTCCCATGTTCACTAGATGATCTGTAAAATAATTAGACCTGCAAATCATTGGCTAATGCTTCAGACTGCACAGCTCAGTAGGATTTGGCAGAAGAAAAAGTCTTCAAAGTGTGCCAGCAACACACAAGAACACTATTTATTACCCACGTGTTTTTACAAAACCACTTCACTAAATAACAGAACGCATAACCTCACTGCAAACAAACATACACTGGTTTTCTAGTACACAGATGTGCAAGAAAGAATGATCTGTTATAATTACCCTCACTCTAATTAAAGAGAATTCCATTAACTCATTCGTAAAGTTACTACAGCATGAAGGCAACTGCACAATAACGTATTAGTGCAAAGGCAGATCTTCAGCTCTCTTCAAAAATATAAAGCTGAATTACTGCAATGCCTCTCACCTGACAACTAACTCATGGGGAGACTGAAAAAGAAAATCTTTCATGCCAGCAAGGAAGCAGCCGGGGCTCATTTTCCTCTGATCTTCAGGTACATGGTGATCTGGTAATCAATCCTACGCTGCTGTTCCCAAAAGCACATCTCAGATAACCTGTGCCCTTTGACCACTACTTGCTAGAGATGCAGCGAAAGGACTCCATGATATGTCCCCATGGAGCTACTGCTGGGACTCCCTACAGACCAGAAAGAGCCAGAAAGGAGCAGGGCTGGCAGCTTTCCAAGTGGTGCACAGTAAGCAGAGTGCAACTTGGTGAAAAAGCTTTTATGCATCCTCTGGTTGAAGCAGAGGCATGTGAGAGACAATCACCCCTGACCCTCACACTTCAACCCCACAGCTAGCCAGCAGCAGAAAGCAGAGCCTGAGGAAATCTGTTCGAGGCTTAAGAAATGCACAGCCATTCCTAAAAAAGTGCAATACCAAAATAAGGCACTACATTAAAGTTCTGCAACCACTTTTCTCTCACCTTTATTGATATTACACTTTACTGTCCCACAGCCTTTGCTTTTGAGAAAAAGAATTGTAAGGAATTCTGCTTTCCCCTCATGTAAATATATTGGTCTATGGTAAAGAATATGGAAAACTGTTCCCACTTGTCTGAGGAATGAGCTGAAGTAGGCTTCAGTCCTGCAAGGGATGTATAACCTCAGACCTTTACTTTTAGTGAGACTTTGCCCATGAGAAACGAAATCCCTCTGCAAGGCTGAAGGCTGTAGGTGTGCTCAGGTGAATCAAATTTCAGGACTGGGCTCGTACACAGTGCTTCAATTATGCTGGACTGCTTTACCTGCACTGATGGCAGGCGATGCCAGGTTATTTTTCCTAGCTCTGCTGCAGGTGAGTTCTGTAGAACAGACTCATTTTCAGATCTTCAAAAGTCAAATCAGATTTTGATAGTATTTCTCAAAATATTAAAACACATACTTTATATTTTATTGTCAATTGCATTTTTGTAGGAAAAAAACCCTTAATGCCTGAGTTTACATTAGGTGCAGCTCTGCCCATGGGATTGTTCACATATTCGGTTGTTCTTGTATGGCTATGATGTCACAAACTTCCTATGTTAAAAGGAAGGGGAGATTTAGGAAGCCTCTGCATGCATGTGTGTGTCTGTCTCCATATGTGTGCACCATTTGGCATTCGTTTGCTTTGCAAGCAGAATGACAGCTTTAAAATGATCATGCATTTGCTCTTACCGCATGCATAGCTGACGTTAAGGTATTTTGTCACTCCAGGTAGGCACGGACTTCCAAAATCCCGGCTAGTGACAATGATTTTGCATCTCTGTTTCCCGTAACACCTTTTTGATAAAACTTCTAGCGCCGTGTAAGACAAACAGTCTGAAAGAAAAATACATACTATAAAATACAACACTGGTGTTATCAGAAATGATACCTGCTACATCCATGATTAGAGATACAAATCTGCCATTGATTTCAGGCATATGTTTGCCTAAGTGGGATTTCAGAATTAAATATTAAGATTTGTCAATGCAAGGAAGTCAGCTGCAATGAGAACGTCAACTGGCAGCCAGCTAATTACCTCATGCTGACTTCCAAGTGCATGCTCTGGTTGCAGTAAGATTCAGGTCAACCTCCAAATGAGGTGCCCAGTATAAAACCTCTATGTTCCCTTCATGATCACTTGGGAAAAATAAGCACATTCAAATAGCTCTCCATCTATTCCATCTCAAGATGAGTGTGCAAATAAAGGGAGATGCAATGCTGTTTGCAGGTCTTTCTCTTGGTCCCTGGGTTATTGAGACGATTTGACGGAACGCCTAATTTCAGTTCAAGTCAGGTGAGATCAATCTTTGTGTGTCACATCAGCTTAAGGCTACAGTGAAGTTTGGTGTATTAAAGGTAGCTTTAGATTTATTATGCCTGTCGCTGGTAGGAGCCATTCTGCCGTGGTGAAGAGGTCAATACAGGCCCAATATTTAACCAGGGAAACATTTGGCTTCTTCTTCCCATACCAAATTCCAGGCTGTTCTAGTAAGGCTGCCACCACAAGCCAAGTTTGCATGCCTACAGCAACCTCAACGGCATCTACATTGCACTGCCTTCATGCCCTAATTACATGAGGTAACCCACATCGTTTTTAAAGCAGCCTCAACGACCCGAGACTTTGTGCAGATGGAGAGTTCAGATTGCTGAACCTCTCCCTGTGGACTGAGCAAGAAGCGTGTGCCATGTGTGAAAATCTGCCTTGCTAACATCTACACTTGGAGTTGGGATTTCTTTGTTCAAGATTTACACCTTCTACCACAATTTATAAAATAATAAAACTTGATTAGCAGGATTCTACACTGAAGCTGAAATTACTTGAGTGGGAAAGCGTGTGTGTCAGACAAACTTTAAAAAATCTGCTTTAAAAAAAGAATGTGATTAAATTCCCAGTATCCACATGTGCTAAACTCCAAGCCACAAAGGAAAAACACCCCTTAGTTTTGGTTTCTAAACAGAAAGTATGCAGAAATGACAAGTGTGGAGTAAGTAATACTTTACTGAAGCTGTCTGCTTCCAGTCAGCGTTACCTCATGCGTTTTGTGACTTTCTGTGGATGACAGATATTTGTCACTCTAGCCTTCCAAGGTAGGGACACTCCAGAGGTGTGAAAACACATTTCTCTGGGCATTAAACCAATCCTTCTTCCTGTAACAAAACTCGGATAAGGATGGCACCTTGTCACCTTCCAACTGCTGAAGCTCATTTGTGCCTCTTCAGAGGAAGGAGAAATAGTGCTCGCAAAGACCCTCCAAAGGTTCCCCAAATCAGTCTTGTTTGGAAAGAAAGCGGAGGTTTGAGACTGGAGTTCCTGACAAGGAACAAGGAACAAAGAAGATTCACCTTTAATATATGAAAAAGGGGCAGATTTGTGATTTTTAGAGTTAATCCCCACACCAGCACTAAATAAGCCATATACTTCAGCAGAGCCAGCTGGAGATACTGGGCTGATTTGTTTATTTGGCAAAGGGCTCATGGGGTACCTTTGGACATGGATTTTTAGAAGAGCAACTCTTTCTTTGTCTTTTCAGAGACCTAAAAACCTAATGCCTATGTGTCCAGGGAGGCTGCTGGACAGGCAGGGAAGGCTGAACTAAAACATTGGATAGTTCTGATTAAGTAACTCATCTGTTTTAGTCTCCATCCCTGGCAATCTTAGATGGGTGAGGATATATTTGGGTGGACATTTTAGACAGCCAAGTAGCTTATTTTGGCAAACACGAAAACAACTGAAGAATATCAGGAGGAATTATCAGAGAGAATCATAGAATGCTTTGGGTTGGAAGGGACCTTAAAGATCATCTAGTTCCCACCCCCCTGCCATGGTCAGGGACACCTTCCACTAGACCAGGTTGCTCAAACCCCCATCCAACCTGGCCTTGAACACTTCCAGGGATGGGGCATCCACAACTTCTCTGGGCAACCTGTTCCAGTGCCTCACCACCCTCATAGTGAAGAATTTCTTCCTTGTATCTAATCTAAATCTACCCTCTTTCAGTTTAAAGCCATTACCCCTTGTCCTATCACTACATGCCCTTGTAAAAAGTCCCTCTCCAGCTTTCTTGTAGGCGCCCTTCAGGTACTGGAAGGCTGCTATAAGGTGTCCCCGGAGCCTTCTCTTCTCCAGGCTGAACAACCCCAGCTCTCAGCCTGTCCTCAGAAGGGAGGTGCTCCAACCCTCTGATCATCTTCGTGCCCCTCCTCTGGACTTACTCCAACAGGTCCATGTCCTTCTTACAATGGGGGCCCCAGAGCCAAATGCAGTACTCCAGATGGGGTCTCACGAGAGCGCAGTAGAGGGGCAGAATCACCTTCCTTGACCTGCTGGTCACACTTCTTTTGATGCAGCCCAGGATATGGTTGGCTTTCTGGGCTGCAAGAGCACATTGTCAGGTCATGCTGAGCTTCTTACCGACCAACACCCCCAAGTCCTTCTCCTCAGGGCTGCTCTCGATCCATTCTCTGCCCAGCCTGTGTTTGTGCTTGGGATTGCCCCGAACTTGCACTTGTGGGACCTTGCACCTGGCCTTGTTGAACTTCATGAGGTCTGCACAGGCCCACCACTCAAGCTTGTCAAGGTCCCTCTGGATGGCATCCCTTCCCTCCAGCATGTCCACCGCACAGCTTGGTGTTGTCGGCAAACTTGCTGAGGGTGCACTTAATCCCACTGTCCATGTCACCGACAAAGATGTTAAACAGTGCAGTCCCAATACTGACCCCTGTGGAATGCCACCCGTCGCTGGTCTCCACGTGGACATCGAGCTGTTGACTGCAACTCTTTCAGTATGACCATCCAGCCAATTCCTTATCCACCGAGTGGTCCATCTGTCAAATCCATGTCTCTCCAATTTAGAGACAAGGATGTTGTGCAGGACAGTGTCAAATGCTTTGCACAAGTCCAGGTAGATGACGTCAGTTGCTCTTCTCTTATCCACCAACATTGTAACGCTGTCGTAGGCGGCCACCAAATTTGTCAGGCACAATTTGCCCCTAGTGAAGCCATGTTAGCTGTCACCAATCATCACCTTATTTTCTATGTGCCTTACCATAGTTTCCAAGAGGATCTGCTCCATGATCTTGCCAGGCACAGAGGTGAGACTGACTGGCCTATAGTTCCCCAGGTCTCCCTTTTTTCCCTTTTTAAAAATGGGGGTTGTGTTTCCCCTTTTCCAGTCAGTGGAACTTCACCGGACTGCCACGATTTCTCAAATATGGTGGATAGTGGCTTAGCAACTTCATCTGCCAGTTCCCTCAGGACCCGCAGATGCATCTCATCAGGTCCTATGATTCATAAATGAATGGACTGGGAGCACAACAGCAATCTGGCAAACTGAATTATGTTTTCTACAAAACTTCCTGCCCTGGGAGCTACTCACAGTGCCTTAAAAAACAGGAGGCTGTTGTGCTGATGGTTTTCTACAAATTCAGTGATACGGTGAGTACATGTTTCATTTTGCCTTTGGTAGATGTTTGCTCATTTTTCTGTGGGAGTTAATAGCTCCTTATCATCTATGTTCTTGTTGAATTTGGCTCTTCTACCTGAGGAGCCAGTTGTCATATGCCTGCAGGCTCCTGGCAGGCCAGTTTTTTGATAACTTCCCAAGGCTTGCCTGGTGACACAGGTGAGTAAATGTAAACCAAGGCTGGCTTGCTTTTGCAGGACAGCACAGAAGTTAACTGGAAAGACCTAGAACAAAACACCCCCTATTTAACAGCTTCCTGTGGTCTAACAAGATTTTGGCTTTTAGTGATTCAGTCAAAAAATGTTCAACTTTTTTCTCTCTGGTTTATGTGCATCCTTGCTATCTCCTCACTAGCTCTCCCGGCAGCTACAACACCAGCTGAGCTGAGTTCAGCTCGGAGGAATTCTGCGTACTCAGTACCGAAGCCCATTTTTTCAATGGCTGCATCTTTGTCTGTGCAATCTCGCACAAGCAGACATTACAGAAGTGTATCTGCACCGAAGTCAGAGGAATCAGTGTGTGCCGAAGGGACGTTCAAGCTAGTTTCAACCAAACTTGCTTGGGGTCTAATAGCAATCCAGCTGCAGCAACGCAGAACTCGTGTTAGGAATAACTTATCCTCCTTCTGGTCAATCACCTTACTGCAGCGTCTGAATGAGGAGCGGATTCAGTCAGTGCTGCATTTTGGGTAACTGAGTGAATAGTCCCACTGAACAGTCCCGAAGAAATCACAAATCAGGAGATGAACATAAATATGCAATGTGTCTTCTTTCTGAATATATAAGTAATGTCTGAGCTACACATATGTTTATGGGGCTTGCTAAACTGGTACCATATGTTTAAAATAAACTGCCTCTTGAAAGGCATGTTCCCAGCATGCTGGAAGGCTGGTGGCATGCACCAGCAGTGGTGGAAAAGGCAGCAATGTGTGGCTGGGAAAACTCTCCATTCTACACGCCTTTCTCCCAAAGTTGCCTGCTACACACCAAGACTGCTGGTGGATCTTTTGAAATAGACACTTAGATGGATGGCATGGAGATACGGCTGTCAAGAAGAGGTTCTTAATTCAGCAATAAACTATCAAATCTGACTGCAGCTATTTAACAGTTAGAGTAGAAAGCCTTGTTTCTGGAGGAAGGGCTCTTTCAGCTCCCTAATTAGCTTTGTTTAGGAAAGTTTTGGCATGCAAATGACATGCCATAAATCATGCAGGCTTTAATGAGAAGCAATTTGTCTTCTGGTTTCCTAAAGCTTCTCTCAATTCAGACAGTAGGAGCTTTCCCTCCCTTTCTTTCCACCCTGCCACACGAGACCTGCAGGTGATGGAGCAGCCAGAGCTGGCCTGAGTGTCTTGTGCCAAGCACTGGCAACAACGTCCTGTCACGCCCTCTCCAAACATTACTAATTGCTGTCTTCTCCCACATCACTGTGCACAGGGCGAGCCTCAAGACATGGTGGGTAGGGTATGTGTCTTAAACGTAGATCAGTATGACATAAAAAGTAACATGCTGGTGAAGGACCAGGGCACCCAAAAAAGAAACCCCTCCACAATTTGCGACTCCAATACTGGACCCCAGCTGCTTCTTGCTTTCATCCCAAACTGCTGGCTTATGCTGCTTTATGCTTTCTGGGCTGTACCTACCCGCAAAAGGATAAGGAGCTTGCTTTTAAAATCAACTGAAAGCAAAGATTTCACACTACCAAATCGGGATGGCTTGTGCTTTGTGGAGCCCAAATATCAGCTCTGGGGATAAGAACTGACAAGGGGAAACTATGGAGTTTGGAGCAAGCTAAGGCTGCAGACTCCTAAAGAAAGTTACCATAATAATATGGTAATTTATGCAAGAGCATGGCACACAGGGTCCTGCCTATGCCTCAGAAAAGGGCCATTTGAACCGCTGATTCTAGCAAAAACACACGATATGATCAGCAGCACTTATGAAAAGTGTTGCTCATACCTTTATATTCCAGGTCCAAGTATTGTCAGTAAACAAGGCAGTATGATATGCTAAAAATACTACTTACTGCCAGCACAGGCCATTCCTTAGGAGTGACTACAGCACCAAGGCTTTCTGAAAAGCTGCACCCTTTCTCTGCCTCTCACTGCAGTGCCTGTTGTGAGGCCCTGGTAGCCTGCATGAGACTAGCGCATTGCTTGGTTTTATTTACAAGCGGCTCTGAGTTCAGAATTCAGTCTGTAAGTATTTTGCACAAAAAAAGCCTCACCTGGTCTTTCTCTCCTTCTTGCACATGCATATGGACAGAGTGGAGGATCCATCTGCCAGCACAAACACCGAGGGCAAGAGACAAGCGGAGCTCCCCACTTGTTGGCAGCAGCAGGAACCAGACTCCCTCTGCTCAAACACTTGTTGCTTTGTTTTGCACCATTTGGGTCTGCATGTACACAGGCAGGAGTTCCTTGGCTTATTTTAGACTCAAATGCCAAGTGTGCTTTTTCAAACAGTTCAAAAATCTAAGCTAGAGAAACCTATACACAAGAAAGCCTCCAAATTGTTAGTAAAGAAAACATTAATGGATGAAGTGATGTGCGTCTGAGCGTGCTTCAAGCAACTTCAAACAGCTGCTCAGCCAAATGTGACCTTCCCTGTTCATCTCAGCAGAAAGTTAACTAGACTCTGACAATGGTGGCTGCTCTCTTCTTCCCATCAAACAATCGCTTCTCATCCTGCCACCGCTTTGAACATCTTTTCTTTTTGGGGAGCTTTGTCTTGACAAGATTTGTTGAGGCCAAGGGGTGCAATGGCTCCTACTGGCACCTTTTGGGGCCCAAAACACCTACGAAGCTTCCCAGTTTGCTCAGGCTGACATAGACAAGGAACTTCTCATATCTGATGTCTGCACACAGAGTGAGTTGACTTAAGGATTTTTGTGATGGAAGCAAAATTGAACAACTTTATCGTTATTTTTGCACCCTTAAAATATAGTTGACTGTTGTCTCCCATACCCAAAGTGGCAAGGCACTAGTGGCAGAAGCTGCAAAGGGAGATGTCAACCTACCCCACATCCCTGAGCCCAGGTCCTGCTACAGAACAGTGCCTCTGCATCTACCCTGCTCACACCATCCCTCTGCCTTCACAGCTGGAGCACATTTGCTCTTTCACGGTGTCCCTGTAAGAGGTCCTATGCTGTGTTACTAAAATAACTGCTCTGCAGCCTCAGGTTCTTCCATTCAGGAGCCTGCCACTTGCATGACTGCCCATAGGGCTTGTGTTTGAAATCAGCGCCATAGTTAGCTAGTAAATGTCTGCTAAGCAGATGATGCTCAGGAATGGAAGGGCATACCCAGACCTTGAACCAGTGATACCTGCAGCCTAGAAAGGACTTAGTCACCTTCTCTGTAGCAGCTCTGAGCTACAAGCTCTTGCTTCTTCCTCCAGTGGAGGACTGGGCTCAGTGTTTCTGTTAATTGACTAAGCGCTCCTTGAAGTGTCTGTACTTCAATATCCAGCATTTCCTAAATTTTGGCCAACCTACATGGTTTGTGTTTTATGGCACCTAGAAGTCCACAGCTAGCATGAACCTAATAATTTCAGTGTGTAAGCATTTCCAGACCTGCCTATAGCCGTTTGTACCTTTACTTCATTTACATCTGCTCTCAAGAGACTTAGACAAAGGACTGGCTCACACTAGGAGGAGTATACATCTCTTAGCAAGAGAAAGAAACCAAAACCTTTTCAATGCCTGTTAGTGAATAAAAGATGTAGGCCCTTTGAATTGTCCACAACACTGATACCAAAAAAAAAAAAAAAAAAAAGAAAAAGAAAAAAAAGGAATCACAGTATCACAAAATACTGTTACATAACAAAATCATGATGCCTTGTTGGGCTGGAAGGAACCTACAGGATTTTGGAAATCTCTCTTTCTTGCCTTGCTAACACCCCTCTTCTCAGCTGAATGCTATTTCACTGGGAAGAGGGGATTAGGACAAAACCCAGCCCCAGGCTATGTCATGCCATGGTGCAAGCTGTGCTGAGAGTGCCTGAATTCTCC
Source organism: Fregata magnificens (assembly GCA_013389945.1). Taxonomy (NCBI): domain Eukaryota; kingdom Metazoa; phylum Chordata; class Aves; order Suliformes; family Fregatidae; genus Fregata; species Fregata magnificens. The sequence goes on from WAAD01016656.1 coordinate 66,087, forward strand.
ACCTCCCCTCTCAACCTCCCAAAAGTGGGAACAGGTAAAAGAGAGGGCTGTGCTGGAAAGGACCCCACCTTCGAGCAATGAAGATACGCAATTCAGGGCTCTGCTGGTCATTAGTGCTCAAGGGAATGCATATCTGACCAGCCAATGCACATCCAGGTGGAATTTCTGGGAAGGACATTTTAGCGTTCTAGCTTGCAAGCTGCAGCTAGAGGCAACCCACTACCAAGCCTTCTTTCAAGCACTTTCATGTATTAACAAGAGTAATTTATGATTTAAGAAGTGTTTGTTGACCTGAATCTTCCTTGTACTCTCTATGGTAACCTGTTCTGGCACAACTCTTTAACTTCTTTTGGCCAATAAATTTTCTCTTTCCTCATGCACATGTTAGCACAAATATAAAAGAGAGAATATGTCAGAAAAGGCAACAACTCACACAGGAACAAACTGCTACGGTTTCCTGCTTTGGTGCTAGGCACAATAGATTCCTCTTAGCAGAACCATCTGCTACAAAACTGCACCCAAAAAAGTTTTTGTTTTCTTGTGAAGTTTTCGATAACCTTAGTAAAACAGGGAAGTTACTTTCTGTAAATTCTGTACAGTCTTAACAGTGCCAGTCATTTGAACAGCCGCAGAAGCAGGACACTGCTTGGAGTTTTTTACTTTCCTGCAATGATCCAGAGATCTTATAATGGAAATAATTCCCTGTGCTTCAATGAACTCTGATTCTTATAGTAGGAGCTTACTTTGCAGAAGAAACTTCTCCTGAAGGCAAAATATCCTAAAATGCCTGGAGACGAGATTTTACACACTGTTCTTTGAAGTGGGCAATAGTGACCACTCATAGGAATGAACGGCCCTGATGACAAGTCACAGAGCAAGACCAGAGACATGTAAAAACACCATATTTCAGTTTGATGGTGAAAGTGATAAAAAACAGCAAAAAATGTTTTGTAGTGATCTTGCACGGAAACTTCACATTCTTTGACAAACCCTCCCTCTCCCCCAAACTGCATCGAGCAAGATGAGTTTTTCTAAGCACAGCTTTTTGTTTCTGGCCATTTTTAACAAAAGCAAGAGACATTTTGAAACGAAAGGTGCAAGTTACACATATAATTAGGTATCAGTCTTGGGACTGAAGTAGTGCTGTCTTATCAGCTACGGTACATGTTAGAGAGTTTCTTGTACTCAGTAGTTCAAATCTTTACCCAGATTCAAATCTTGTCTTTATCTGAATCAGAACAGGACTTGAATGTATGTTTTCCATAACCCATCCTGCATGGGCTTTTCAGTTGGCTTTGTCTCATGCTAAAGCTGTTCCATTGCCTAAGGTAAGCAAGACTTAACCAGACCAGAGGACAACTCTACTGAAAAGGCTTTATCTAGCAGGGATGACACCATGATGCCATTACTCTTCTTCCTCCTCTGTATTGAAAATGGCATCTAACTTACATTATTAAACTGGCTCAGAAAGCTAGTTCCAAGAGGAGGCAGTCATGCTAAATATTGAGCTGAGGCTCAGGATCCTACAAGTGCTCCAAGGCCACACAGATATCACCGATACCAGAGATGGATTTATATACTCTATTTACTATATGGAGGAGATACTTTATACGAAAGAAATTTTATGTTTTCCTGTGTTCCCTTTGAAGCAAAGCTCCAAACATCTATCAGCTGATTTGATAGACTGTTCACAGAAAAGTGATAGTTCAGAATACATCTGTCTCAGTCCAAAGCTGCTGTTTGTCATTAATTGCTTATCAGCTATATTACATGTGACATGAGGTCACCAAAATCTAGAGAAGTATCTAATTAATTCAATACCCAATACTCCTAGCAGGACCAAAGCAAGTATGGATAGATGTAAAACTTTTGAGCTCAACAGAGACTTCCTATACTTGCCATTAGGACCTAGAAATGACTCCTCTTCTGCATAGTACTAAAAAAATGCCTCACAGTTTCCCTGTGATGCAGTGAAAGAAATGGAAAGCCTCAAGCGCTGCCTTTAGGCTGAGATGCACAAATGTGGGTAGAAACAACAATAGATGTGTGTTGGAGCAGATTTAGCTTTTGGTGCAAACATATACAAGTACGTGGGCTCTGATTCAGGAATGAAGAGCAGCTGAAGTAAGTTTTCTAAATTGTCTCAAATCATTAAAATCACATTGACATTCAAATTATCATTGCTTTCCCTTAGAGAAAGGTACACAGACATTAAAAAAGTCTAATCATGCACCCACTCACATCTGTATGTGCTTAAATAACCACATAAATAAGATTTAAGCTCGAGATGGATAGATCTGGAGTCAATTGGATTTGGCTCCTAAGTGCTAAGTCTTTTGTGATAAATGAATGTGTACTCCGAAACCACATACATGCTTTTGAAAATTATACTCATGCAGAGGGTTACTGGTACCATGCAAGAAGAGGCCAAGCACTTTCATTAAGTAATGGGAAATCCATACAAGGATCTACTTTCTATAGATCTACCTTGTATTTGTCTCAGGTTTTATGCTCTCTCCTATTACCACAGTTTTAGGTTACTTTATAGAACACAAAACCAGCAACAGCCAGGGTGTTTCTCAAGAGGTGCTCGTATGCAGGAGGCTACAGCAGAGAGTTTGTTGCTGTGGCAAATTCTTTCTCTATTTATACCAGGAAACTTTATCCAGTAAGAAGGGTTTGCAGTATTCTGATCTGTGAACTGTAAGTGCTGACATTAGAGGCAAGTGAGTGATTTCCAGAGGTGACTGAAGTGCAAGAAATAAGTAAGCTGGCAGCCTCTCTTGATCAGCTGAGCTACCTCTGCTCTGCTTTGTGTCATACACTAACGCCATCATCATGAAGGACATATGAGTCTGTCAGAAACCTGCTAAAATGTTTCCTCCACAGAACAGATAGGCAGAGCTAAAGTCTGTGTGAAGGACCACACAAGATAGCCAGTGTGAAACACAGACGTGGCAATTTTAAATAGATTCTTGTCTAAGAACAGATTACAATTTTCAGCCAATACATTTTTAATAATATCTATACAACTAAATAGAAACATTGGCTTGCAGACAAATGGCTTTTAAGACTAGTTATTAATCTCTTCTTGATGTTTAGAGATTTTTTTCTAGATTTCATTCGTAGCATGTTTCTTAGGAGTAAAGTTCAGCCTTTGCACAGGGCTGGCATCAGTCATATAAGTCCTTCCCTGTGTGGTATTAAGGGATGTGAACAGCACACGTATCTTGTGCTGGCCTTCTCCACAGCATGAAAATTTACCTTCATACCTTCAGTGTCAACCACTGAACATATTATTCATACAAGCATCAAGCACCCTCACAACCACATGGTACTATAAATTTAGATATTTAGCAATAAAAAGTGATTCAGAAGTCATTAACCGTACACCAGCTGAGACTATACAGTGAAGTCAGTGACTGGTTATCAATGTAGACCATACAATTACTTATGATGTTTTGGGTTCTTTTACGTATTCAAAAGGGAACGATCTGTGCCTGAAAGCGTTCACAGTCTGACCAAAGTAATATGACTATTATAGCAACATTAACATATTGTTCACATATTAACTACTAATATAGTAACATTAATATTATATATTAGTATATATATCAGGATGCACCTGCACTAGTAAATCAGCAGTGAGAGGGCATGTTTCTGGCACTGCAACGCAGTGCTCCATTCTGATAAGTACGGTCCCTGCACCCGTCTGGCCCAGGCCAACAGCATCCTCTCAACAACTCCCCATCACAGCTGACAAGCTAGCGCAGGCCAGGGAGCAGCCCCAAGAAGCAGTCTGCATGCTGTCATCCTGCTTTGGAGGGTAAGAGTTTAGTACTACATACACAGGACATTCCTGCCTGCTGGACTTGGTGCCAGAGAGAAGTCCCAGGCATGTTTAATTTTCTAGTATACTACCACAGTCTCGGAGTCTGGTCATACAACAGCATCTAAAGCAATGGACCCTTACAGTCTGCATTTAAGACAAAGAAGAGCTGGCAGAAACAGAGATCAAAGAAGAAGGTAACAGTAAGACAAGGTGTCATGACACTCGGGTTGCCTAATCATTGACAGAAGTTGGAGGAAGAAGAGAGGCAAACAGCTGACATTTAGTATAGGTCACCTTAGTTCAAGACAGCCAAGAGAACTAGAGGTTTTGATGTCAATCATACTAAGGACTGATTAACTATATGAAAGTTTATTACTTTGCTGCATTTCTTACTCTCTGTTTCTCCCTCGTACTGGGCAATTTGTTTGAGTTTCAGAAATATTCTCTCTCATGTTTCAACCACTGGCACTTCCAAAATGCCATTGCTCTTGCACCTGAAGTTTTCTCCCCGTCTCTGTGCACCCGTTTGGAGAAGGTCTATCAACAACATAAAAACATACCAAAGGGGGGGACGCGGTCCACTTCTGTCGAGCAGACATTCTCCTCGTGTGCCCATCTGCCATAGGTGGCAGAGTAGATGATAAGGAACTTGGACTCCTGACAGTGGAGTTTCAGTTCCTGGTTTTCACATGCTGATTTGGTTTTGTATTCAGCTAAAAGAGAAGCAAATAACAATATGGTAGCATGAGGCAATTTACTCGGCTGGACTGTTAATAGCAAATAGCAGCATGACAGAAAGCAGCTTTTCTGCAAGTTCTGTTGTGAGTGATATGTGGCACTATTATAAACAGACACAAAGCCAATAGCAAAACGGAGTGTTTCCTCCAACTGAATTGCTCCCATATGACTATGTAAAGCCTCTGGCTCCTTTTTGAAAGGAATTAAAAAGCTAACTTTTGCCAATCTCCTCTCCCAGTGGAACAGCCTCCCCCCTTCCTGACTGATTTCCTGGCTTGCTTTCCACCGCTGCTCAGTAGGAGAAGCCTCTTCCTTTCCTTTTGTCTCTCCCCGGGACAATGGTGCATTCTACGCCTACTGCAGATGCCCGCCTGAGTGCTGAGAGCCTCCGACCACTCATCAATCATGGGGATGGCTGGCATCACCCAGTGCCACCACATACAGCACTGAGCGAGTGCCGAAGAATGGGAGGCACAAAGGCATGGGGATGGGCTGCATATCCTGAGCCAGACAGTGCTCTCAGCTATATTTGCATGGCTCCACCAAGGTCAGTGGGTTTCCCTGGACGTGACTATCCAGCAAGGGCTCATTTGAAAGTTTTTCCTGACAAAGCCATGTGAATCAGAAGCCTGAGAAAAATACACTCCCTCCCTTTCTCAGCTGGCACCGGCACACTGGCAGTGCTCTCAGCACAGACGTGGGGAAGCCAGTGAGATCGTCTTCCAGACGGCATGGTTTATCCCTCCTAGGGAACTGGTTAAAATCTGCCATCTGGCCAAGGAGATCTCTTCCTGGCCTAAGCAGCCGCTCTGCTTGCAGCATTTTACCGCTCAAGTCTTGCTGGTCTAGGTATGGTGGCAAACCTTTTTACTGCCGACAAGGCCAGGGAGAAGAGTTTATTCTGCTCCATTCTTTTGTCCTTCAAAAATGTGAAAACAGGAAAAGGAGGTTCCTGAGCTGAGCAGGAGAAAAGGGAAACCTTATTGTTACTGAGTGGTATCCCTGTGAGTGGAGTGTGGGTGTTGGTGCTAGGGGAACTGGAGAGAGAAAAACCTCCTATCTATTCAATAAAGAAAACATTATTGTTTCATTTAGAATAGAACAGATTAAAAAATGGGTTAATGTTCTTGGTAATAGTCCAGTTTCTTCCATTCGAGCTCATCAGCAGTCACAAGTTTAAGTCTAAAAAGAGTGATTTTAAAAAATACTTGACCTGCTGCAGATTGTTACTTCTGCAGAAGCACCTGCCATACCGTACTCCCATGAGGATCATGCCAAGAAAACAGAGGCCCTGACCCAAGGGCTGACAGCCTAAAGTGGGGCTCTGTGTCTGTACGGCTGTGCTCCATGGTTGCTGGAGAGGCTATGGAAGTACAGACAACAGAAAAAAACATGCAAGTGGTATAAGACAAAGGCAAGAATACAACAGAGACCTCTGCAGAGATACAGCAACAGAGGAAAAGACAATATTTCTAAATAGATGAAAAACTAAGGGATTCAGGCAATTGCTTAAGTGCCCACTTGAAGGCAAGGAGATTGTAAAATATACTTAAAGTTATACTCAAGTGATTTCCTGAGTAAGGATGTTTTCCACAGCCAAGCCTAACAATATCGGTATCTTACCTACAAATATAAATTTCCTGTCACATGAAATCATGTAATTTGCACTGGAACTGGACTATTCCTCAGTTCTGAAGGCAGCACTTGCTGTTACATACACTTTTCACCAGCTTTTGTAAAATCCAGACTACAGAGAACATCATATATTTGAATTAGCTCATTTCCAGTGGGAAAAATATTAAGTAGCTTATAAAAATAACAAACAGGATCCCAATCCACTTTTGATTAGCAAAAAGAGGTTTTGAATGACATAGACACAGCTATGATATTCAAATCCATCTACTATTAATAATGCAGTAATTGTACTATGTAAAAAAATCTTCAAAGATTTAAAGATTAAAACATAATAAAACAGATCACAAAAATGTTAAATTTCAGACATTTTTTTCCCCTGATGATTGGCCCAGTAAATGTCCCTGGGAGTTCTTGTGTCAGTGCTTTGCCAAAGGTAACACCCGCCTACTCCATTCCTGTATCTCTGCTCTGATTTCAATACCCTGCATAAATTGGCCCTTCGGTTTGCTTGCCACCCCTGTTCCTATTCCCCCAATGATGTCTATCTTAATGCTCTGATTAAAGAAAATCTCTTTTGTGCTTTCTCCTTTAGTTGTAGGACGGTATTTCTGAGTTGGCTGGTGAACCTACCCATAAATCATCACTCAACTATTTTCTTTGGGACCCATTTCAGCCACACTGGGGATTAGCTGCCAAAAAAAGCTGAGCCCCTGGGCTACTGGGGCTTGTTCTCATATACAATAGCAACAAGAAAAATAATTAAAACACACCAATAAATGAAATCTCCTGATTGTCTTAATCTTTCTTACACTTTTTTCGTGTTTACAAAGTGCATTTTCTTTGAGGCGGGATTTGTCCCTCTACATATCAACGTCAATTACCTGCATAGAATACAGGTGATTGCACAATGAAATTCTGTAATAAAGTTAGCCATGCATGTGTATCCTCCAGCCATTTTTCTATAAATGGGAGGTAGTAACAGAGGATCTCTGAAAGGTTCGGTTCTACCTCCTTAAGCGTTTTTGCATATTCCTTATTATGATATCTTCTTCACCATTTGGATCCTTAGCACAAGCATCTGTTTTTGCTGCTCAGCTCTATCTTTCTAATATGGCATTATCATTGCCATCTCTTTGAAAATCATTTCCAAAACATTCTTCCTCTCCTGTCTGATGTCTGACATCTGACCCTGCCAAACTACACTGGTCATTAAATCGGCAGCGAGCACACTGAAGTTGTAAACACAATGGAGAGCTAAGGCAAAGCAGAAAAAACCAATTTGCTAAAAGTCTCAAAACTTCACATGGATTTATGCAAAGCCTTGTGCAGTGGCATTTTAACCAAAACAAACAACGAAACACACACAAACCCACATTTGCCTGATGTGGATTACTTACTAGGTTTGCATTTAAAGGAGACAAGGAGGAATTTAGTGGTCCCTGGACACAGATCAGGTCCAAAAACCCGACTATTGACAAGGAGCTGGCAGGATCTCAGGTTCTGGCATTCGTCCAGTACTTTCTAGAACAACAGGCAAAAAGGATAGGCTTGAAAACAAGGTATGAAGCTATACAGCAATGAGAACACTTAGTTGTACTTTGTTCTATACAGGAGAGAAATCATTCCTCCACAACTTTTTGAAACATCTTTAAAAAACATCTGTATCACTGGATTTAAGCCACATCTCTGCTGGACTTTGAGTCATGGTCAAGCTTATGGGAACACACGCATCACAGCGATGCCCATGGCAACTTAGGATGTTACCAATTTACTGTTGTTTGTCACTTCTCCCTCTGCCCCCAGCCAGTCGGCCAGATCTCGCTGTGTGCCACAACAGCCTCAGTGGTGCTTGGGTCTCTGTGCAGAGCCCAGAGCAAGTGGGAACACGCTCAGCCCCCAGCCTCTTCACTGACGTGCCTGAGGCACTCATACATTCCTGACAGCATTTATGGGAGTGCAACGTCCAGGTGAAGCATGGTAACTGAAAAAGATGTCTTTTTAACCATTTCATCTCGATCTACTTAAGTTTACCTGATCATGCTCTGTAACATCTTCACTTGAAAGACTTCCGACTAATGACTTGGTGTGCTTAGCGACACTTAAGTACAACCCTAACTTTCAGCCAACCTCCTGCTTAAGGGGCACTTACTTCTTGCTTGCAGTTACACATATTATCAGATACTTACTTGACTTGCCACTTGAACGAATTTCAGAATTGGTTTGATCGGAGAGCACAGATGTGCCTGTCTGTCGTAAGCCTGCCTGGCTTTTTTTTTTTTTTTTAATGCTCTTCTAAGGCCATATCTACCCTAGATTTTTTGGCCCAGCAATATATCATGGTTCTTACTGTGCTGCTTCACTGGGAGTGGCAATAGAAGGACAATAAAAAAAGTCAGAAGTGTTAGACGCAAAGGGTCATGTGGACCCTCTCCAAGTTCACCAAAAGGACTGAGTACTTCTAGTGCTCACATTGGTGTTCCCACTTCATCAGTGGTTTCGGAGCTGTAGCTATAGAAAATATGAAGGCATTCCCCAAGATGAGTCTGAGTTCAGTTTTTAACACAGTCATAAGCCAAAGCACCTAAAAAAACCCAGTTTAAATGCAGCAGTGTACTCATGAAATTGTTATTCACCTTCAAAGTCCAGTTTAAAGGGCTTTCTAGACACTATTTTTGGATAGTCTGTGTTGTTGTGCCCAGGATTCTTGATGTTTAAAATCACAGCAGGCTGCAATAAGGAGAGCGTTGTCTCCGGGTCACCCCACTCTTAACTGGAGTAACTGTAAGATACCATTCTCTGATAGTTTTAGGTACTCCCATAAAATCTATGGGAATTTTTGCCTCATTTCTTATCAGAAGAGGTCTCAGTCATACCAAGAGGCCAAATCACAAATTTACCACTGTGATAGCACAAGCTGCACTCTTGTTTCCAGGCTGAGAGAGTTGGCAGTGGCTGAATCTCTCCTGTCATCCCTGGAAGCCATCCCTCCCAAGCAGAAATGATACACATTGGCAGCACATTGCAGCGGTCCTGTAACACTCTTGCCTTTTTGTTCCCGTTGGTAGAAGAGGACTTGCATCCAACACTTTTTGAGCGTTAAGTGCACTCTAAAGAGTTTAAAAGGGAAGAAAAAGCACAGCAGACTTAATTTTATCAGTCAATTCTTCTTTTACAGAGTTGCAAGTCAACTCCTCCTTAATTGGGATGGTTCTGGAACAGGCCAGTGAAATAAGAGTTATGTCTAGAGTGGAGATAGCTGTCCCCTACTAAGTCACCTTCTGTTTGCACCTGAGCTGAATCATCTCCTGTGCATCTGTTTGTATTTTCTCCTACGTAATGCAAACAGCAGTCACACTTTCTATCATGTTGCTGTGCAAAAACAGGCAACCACAAAAGCAAACAATGATACTTATAATGAGATAGTACTGGGCTGTTAATATCTCGAGACAGATCTAACTTTGCAGTGATCCTTTTAATAGGAGGTCACTCTAAAAAGTGCCTGTTATGCTTCCTCCCGGCTGCAGGGTAGCATCATGCCCGATTATGCAGACTGCAGATGCAGTTCCAAAGGGAAGGGGACGAGGGAGGAGATCACTGGACCTCTTTTCTAAGAAATCAGTTTACAGGATATGCCTCTTCTTGACAGAACCGGAACTCCCTGAGATGCAGAGCATTCGTATCTCTCACATTCGTGGCCTTGTCAAAATGCTTTCATGCCTTTGATCAGTGACAGTGCCTGAATGATGATGATAGTTTATACAACAGTTATCCCATGCTGTGTTTATTATATTCAAGGGAAAAAACTGCCCATGGAGACCTCACAAAGGCACTCACAAGCCCAAAATAACCATTGGTGTCACTTCACTGTAGTCAGTAAAATGACATCAAGGATGCATCTGGCCTACTGTTTTTGGTGGAGAGACGTACTTTCACATGGCCCACAGGTCACGTCTGGAATGTCTTTAGAAGTTGCAATACAGCATGGGCAAGCCACACTTATAAAACTGCCCTAATATTGTTTCTGGAGAGAGGATATTACTGCCAAACCACCCCATGAAACTCTTCAGCTCGCTAGTGGTAGAAACAGACATTCCCTGTTGTCGAGAAGCGATGTCAGCTGCAAGCACAAATGCTGCAAGCTTCACCAAAGCTTCTGTAGAGCATTTACAACAGCTTCACCAACAGAACATGTTCAGATCCCGCTGACTACTCATTTTTGCAATGATTTACTAAATTTGGCCTAACACTGGGCATTTTCACAATGATGAAACAAGCCTTTTGCAGCAGTGTAATTCAGACTTTCTAAACCTTGTTACAAAAACCTCTACAGCAGAAAGTAGTAATTTATGAAGTATAAATCATTTTAAGCTACACTTAAATATTGTTTGCCCAGCAAACAAACCATAGGATATTACTGATCCAAATCATATATTCACGGAAATGCAGATCTGCAGATGTGCTTAGGATCTGCTGTTTAGCTGTCACGGTGCCTTTTCAGTGACTGAAGATAGGCATGGAACAAGCCAAATGCCAACCAGAATGCCATCTTATTCAGTGGATTTGTAACCCACCTCTGTCCAACGTTTGTATCCTCTCCTGGGGACAACAAGGGCCTGTGTGATGGATTAAGACTTGTCTGCTCAGTCATTACCAGCCCTTGATTAGAAGGGAATTGATTATTTTAGGGAACTTTGAGAATGGGGTTTCCAAAGCAAGGCTCATCAAAATAGAAGGCAATCTACAAAGCTTTCACAATCCTATGGTGATATCCTGCTGACCAGACAAATCCTTTCAGTTGTAATACTTTTGATGGTAAACTGACATAGGCATGATGTCATTTCATTCAACGTTGTGAACACTTGCTCTTTTCACACAGCATAGCTCACCGCATCGAAACCATCAAAAACATTCTGTGCATTAAGAACGTTTACAATGTGCGATACCTGCAAAGAGGTGGGTGCCACACAGTTTATGGGTTCTGTCATCCTGGTTTCAGGCTCCCGAGTACTACACATGCGGTAGTCTTGCCCGTAAAATGCTGACTGAACACTTATTGTTGAATGCCGAGGACAGTGCAGACTCAAATGTTCCCCATCACAGGCATAGGCAGTATGATTTTGCAGAAGTTTGGTTAGGTAACCTAGAAAATATTCAGCTCTGTTACAACTAGCACAGGAAATGACAAGCTCGTTAGATAATAAGAAAACCACAATCAGTCTCTGGAAAGGGCATTGTAGTCAAGGTTATACATATGGCCCGCTGCCACACCACATGGTTCTGTGAATGGGTCAACCTTTACATGCCAGTAATGCTCAGGTCTGGAAAACAAGAGGTCGCGTGGCAGTGAGTCAGAGTCCTACCAGCACTCCAGCAGCGGCACTATGTCGGAGATGTCACTTCACAGACAATAAATGGTCTCAGGCTCTTGCCAGTCATGGTTGCCAACAATCCCAGGGCGTGTTTGCAGAAGTCGGAAGGGCTATTACTTGGTTTTGCGGGCTAGACTCTTGCATTCCAGCTGGCTAAGGTATTCCTTACACCTCGTCAAACTGATGCTTTGCACTTCTGGGCTCCTAGCCAGTTGTGTTTCACACAAGTGATAATAAAAGTGATTCTCTCTGTATCACTGAATCAGACGCTAGGATAACAGAGGAAAGGTGGTCCATAAGTGCTGGACACCGCAGGTGCCGACAGAAACCCGGAAGTAAGATACATAGAATTTTGTATTTGCTAGAGAGTTTGCTGGTGTTACCAGGAGAGGGAGAGGTAGGATCTGTATGCAGCTGTCCACCTGTACCATACATTTGCGTCTTCTAATAAGTACGTCCATGAGCAGCAGAGCTAATGACAGCTGTTTTTCTGAGTTGTATCACCGTGTATTGTCTCTTTGGCCAAGATTTCTGTTATCACCACAAATATTTATAAATTTAATCTCCTACTGCCCTTCTCTCTGTTCTGCAGAATACTTTAATGGAAACATGCAGGCTGCTACCTTTGACCATTACAAATTAGCCATTGTGATGGGAAACTATTATAGGTAATTTAATTCAAAGATTTTCCTCACCTATACTTATGAAGCTTTGATATCTCTACCACTCTGTCACACTTGACTGAAATCTATCTTTAAGCAGAAAAGGTTTGCAGGTGAAGGGGAAGAAGAGGCACGAGGCACAGGAGAGATAAAGGATACAAAGTACCAGCCACAAATGGAGCAATATCCTTCCTCATCCATAAACACATGGAAATTAGGCCCAAACCCACTTTTTTCCCCCATACTACAATCAAAGCAAATCTGTTTTCTAATTCTTCCACTATTAGCCAAACTTTTTGTTAATGTGCATACAATAACTATATTTGAATAGTTTCCTTATTCTTATACATGCATTAAATTCTGTATAATTCTAAAATCAGTTCCCAACTTCTAGAACACCAAGTTCATCCACATTCACGTCAAAAACCCCAAACAAAATTCTCCAAACCCAACATATTAAGTAATGAGAAAGCACTAAGAGCTTCCACTGATTTATGAGAAAAAGATTTGTAGAGGTTTTAAAACTCAGACCATGATTACATATGCATCTTTTTAATTTCAAAAATCATAATTCTCCTATCTTTGCCTCTTTTCCAAACATATAATTGGTCTAATTAAAGACAAAAGCTAGTATCTTCTCCTCAGAAGCCTTACTTACCCCATTGTGGTGACAGCGACATTATTACTGTTAAGCATAATGGAGAAAAAAACCCACACCATATTTTCTTGTTTTGGTGGCTGAACCAGAACTAGAATGACAAGGTTTTTGTATTGTTAAAACAAAAATTAGTTTCCTCAAAGAAAATATTGAAAAAGAGTTTGCTCATGCCATTTAATTGTCACACTTTTTGCCCTTTTTAAACCTTTCACCAAAGACAAGCAATTTAAAAAAAGGTTTTAAAATAGAAATTTAAGTATTCCAAGTAAATGATATGCAAATAAAATATTTCAGTCCTCTGGTATCTTTTACAGCTCCAGCTGTGCAACTGGATAGGAAAATTCAGCTCCCCTTTCAGTTACTAAGTCTGGAGAAAGGAGAAGCCGGCTCCACCATTGTCTTTGCTGTTCCTTGTCTAGAGCCCAAGAGGACAGGAGTTAGCTAGATGCATCTGCCAGTGCAGCAAAGATGTAGGTGAGTTCCTCACCTCACTGAACTCAGTCTGAGCACTGGCACTAAAATCAGGATGGAGAGAATTTCATGCCCTGTATTTGCAGTCTAGATCTCAAGGAGACCAGCCCAGCAGAAATCCCCATGGCTTCTCACAGGTTAAAAAAAACCAAAAACCAAAAACCAAAAACCAAATCCATCCCCTACATTTTCTGTGTAACTGAGATCACAAATAATTGAGCTTTCCTGCCAGAGCCACTCCTCTGTCAGCCTGCTCCTGAAAGGTGCTGAGTATTGCCAGGAAAATGGGCCAAATGCCCAATTGCACCCAAGCGACTTTGCTACGGTCCGATACTGTAAAGGGGCCTCCAGTGGCATTTACTGCCACCGAATGCCTTTGACATTGCCATCATAGCATAAAGGGCCACAGTGTAAAAGAGTATTCAGCCCAACCTGAGTTGTGGGCACTCAACACCTTGAAAGATTTAGCTCGGTATTTGTAATCATTTCAGTTCTTCAGGTTTTAAGTTACTTGGAGCCAAGAGTGCTGTATACAAAACAGCCCAGTATTCCCTAAAGAATATCAGCTATGTTGTGATTTGGATGAGTTCCCTGGCATCTTAACTGCTACTTTGATCCTGCAAATTCCTAATCCAGTATCTGAGCACCTTTCTCCAACAACTGCAACTATTCAATCCTTTAAAAAAATGCCTTTATAAAAAACTTGCTCTGATTCTGTATAAGCAATATGGTTCACTTGTAAAAATAGCGTTAGATGGACTGGTGAAAAAAAGACAACATGCTCTCTGGCTTTCCAAGTGGCATTTAAAGTGACTCTGCTGTTATTAAAATCCTTGTGTATTTGCACACAATAAAGGATAAAAATAGTAATGGAAATTGGCTGAAACCTAATGTTCTCTGATAAGAGAAGTGGTGACGTACTAGTATCTAAATTGCTTGTCTCACATGGCAGACCACATAAACCTGCATTTTTTATTACTATACACACGGACTATGTAGACACAGGTGCAGTGGTCAGCCCTTTGCGAAGAGCGATGCCAACTGGGCAGCCCACAGCCCACGCTGAGAAAGAATTCCCACTCGAAAGGTCATGATTTCCTCCTGCTCTTCCCTGAAAAACTCCAGCTTCTTTCCTCTCCTCATGCTGGCCCTCTTCACGTACCGGCGCGCTGCCTGCCCTGCGCTCAGCAAGGGACTAAACTTTCCTCAGCAGCTGGCGCCTCTCACCTCCGTCCCTGAGTGGAGCTTGCGCAGCAGGGAGCAGTTTCCAGTTGCCTTCCCTCCTTTCCTGGGTAGCATGGCCTTGTAGTCACCCTGCTAGAAAGCTTCATCTTCTTGAGACCGTGAGTATCCCTATATTGTTTACCAAATTCTGTACAGAAACACACTTCCCTTGAGGCAGCAAATTTATCCAAATCACAATGTAAGGTTAGGGGAAAAATATGTTCTTATCTCTCCAATTAATAACAGCCATGATTATCAGGAGAGAGGGCATTGTAACAGTTGAATGGGTCTGTCACTCCTTCTGAGGCATGCTTCCTCTTCTGCATTTCTCTCAACTGGCGCAATTAAATCAGGTCATCCAAAATAGACAGCAGGGTTGTGTCACCATCCAAATCAGACAGCAGGACTGTGTCACTTTCAGGCACTGGCCCAGCACATTGCTTGGGCTACAGGCACTTCAGGGCGCTATTTGTTGTTCAGAATCTCTCATTTTGTATTTGTTTAATGTCAGCTGTGAATTCTGAGAAAACTTCTTTTTTTTTAAATATCTAATATGGGAGCTAGAGGCTGTGTGCCTGGACTACAACACACCTATAAGTCCTAGTCCCCTGTGTGCTAGGAAAGTACTCGCTAGCTCCTCTCTGGCCAGCACACGAGGAGATTCCCTTCCCCTGGAAAGCAGGGCACAGGGAGGGCTGGAGCACAACCACCGCTCACCCCAGCGTGGATGGAGTGAGGTCACGGCTGTGAGTGTGCCTGTACTGGGAAACCAGAAGTCTTGTGAGTTTGTGAGAGAAAGTGGGGTTTCTTACCCTGAGCAAACAATCTTAAGCAGACCCTATAAAATCCTTAGATGACTTAATGTTTTAAACCTAATGTTGGGTTTTTTCTCTTTGTTTTCTGGGTTGTTGGGTGATGGAGGGGGAGGTGGTGTTTAGCTACGGCAGTCATTTTTTCAAGCATTATTCTGCAATGAGGAGGACTATAGATTTCCTCCTTTTTTCAAAAATAATAAATGCCACTTTTCGTTAAAACAATATGAAACTTCATTAAAAAAATGTCAACTACTGTGAGAAGTGTCTAAATTAGAAAAACTTGGCAATACTGCAGTGTCCCAATAACATCTCTATGCCTCTGTGTGAAAGCCCCACTAGGAGCTTTCCCATTTATCCAAGACACACAATCACGAGCAATGTATGGGGTGCTCTGCATACAAAATCATGAAAAAGGCGTTACAGACTGGCTCAGAAGTTAAGCCTGAATCATACAGCAATAAACAGATCCCATTGATTTGAAGGCCAGAAGGTATCATCCCACCCAACTGTCTGCATAACCCAGACTACTCACTCGTAACTTTTTACTGAGACTCAAAACACCAATGCAGAATCCAAGCGTAATCCTTTCTTCCAGAATTAGCCAAATTAGTCACAGCATCCACTGTGTTGACAAAGAACTTCAACAAAAAAACACATAGCACCAGAAAAACACACAAAACACTGAGGCTGAGCAGCTGAACAAAGCTTTAAGCCTTACTGATCACTTCTTGTTGCAAAGGAGGACTGATAAACTGTAATAACAATGACAGACAAAAATAACTGGCCTAGGAGAGTAAAGGTTGTAAATAGATATCTCTTTGTGTGAAATAGAGCTCTTAAAAGGTTATAGTTTTTATACTCAATATTTGCTTCTGGCATTATTGCTTCAAATAGCAACAGTAATGGTAGTAATGAACCTGAAGGTATGAAAATCCAGAAAGATTTTTTTTTTCTCTTAAAAACACTGAAAAACTGGGAACTTAGAAAGTTTCAGTTTAAAAAAAAATGACTACCAAAAAGTCTGAAAGCAGTCAGCCAAGAGATGTGTTACGTCTCCCGCGTATGGCACAAGACAGTACAGGGTACTCAGATTTGCTGGATTCATTCCTTATGATGGAGGAGACTAACACGAGGCCTTAAGGCCCTTTTTCTCTTGTAAGCATTAGAGTGAAAAAGAAACGTGTGCATTCTGTCCAGCCTCACTGCAGTGGCATGAACCTCACCATATGGAAGCATCAAGGAGAACAGCATTTCAAGCTGTGAGTCTAATGCCTAGCACATATTAAATGCAATCTCAACGTTGACTGATGTAATGTCTTTTTGGCAAGAGAGCAGCTTTGCAATGTAGTATTTTTAGAGCCTGAAGCTGAGTAGCACACAGCCCACGAGGATTCTCAGAATCAGGCCTTCATATACAGGTTTAGTAATATTAGTTCCTGTGCATCATTCAATCTAGCTTAATTAGCACAGCAATTTGCTAGCTCGTTTTAAAGATACACAAATCCATTTTAGATCAAAATAGATTGAAATAGCACACATATTGTTGTGGGAGTCCCAGAAGGCTAATCCATTCGGTAAATCTACATCAGCTCCCGCAGTTTTATGAAGAATTGTGCCAACAGTCATTAAAAATACACAAGCAAGATTGGCAAGTTTGAAGGAAGAGATCTCAAGCGGTGATAACAGAATTGTTGATAAACTCTACTACAAACACCATTAGAAGCATCAATCTGATATTTATTGGTATTTGGGATCCAGCTGCAGTACTTCTCCGGCAATATTTTCTCCATTGGTTTGTGAAGGAAGCATTGAAGAGAAATTAACCCCTAAGTTTCCTCCTCCATCCCCTCTGCCACACCCTCCACTGGTGTTTAGAGGCAGCGACACCACAGACCACGCTGTTCAGGGTGACTGCATAATCACTGCTTTCAGAGCCGGGCTGTGTGTGTGGATATGACAGTGCCTATTTGGCTCCATTCACAGAAGGAAGGATCTGCCTCTCGTAATTCTCTTTAGTCTCTTACCTCGGTTGTCTGCAAGTTCTTTCTGTGGTAGCTCTTTTTTAGAACTAGTATGTGTGACAGAGGGCAAAACTTATCCAGGAAAGACACTGTTTCTAAAATTCAAAACACTATGTTTCTTGCCCCATCATTTTATTCTTTTTCATCCAAGTGCCTTGTAAGCATACTGTTTTGAGTCATTCTAGCCAGACTTGGTCTTACAGTCTTTTATCAGCGAGAAATACCCTTAGGCAGAAGCATTGTTTATTCTATTCACTGTTCAGAAATGAGCGTAACAGCTTCACTCAGCAGATACACATAAAAATCCATACTTGCTTGATATATGTTTTCTTGCATAGTCACTAATTTGACTTAATTTCCCTCTGTCGCTTGTTTTTTTCAGTGTGCCTTTTTCCACTATTCCTCTCAACACTCATACTCTTTACAAGTGACTGCTGTCCTACTAACTTCATCCTTTTGCTTGTACTGCGGGAGATGGCATGAAAAGCTGGTTTGCCACGCAAGGAAAATAATTTTTCTATAATCATTGTATTTTTTATATTGCCTAAACCTTTCTAATGTGGGGATAGATGTTCACTTGGAAAAACTAGGGGTAATCTAGTTTCACTGATAAGCTAGTGACCATAAAAGAACTTTCCATTTCCAAATGTCTAGTTTGGTTTCAGAGCATCCAAAGCTGTTGCTTTTCTTAGAATCAGTCCTTGAGAGTTTTCAGTTGACCATGTCTAAAGGAGATGAAGCTTATGAGATCATGATCTCCGTCCATCTGCCATTCCCTTACTCAACAACTTTTAAGCTCAATGGCCGGTTTCAAACCTGAGGGGTACAGGGCTCAAAGAAATAAAGCTCCTACAAGTTTCATGAAAATTGAAGCCTGAGCTGTCAGGTCAAAGTAAGAACTACCACTTCCAACTCAATCTAATTGACTAATGCTAAAAGTTAACTGGCTGCTGAAGAGATAGCATACTTATACTGGAGAGCTGATCAGCCTGCTGCTAACGGAGCAATGTGTTTCCACTGGCCTTAATGACACATGAAGGATTACGCCTTCAATAAGAAAATGCTTAAGTGAAAATGCTTTCTGGATAGTATGGCAATCAAAGCAGGCATCAGTGATGAAGACATCAGTCAGGTTTTCCATGAACTGCTTTATCAACATGTGTGCTTTCCTAAGGAAATTGTCTTGTTCAATTTTTTCCCTCATAGTCATACTTCATGGATCATAACGCGGATCATAACCATCTCATTGAACCTAACTCTCACTGTCTGCTAAATCTGAGGGTCAAATTAAGCAAGAGCTTGGTTCCACCTAAGCCAGAGAAAGGACCCAGGTAACCAGCAAATAATTCAGCATAAAAACACATTCAAACTCTAGTATGTGAACAGGGTTTACTCATTGAGTAGCAGCACATGCAAGAAGCCAAGCCATGAGCTCTTTCTAGAAAAACAAAACCAAGACATCAGGAAGAAAGTATAGACCTGTAACTTTTTGGTTATGCCAAATGGGCATTGTTTCTCCAGGAACCACATAACCTCTTCATATCCGTGCCACTCAGCTCCTACTTGCAGTTACGTGTATTAAATTTTTGCAGAGGGGGAAAATCCATGAATCCTGCACTCGCAGACCAGATGCCTATTCTCTCTCTCATATTCTGCCACAGCTGTTCTCTGTTTCCTTCAGATGTACAGTTTCATAATCCCTTGTGTTGTCCTCTAGGAGCAATGCTTATTTTCATTGTATCCCAATGGCTTTCTGAGGAAAGTGGAGAGATGCCTACGCATTTCCTTTTTCTCACTCACTTTCTCTCTTTATTTCCTTCTTCCCTTCTTGTGTTAGGAAGAGGCAAACTATTACTGATCCCCAAAGATTTTGGTCTGTAGTAAACCCCATGCTACGGTCAGTTATACTTCTGTCAGCTATTCCATGAAGCCATGGGGCAAACACTTGTCCTGGGACTTAACATGGAACTATTACAGTAGAAAAGGAAGATTTTCTCCCTCCTATCCTAAGATGCTGACAAGAGGTACAACACTGTTAAGGAAGACTGTGAGGCTCTTTCCTGCCCTTGCCAAAAAATCCTTCTTTTGATTGGAGACAGAGTAGCCTCTTCTCATGCCATTAATAAGAAGTAACAACAGAAAGGCTCAGCAGGCGGCAACTTCTTCTGGAGACATAATGAGTGAATCATTACGCTCAAGAGACAGCGAAGTTATAATCTTCCCAAAGACTGCAAGTAGGAGAACCTCAGGGACTAGAAGAAAATATTTCTTTGAAAACTTGGATTTATGAACTTGAATNTACAGGTTTCATTTTGCGAACAGAACTCTGACTCAAACTCTACATTTTTTGTATTCCCATTTATATTTGACACTCAGAAAATCAGATAAACTAGAGATCAAGGAATCTGCCTATTGAATCACTAAGTCCATCCTCTGGCAGCTCACAGATCTGCAGTGTTATGATGGCTTATAGCACAGCGAGTCCAAGCCAGAAAAGCAAAAAAAACCCCCACCTTATCCTTATAGCCTGATGATTTTCTTTACAACATTTCATCGTCCCCAACTCAGTTTTAGCCTGAAGAAATGAAAAGTCCAAAACTGCAAAATGATTCTTAAAAATCAGTGCTTGTCTTCCCATCCAAGAAAAAATAAAATGAAGAAAAATAAACAGATATTTGTGGGTTGAGACCCTCATCCAAAGCCCAGTGAAATCCTTGTGAATTTTTCCAGTGACCATAGGCTTTCAATCAGGTCTTACATTATGAGTGATGTTTTAAAATTAATTCTAAATTAAGAGCCAAACATCACTGGTATTTAACTTGTTGCCAGAAGCCACACAATAGACCTTTGAAACAAAACTCTTAAAATGCATAGAAATTCAGATGAAATGACTCACCAATGCTGAACAAATAAGGCACAACCATGCCTCCTTCTGCTCTTCAGCTCCCTTTAAGACACTATTTTCTCTGTGTTTGGTAATATATAAAAATATTTCCATTTTAATTGTAGATTATGGTTGGCAGATGACAGGATTCTGATAACTGGTGACTGGTCAGACAGTGCTTTGTCTGTCTGGGGACACTTCCATCAAAATCTGAGTATTTATTTGGAACAGGTCTGTAACCCCTTTCTCTAACAAAGCTGGGACTGTCTGGAAGCTCTGTCTTACTAAGAAGGGTATCAGCAGCAGATGGCATAGGAAGGCAGCGGGGAGCTAACCGCTGCTATTTGTTTTGAATAAAAATAACATATGATGCATCAGGTGCCAGCAATCTGCACAGTGTGAGCAAAGAGAGTTCCTACCCCAAAGGTGTAAGAATCTGAAAGACAGACTCAAACTTGTTGGTCTCTGAGCAGTGGAGCTCAGGAAGTCAGGTTTCCTATAGGTTTGTGTCTCATGCCTGAATTTCCCAACATCTGTTGTTGGGGCAGGAGCATCACACGATGCTTTAACTCACTTTGGGAGAGTTTTTGGAGCAGCATCCTTTCTTCGGGATGCTAGAGGGGCCTAGCCACTTATACTCACAAAATGTATAGGAACTTAAGAGGACCAAAGCTTTTACTTCTCTAACAAGGATGATCAGTGGATTTAACAAAAAATCCACATCTAAAATGGGATTTCATAAGCTACACTTCCTCAGGAAAGCAGTGAGAACTGCAGAGACAGGCCTGAAACAAAACCTTGGATCTCAGCACCATGATCTAAACCAAAATCTCACTTCTGACACACACCTCTTTGTTCCACAGAACAAATCCCAGATCCAAACCCGCTCCACTTTGAGAAACTTTAAATCAGACTTTGAGGTTTAACTCCCGTATTACTGAAATGAAACATGTTTATGAAATGTTTTTCTTTAAACACAGCAACCAAAATTTTCATTTGACTTTTACAAGGCAGTATCAAGAAGATGCATCATTGACATCACTCCTTTTAGCACCTCTTTAAATATCCTGGTCGAAGGACAAGCTCCACTTGCCACGGTGAGTCAACAGAACCAACTCAAGAAAATTTATACAGGATTTTATCTGACCAACACAAAACCAACAAAAAAACCTCTGCATCATTGTGGTCGGTCATGATTGATCCTGCCACATTGTTACAAACAAAGCATTTGCTCAAAGCATTTGTTTGCTTTCCTTTTGCCTGGGGGAATCTGGGATGGGTGAATGCCGCAGAACTTAATGGAAACTTTTAATGCAGAAAGGCCACAGGATCACATTATATTTCTTGGGTGAACTGGTTTGCTTTTTCATGAGATCCATTTGTTTTCTATTGTTGGGTCAGAAGATCAAGTCCATGGAGTTAAAGCAATGCCTAGTTCTGTCTGAACTGTTCTGGAAAAAGAAAGAAAAGTTGACACCAGCCGACAAAGATTAAAAGGTTCTACCTAAGCAGCGGCTGCTTTTTCTGTTCACATCCAGAAAGCCATTCTTCAGCCCAGTTATGCAATCACACAGTTACTTCATTTTTGATCTTTGGTTACAGCCACGTTTCTTGAAAGCTGCCCAGAAAACCTGGCTGGGACTAAAGTAAAGAAAGGAGATTGACTGACAATGTGAGCAAAGGAGGCCAGTTCAAGCAGAAAGCCTAAGCTCAAAGTACCACGGAGAAAAGAAGAAGAGGAAGAAAGGGGTATAAAAAAAGGTGCATGGGTGTTCCTCAGTTGCCAGAGAGGAGGAATTTGTTCCCAGACGGATAAGAGGTCAGTTCACTGGGGAAAAGGTGGGAGAAGGAGCACGGCTAGGACAGAGAGCCAATGGGAGAGCCGAGCACTTTTCCCATTGACAGCAAGGAGGGCCCAGGGGATGAGACGAGGGAGCAGTGACTCCTGCTGTTGGGAAGGTACACGCTCCTGAGCAAATGCAGCCATCCCCAGCAAAACCAACCCTCCCTGACCAGCAGTGGTGGCAGACAGCTGGGCTTTCTATAGTTAAGTATAGTATACAAGTTAAGTATAAGTATAGTATATAAGTTTGCTGGTTTTGCCAGCTCCTTGTTTTGCCTGTTTTGGGAACCAGTCCTTGAACACCGAGGAGCTGTGAGGAAACGGTTGTTGTGGTGGCCTTGATTTCTTGAAAAATGTGTCCCTCTACTTCTGACAGTCTCCTGGGAGCTCAGGGTATTTAGGATTTTGGCTCCCAGAGACTGGAGAGTTAGCAAAATTTGCAGCAGTCTTCAGTCTCCTGGACTGGGACCTGATCTGAAATGTGAAAACTGTAAGTGACCACTGAGAAAAACAATGTGAAGACAGAGCTTTGTCAAGTAGGAATGAAACTGTGGACATGAATAACTATTTTGGTGAAAATGTATTTTAGATGTGTTTTGAAGAGTAGGCATGAGGGGAAGAAAAATCTCTAGCTGTAGGATCAAACCAATATGCACGAAGTTCTAAGGAAAGAACTATGGATTGAATCTCCCTCTCTTCTTCCAAACCTTCAGCTTTCAGTTTCAACTTTGGGCATAAATGCTTGGATTCCACTTTAAAAAATTAACCACATAGAGGACTGCAAACCTCAGAGCAAACCTTCACTTTCAGTAACTAATGCAATTAATAAATATGTTCTTTGTTGCCACCAAACTGCTAGAGAAGTTATTAAAAGGAGAAACTAATTTTGTTTACTGACACTGAGTCCTCCTCAGTTTGATTTAGAACTGCTGCTGTAGTCTTGTTTCAGAACATTTTTCTCCCTAGAAAATACCAATTCACATACCAATTCATAAAATTTTATTGCACAGTGAAGAAACGTCTCCAAAAAAAAAAAAAAAAAAACCAACAAAAACCACCAACAAAATTTTTTTTCATAGTTAAAAGCTGGACTGAGAAACATAGGAAAACAAGTATCTGCAGCTCTGTAGCCTATAAAAGCAAGAGTAATAACAAGACCACAATAGCAACTGACCTGCAATAACCAAATGAAGAGATTCTACTCGCAGCCAGAGCTGCCAACCTCTCTCTTATGAAAAGGGAGGGATAAATACTGTACTAGTTTCACTGCTTCTGTTCTGTGAAGTGATCCATAAAAAATGACCACAGTTTTCTAAATGGGGAAATAAATTCAAGTCAAACATAAAAAAAAAGAATAACCCTTTACTATCCACATACACTGTTCCCTGCTCCCCTTTCCAAAACATCAAACAGATCCCAAGAGGGGTCATCTTTGTGTTGTTACAAGAAAGCAGCTAGGTTTTGTGATCAACAAATGGACTCTGGGCAGGTTAGAATTGCTAGCACAATTTAATACATACATAAAGAGAACAACAAAGATTACACGTGCAGTTGTTGCAATCTGACAGCAGTCTGGGAAGTGATTATAGAGAGCTGTCAGAATGGGGGGGGAGGCGGAGAAAGGAACAGAGTTTGGGCTGCTGAGGTAGAGATCTGATGCTGGAAACACACAGAGCAGAAAAGGCAATGACCCAAGAAAGTATGGACCTGATAATCTGAGTATAAAAGCCTGAAACCTGTGAAAAGGAGGAAAAGTTTAAGCAACTGGCCTTCCAATTCTCTGTGCACTCCTAAATTCCCAGTACCAGATCAAATCACGCAGAATATGGCCAAGGTGCAGATCTCAGTTCTTTTGCTGTGACATGGGCTGCATGTGGAAACCTATAACCTGCTGCCTGGAAGCTTTATCCTCAGAAGGGCAGGGTTAGACCTGACCCTTTCCAGAAGAGTGAAAGTGCAGGTGGTGGGTAAAGCGGGGGAGCCAGCTCCCCGCTCCTCATCCCTTGGGATAATCCCCCGGGAGCTGCCTGCACCTTGCCAGCTGCAGGGCACTACCCCTTTAAACAGGGCAGATTTGTTTTCATGTAAATTCAACAGAGCTTATGAAAATCAAGTCGCTGTTCCTGCTGAGGGAGGGAGCAAATAAGGAAATTCAGCAACTCTAGAAGCTCAGCTTGAAGCTGCTGTTACAGAGCTTGTTGTAATTCTTTAACAGACTGGGGATGGCACTGCAGGGTGTCATCTTTACGTCTGACAGTTCCTGGTCCACAGCACCTACTTTTGAAGTAGCTAAAAACTTCTCTGTGTGCTCTGGATACCTTTTTTAAAAAGGCTCCAGTAACATTTTGGTCTTTTCTGTCATTCTGGATTAGATCTTCATGTTAAAAGTACAAAGAAAATGTGAGCAGAATTTGTTCAGGGCTGGAAACTTCCCAGTCTGGCAAGAATTCTGGAATCTGATTTTCTTTTCTACATCTTATTTACTGAATTGTCTGTGTGACATTTTTAATACTGATCTCTGGGGTGAGACAGAGATTCTTCCTTGGTCATTCTACCTATTCGGCAAGTTCAGTGCACAATGAATACTGAATACAGCTGTACTTCTGAAATGTACCTTGGATAACCTTATCTAAATAACTTCATTTGAAAAGTGAATGGACTTTTGTGAGAGGAACTTTCCTAGATAAACTAGAGTGATATTTTTTAACTCTGCGGCTATTTGAAAGGGAAAATTTGAACATTTATTTTATTTTCTTGTGGAGAACGACCATGTGATTCCAAAACTAACATCTACAAGCCAACAGTTAAGCCAAAAAACCACCAAAGAACGAGATAGCAAGCATCTAAAAGCCTTTTACATGTGAAAGGAATCTAATAGGAGAAACGTAGTTTATCCAAGTATATAATTCTGGTCTTTATATTTGGTGGTTGCTTGCTTAGAAACGTTCAGGCTTATGGAGATGGACACAATAATAAAATCACCAACTGTATTTTCCTATCGCTGAGAAAATAGTTTCTACAGAACCATCACCAGCATTTTGAACTGTATTAACATGAACAATATTAATATGCATAAACAACATATTTGGACTATTAATTATATACTAACTTTGTTCCGGTGCACTCGAGTGGCATTTGGAAAGTTCTGCTCTGTTCATTAAGGGTAAGGTTTGCTTTCTGCCCTAGAGGCAGTTCCTTAAGCTTGCAACTGCCAGGAATATGCTGTGCTTACTGTGAAACACAGAAAGGAGAGAAACCGCTCTTCTAAATAATTTTCTAACAAACAGCAATGAGATGTCCTGGAGCACAAGAAAAGTTACAAGAATGCAGTCTTCTCAAACAGAAAAGAAAGATTGCTTCTTCGTTCTGCTGGAAACATCTTTCCAGTTTCTACAGTCATTTCATTTTGCACTGACACAGCACCCTCGCAGCGATCACATACGTGATTTCTGAATGACAACTAGTGCCTCTGCTCACTTTGAAGCGACTCTCACCGTCCCAGCGCTACGAGGCGAAACACTCTCCCAGCAGAGAGAAGTACAGCATTTGTTCACTACCGGAGCTAAGGACGGCTCACTCAGGGCCCGACTCCAAGTCTCCAGGAGAAAGTGGGAATCTTTCCAGGGACTTCCACGCACTTTTGGTCAGGCCCTGGCCGATTCACGCAGAGCTTTCCCGCCGGGCAGCTGAGAAGAAACCAACAGTTCAAGTCCTCACGTCCCTTCCCACCTGACCCCTCTGGAAGCTCTTACCCCTCTCTTCCTTCCTCCCCTCCTTCACACGGTGCCGCAGCTACGGCACATCTGAATCATGCGCCCGTGCTCCCCTGGGTACAGGCCCGCGTCCTGGCCCCGGGACGCGACGTGCCTGCAGCTCGCCCGTCAATACGCAGCTTTCTGAGCTGTTTCGGGCGGGGTCCGCCAGCGGGCCGGGGAGCGCCGGAGGCAGGCAGCCCCGGCGGCAGGCAGCCCC
>WAAD01016656.1:102849-114011 GCA_013389945.1 Fregata magnificens
GCCCGCCGCGGACCCCGGGCGGCGGCGCCGGCGTGTCCGGTCCCTGGGGGGCGGCTGGTGGCGTGTCAGGCGCGAGGCGTTATCTCCCCCGGGTGAAACTCTCGCATTGCAGGTCTGGAGACCTTCGTCTCCGTTGCTAAGACGCTGCCATCACCTAAAATATATGATGTCGTGGAGGGATACGTAAAAATTTCCATGGAGTGTGCTGAAATATTCAAACTGTTGGACGGAGAAAGGAAGCCTGAAAGTGAAGTAAGTTGACCGTGGGTGTTATAGTTTAGTGACTGGCAGCGTGCGTCCCGACTGGGAGAGGAACCGCCGAAGAAATGCTTTGCAGCATAAATAACTCTGATAATTTAGAATGGGTGCAAAGATGTTCCTGGATTTAATGATACACACAGCCGGTAGTCCTGCCAAAATCAAGATTTTAAGGTTCTTTAAATGCTATCAAAAGACTATTTATGAAATAAGGGGGTCAACAGAAGAAGTTAAGCAAACAAAAAAAAATAGTCCAGTGAAAGTAATTGTTTTTAGATAACTAGGCATCTCCCCGATACATCAGTATTTCTAGGAAGCCACTGGTAAAGTTGGCCTCTTTTTTTCTTATCTGAGCTGGATGCAGTTTTTCCTCATCAGAATATGATGAATGAACTAAAGAATTAAAAAAACCTTTTCTCTGTGAATACTGGGGCAGCATTATTAACTTAAATTGGCTTACAACGTAAAATTGGATAGTGTTCTTTCTACCCTCCACTTGTTGGTCTTTGGCTTAGATTATAATTTTTGTCTATGTAATGATGACCTGTGTCATGTTCAATGACATGCTTTCTTCAAGATCCTTTTACTGATAGAGGGTAATACTTGTAATGAATACAGTCCCAGTGCTGTGTGGACTCTGGATTCATCTAGAAGGAGTTAATTGCAAGACTGGAGCAGCTCAGATGGTTTTCTCCAGCACGTTTCGTTGTGCGCTGACTAGCAGTTGTTTCTTAAAGTGTTGGTTCATTAGCCCTAGGCCTTGGCCTCCAGCTGGAAAAGGGCCTTCAAGATCCATCAGCCTGTGCTGAGATTTGTACTGCAGTTGGTGTTTGCATCCCCAGAAGCAGCTGTTGTGCATACGCAGATAAATCATGCATGTAGGTCTCAATTCATGTGTGAGAGGGGGACACTTTTTTACATTCAGTTTATTTGTTCAGGATTGTACAGGCCTTCAGTCAGCTTGTTGGCTTGGGCTTCCAGAGGTGGTTGTCCCTCCCTACTACTGAATTGCATGAGTTTAGCAACTGAAAAAAAAGAGGAGTCAACTGACCTCCTGTGGTTCTCTAGTCTTTCATATAGTATCTGTATAGGGGCTTCCTTGAATATTCACGCTCTCAGAACTAATCCTGTAGAAGAGGAAGCATTAATTTGGGGGGAGAATTCAGAAGTTAACTTTGACTTTATGTGTGGAAGCTTTCCTCTTGTTGTGGAGTTACTCTTTTTTTAATGGTGTTTGTTACTGTTTGCTCAGCTATTAATTTCAAGCTGTACCTGCCATTGGCAGATATTAACATATTTCTATATCTTATAGATGCTATTAATCTTTCAAGCTCTAGAAGCCATTTTACTGAGGACAGCCAGTGACCTCTCCCATTTTTCTGTTGTGGGAATGAACATAGTCAAAAAGTTGATTCATTCCTACATGAGATTGGTCTATGCTGCTTTGTATTCTGAAAATCACAGGTAAGTCTTCTCTGTACTGTTGCGGAGAAACTCTGTTGGTTGCTCTGAATTGACCCCGAGGGGCTGTCTGGGTCTTGCACATGTGTACAAGACGTTGCAAAATTCAGCTTGACTTATTGCTAATAATCCGCGTTTATTTAATGATGCTGTTCCACATTTCATAAAATAATTGCACGTGGAAGTCTTTGCAAGGTGGAAGCTCTGATATAATAGACAATCTAATGCTATATGATACTTTCCTGAGGCTGTAGTTTTCATCAGTTGTGCCTGTCCTAGTGAGAGGTAAAGTGGATGGTATCTTGAGTCCTATTATTTTAATGCTACTTGGTTTGTGAAGTGAAATGTACTGCATGGAACAGGGAGGAGCAGGCTTTCTTGTAGTTCACAGAGGCTGAGCAGTCTATCTTGTGATGGCAAAAAGAGCTGCTCTTGAGTGTTTTATTTCCCTGTATTTTTTGTAGTCAGATTTCCATATTTAGAACAGATTTTTTTTTTTCTTTCAGACTGGCTTTTCCTCTGTAACTTTTCCTGTCTCTTAAATCTAAGGCCATTTTAGGCCGATTGAAGCACTCAAGTGTTGTCTAGTCCAGTCTAAACAACAATTTCTCATGCTCTGTGGACAGGGTGAGAGAAGTTCCAAGTGCCAGAGACTTTTTAATACAAACCTGGGAGGAAGAGGAAGGGGAAGAAAAAAATAGAGACTGCAAATGACTTGTCCAACGCCAATGACTTGTCTTTCGGTCTTTGGACAGGCTAGAATTAGAAAAGCATTTTCTGCTTTCCAGTTCATGGACAGAACCACGCTTACTGCACCACTCAGTTGATCTTATTGCAACAAGCATTTTAATTGTACATAGAATCCCAAATATGGGTGGATAGGTATATTGTAAATAAATTTTGAAACTATGCAATATCTGCACTTCTTATTAGCATTTAAGGATTACAGCTTTTGGAGGAATCCTAGAACCTGCATAGAGGAGGCTGCAGATTTCTGATGGTATTCTGATGGTATATGCTCTGCTTTTTCTGTTCCCATTGAAATAAATGGCAAACTCCCATGAATTTAGGATTTCTTAATTTTTGACACTTTCTTCCTTTTATCTTACTTTATAAAGTGAATATCCAGCCTCTCATTACAGCTTAATTTTTGGGAAGAATATAAATAGGCATTCCCTTTTCCCTTCTTCCCTCTCCCCTCCTTCCCAGTTGCCATTATCACTGCCTAAAATAATGGTTTTGGTTGTTTTAACTTCTGTTTTCTCAGGCAAATTTTCCCAGTGATCAGTGAGCAAGAATCAAAACTGAGTATAGATCTTGAGATTTAGTTCATGACAAGACCATGCTGCATACCTAAACTGAAGAAAACCTCTGTCATTCAGCTAAAACACAAAAAAATGCAGTCTTACTTCGGCCTACGCTGTGTGTGTCCTTAACTTTAGCATCAGCTGTAGGTCCTATGGACCTGCTTGTGGCAGTAAAGCACATAAGCGTTTGCAGGACTGGCGGCTCTGTCCGAGAAACATGCTTGTAAAAATAGGCTGTTCACAAAGAAGATCGAAGTTCTTTGTGCATAGCGGAATAATGTGTGTTTGGCCTAAATCTGTATTGTGGTGGTCATTAAAATAGTTGGTTACATGTTCAACTAAAGCTCCCATCAACTGCAGTGAGAGCTTTGCGTGACCAGGGATACTTTCGTAATGGCTATCTCGGTTGCTCGTGTTGGGACTGACTCAGAACTGCTTCATGCCTGAAACTCCTGAAGGCTTGGGTGGATGTTGGAGGTGGAGTGGGATAATCTCTTTTACAGGAAAAAGGTCCTTCTTTAAATTTTAATCTGTTGATTTGGTTGGTTGTGTAACTGTCATCCTGGAAATAACCTGCAGGTTTTCCTCTGCCTTTCGTTTTAGGATGAGCCGAGTGTGCCTTACCCTGTTGTCAGCAATGGTGGCTCAGGGGCCGGATTCAGCGAGGGATGTGTATAGCCATTTTGATTTCAATAATAAGTTTCTGCCTGGATTATTGAAAAAAAGATGTAAGAAGGTAAATTAAGCTGCTGCGTGCCATGAAATGTTACGCCACGGCTCCATCAGTTTTCTTCTGCCGAGTATTTAAAACTAAGCTGTTGCTGAGGTCTCTTTGCCGTGTTTTCGTCTGCAAGAACTTACCTCTTCCTTCCTGTCCTGTGTCAGGCTGAAATGCTTCTTGATTGTTTCTAATTGGCAGCAGAACTGATCTATGGGGCAAAAGCTTCACATCTACTTATATAGGAAATCCCCAGCAGGTGTTTCTGGGTGTCTGTGATAGTGGGAGAACTGGCCTGCACTCTTGAAGTATCGCTTGCTTCGTTTTCCATCCCATGCTGGTCTTTCTCATCTTCTCAGGGTGCAGAACTCCTCAGGATAACCTTGTTTTTACACTGCTTTGTAGAATTTACTGCAAAATATCAAAGTGCCTTATCTGTTTCTAATAAGCTATGGTGAAATATAAATGTAGTTTCTGTGGGCTACCCTTTTAATGTCTAAAATGGAGTGAAAGTGATGGTAAACTTCTGAAAACTATTCAGTGATGTGTTTGGGAAGAGGTCAGTCTTTTTTCCAATGCATGGATTGCAGTTTGGTCCCACTGAAATAAATGGAGGTTCTGCAGTTGTAGAAATGGAGAGAGGATTTTACCCAGTACTAGTACAGTCAGAGTAATTGCATTTGAAAATATAACCAGGAGTTTTAAACAATCTCTTGGCGGAAATCCTTAAGGAGGATATGCGAGTGAGTAGAAAAAGTCACTCCTCTTTTTCCAAAAGGAACTTTATTTCTTGTTTCCTCTTTGTTTCCTAGAAATAATCAGGGTTGACCTGAACCAGTGTTTTAGAATAAGAAGATTTATATTTCATTCCAAATACAAGTGTATAATAAATCCAGTATTATTTTCAACGCTGGTAAATTGTTTCTAGTTTTTAAAGATGACTTGCAGAATAAATGTGTACATTTGCGTTGGGTTTGTGCCGTCTGTGGTGACAAATAAGACTGTAAAAAGCGGTTTCAGGGAGAAAGGTGTGTGTTTGGTTTTCTGCCTTCTACTTGATGGCTTTATATATAAACAATTTTGGGAATGTCAGATTTCATGGGTTTTGACCTTACTGCAGAAGTTGTCCTTTAGGAGTACCTCCACCCCTTAAATTTAAATGCTTGGCTGTAGTCTTTTGACCACAAGTTTATTAGATATGCAGGTAAGGTACAAGGAAAAATGGGTTGAAGATCTTACTCAGCGTTCAGTGAAATTATTATGTCACAACTGGCTATCAGAGGTGAATTTTTAATACAAAAATATCAGGCTCAAAGCTTAGAGCAAAGTCTCATTTTTTTCTCTATTTCTTCTTTCAACCCTTTCATGAGTCACTGCTGCCTTATGTTTAGCCTAATTAATATCTTCTTTCAGGCATTTTTACGTGCCACTTAATTTTGCACAGTAAGTTTCAGAAAATTATAAATCATGTTCATATCCTGTGATCCTTTTCCAGGCAAAGCTTTCATGACTTCTGCTGTGCCTGAATTTGTAGTTCCATAACATATTAGCCCATTTTTTAAGAGCTTTTTTTTCTAGCTGGTCTCAGTCACATGACCCAGGTAGCTCCATGAGCAGCTGTGATGGCTGAGGGATGTGTGTAATGCACTGCAGCTCAAAGATGGCAACGAGCAGCAGGAGTCCCCAAGACTGGCACTGCTCTGGAAGCCTGCATAGTAAGAAATTGCAGCAGCACTACTGTCATTACTGTTCTTGAGTGTTTTTTTTAATTGACCAGTGTACCAAGCGGTGCAGAAGTGAGGATGTTCAGTGATGCATGTACAGGGTCTGGCATGAAACTACTGTTAATGTTTTCTTTTTTGTTGTTGTTGTTGTTGTTGTTTATGGCCTATCTTGGGTGTTGAGAGTTGAAAAATATGTGAACTAGGACACCGTCCTTTTTGACGTTAACTTTAACAGACTGTGATCTGCTTAGTCCAAGAAGTTTTTCAAATTAATAGACTGGATGTATTGCATATAAATGTATGTGTACGGCTATGTGCAACATGTTTGTAAAAGTTGTTTAATTTAGCTGTTTATACTACTTATAATCAATTGTTGCAGTATTAATTTTGCAGTTGTGTACAATCTGTATGCTAACAGTGTCTTTTATCTTTTTTAGGGGAGAACTGATGTCCGTATGGCCTATATTCAGTTTGCTCTCTCCTTTTTAATTGCTGGTGACAATGCAATCTTGACACAGGTGCTGGAATTAAAAGGTATTTCACAATTGCTCTTTTTTTTTCTTTTTTTAAGGCAGAGTCTTTTATAGGTGATAATAAATATGAACTAATTCAAAATGTGAACCAGTTGAACAGCACTAATAAGATACAAAATATGTATTTTTAATCTTATTACCTGAAAAGCTTTAAAGTTCTTCGGTATTCTAGTGAGTGCCTCTTCTGCTTGAGAATAAAGTTTGCTATCTGCAAAAACTGCAAAAATAGGAGGCCCTTGGTGACAGAGATGTAAAAAAGGTAGATGCAGTATAACTTTGAGCCATAGATTCAATAAGCAGAAAAAAACCTTCACGGCCTCCAACCTTGCTCATAACACAGTCACAGTGGATATCATAGAATCATAGAATACCAGGTTGGAAGGGACCTCAAGGATTGTCTGGTCCAACCTTTCTTGGCAAAAGCATGGTCTAGACAAGATGGTCCAGCACCCTGTCCAGCCGAATCTTAAAAGTGTCCAATGTTGGGGAATCCACCACTTCCCTGGGAAGGTTATTCCAATGACGTTGCATTAAAAATTTTTTAAAAAGTGTTAAAGACTGTGCATACTTTAGTTTCCTTTCTATCCTCATGCAGGACGACTGTTGTGTACTCTGTTAGACCGCTTTTTATCAATGATTCAGAGGACCAGTGTAATGTCCTTTGCATCCTTTATGGAAGCATTACATGGGAGTGCAGTCCGGGAGTATGTTACACCCCTGTCTCTTAGAGAAAGGGGTCAAACTGAACTGACAAAGAGGAGGATCCAGAAAGTTATATCTTACATACACTTGGTAAATACTTGATCCCTTCTGTGCTGAAGATAATGTAAAACTGCTGTTGACTTTAGTGATTTGAAATCTACTGCTGGTGTTTCTCAAGTTGTGAATTGTGACCCTTGGTACGGTTATGAAAGAATTCAGAAGGGATCTAGTAATACTCTAAAACAAACAAACAAATAAAAAAACCCCAAAAAAACCCCCAGCCGTTTACGGGCAGCAATGCTGGCTGTGCTGAATGGCACCACTTCTATGGTGAGGGAATGAGAACAGGCCATAATTATTTACTTCTGTTGTTCACGCTACCCTGGGGGCTGCTGATTTCCTTTAATTGCTCGCAGTTGTTCAGTTCTTTCAGGACAGGGAATGGCAGCGCGCACTTAGACCCAGTCAGCCCAGCTGGCTTTCATTCCCCTGTAAGGTACCGAAGTTCTCTGTAAACCGAAGTTCTCTGACTTTGGGATGCACAGGTGAGCCAAAAGGTGATGCATCTTGTTGGAGATGTAACCTCCAAACATTTCAGAATCATTCAGTGAAACAATTGTGAGCCCTTCAATGGGAAGGATAGGCATTTACTCAAGTTTAAATACAGTGTAGCACATTGGGGTCTGAAATATATTTGAAATTGACAAATGCTGTTGCAATAGGTGTTAACAACCAAGTTGGCAGATTAGCTAGTTACCATGAGAGTGGGTTTGGCAGAATCACTTGTTCATCACGGTAGTTACAGACACATCATCCTTCTGAACTCTGATTGCAGCCTTTTGGTTCATCCTTAAATATAACAGCAAGGTAAATAATATGACATTGAAGAGAACTGGGTATGAATTCCCTGAAGCATTTTAGTATGAAAATAGCTTTCACATTTTCACTTAACATTTGAAATGTCTTCTTAGATTTCATTCCAGATATTCTTCGTTCTGAAATAAAGGAAGACAAGGTTTCTACTGTCAATCTTCTACTTTCCACACTAAGAACTAAGGTACAATATACCCTTGAAACTATGTTGTCTCTTGTTTTCTATTTTCTTTGCTGCTGGAAACACTTTTGCAGTAATTTCACATAAAATGTACAGCTCTTTAAGATGTTGGCACTGTGCTGCTGCTGCTGAAAGTTTGTCAGTGTGTCCATTACTGATAATATTTATTGGAGGTTGATATCTTGGCCATATTACTGTTTCAGGACTGGAGCTTGTTATGCTTTTCCAGTGCCCTCTTGTAAAGGAAGTCCTTGCTTGTACTTGGATGCTAATTTCAGCACACCTTTAGTGTGTGGTGTCCAACAGATTCCGATTGTTTCACGGGTTGCGATTGCATCAGTGCCAAGCCTGAAGGTCAAAAGAACTGGAGTCTTTTTGGTGCTTCCAGTGACAGTAAGATTGGTCCATCAATGAATGTGTCTCATGCCGAAATGGGGAGATCAGCTAGATTTGACTAGGTTTGTTAGCTCTGAACTAGGTAATGACATACAATCTTCATTCCAGGAGAAGAAGAGTTTTGTGTGTTTTTAGTATGGGGACTGTGACATGAAATGGGTTTCTCGGAGCTATCTGGTTGCAGTTGAAGGGCGGGTGGTACTGCTCCCCAGCCAGTCATGGCAGGGCTCCATTGAGGCCACATACTGTGGCCCTGGTTAGCTGGTCTTTGGACTTGGTTACTGTTAGGATTGCAAGGTTTCTGCTGCAGGATATTAATTTGATCAAAGGTATTTGTTGGTGGGGTAGAGGAAGAGGGAAGTCTTATCATAAAATTGTCTTCCCAAGATGAGAGAAGTTTTTGTGAAAAAGGAAGGGTATGTTCCACCTGCTGTCAGAAAGTACTGTTGGAGAGGTAAGTCTGCTCCTCCTTGAAGTTGTTTTTTCTGATTCTTTCGGAGCAGACAGAAATAACCTCATGATATGGCAGGGTTGAGATAGAAAACTTGAAAGTAGGAATTGCTCAAAGGTGTGAGAATTGGTTTAGTCTCAACTGCCTTTCCTGTGCTCTGTTGTTCCTTAGCTTCTGAGCATGGCTGTGCCTCTTTCACTGTGATGCACCAGCTTATTGCTGCTGTGGGTACAGCAACTGCGCCAGAGATTTTATTTCTATAAAAATGTTTTTTAAAATGTTTTTAGTTCCAGTGTCTATGATCTTTGAATCTCTGTTTTGAATTACTGTAGCAATGTTGCACAAGTTGTTGTATGACCAATTGAGAGAATGAAGAAAAAATAGTTTCAGATGTACAGTGTAACCATAAGAGCCTGCCTCAGACTCAGGCTTTTCACAACGGACAATTTAAAGCCAAAAATATTCTTTCATTTTTCTATTGCAATAATCTTGGAAGAAGAAGAAGAAGAAAAAAAGCTAGCATTTGAACGTAAAATAAACCTCCTTGAAACTTTGTTTTCTAAATGAAGCTTTTCCCATGTGAGAATCATACATCAGGTACTGTTATGTTATTGATGAAACCTAACACACTGTATGACTCCTTCATTTTAGCAAGGAAAATGAGAATTAAAAGAATGAGGACAGGAGAACACAGTAGGAGAACTTTTGAGAACTTCCTCCACTGTGTTCTCCCTTTCATTCAAACTTTATTTGTAGCAGGTTCTACCATCTCTACCAGCAGGTTTCCATGGTCCTAGTCTGTGGCTGTGCTACTCTAAACGCGTTCTGTGTTCTTTAGTTGAACTTGAAAGTCTATCCTGTTCAGCATGTGCAGTGTTTGCAGAAGTTGTTGTAGAGTCCTATGGCTTCAACCATATCAAGATGGGAGCAGGAGCGTGTGAAAGAAGTGTTAACAGGACAGACAGAACCTTTTGTCTGCTGTAGTGAGGAGGGTGAGCTGTGTGTGTACTAGAAGAATGAAGCGTGTTGCTAATTTGTCATTATTTTGTGATAACTTGCAATAAATAGAAGAGTTGTTTGTGTGTTTGTTTTTCTTATTGTTTTCAGGTGGTTCAAAATAAAAATATCACCAAAACCCAGAAGGTGCGCTTTTTTACTGCAGAAGTGTTGATTCACATAGCTTCACTTTACCGGTGGAATGGGATTACTGATGTCAGCCCTGGGGATTTAAAGGTCTGGTAACTTACTTCTTTGTAACTCCTACTCCTTGTCCTGCCTGTTGTGGTTCCCACCCCCNGAAAGGGATCTGCTGAGGCTACTTGAAGAGAAACCCTGACTTTCTGCCACTTCCCACCGCTTGAGGAAGAGGCTTCATTTCCCCTCCCTGATTGCCAGAACTGCAGTGCAGACCTGGGAACCAGGGAGAACTAGGGCTTTTGGGTGCGAGTACTGTATTCCATTGCCTGGACACATTTGTGTCTATATAGGAGAACATATCAGAAGCAATGTTCTTACCACATGCCTCATTCCCATCCTACGTGCTGATCTGATATGAGAGCTAAACTCCCAAGATGGTTGCCAGCCTTTTCAGCTTGCATTGTTTGAGAGGTTGGCAGGGTTTCTCTGGGCTGAGCTGTTATTAATGCTACTGGTCCATGAAATCACATTCCTGAAGTCATAGATGAGGCAAGGATCAGGGCCACAGCTGGTGGGGGTGTGTGTTAGTACTGCAGATGTTTTGTCATCATCTCCTCATAAATATGTTACATTTTTGCTTTTTTTATTTTTCTTAATCATATAATCTCTTTTTTCCCCCCTTTCACTGTGGGAGTATCTAAGGCGTGGCTGTAAGGCCACTGCAGAGCAGTAGAAAGACTTCTATGCTTCCACTGGGTTTTGGCTGCAGACTTTTCACCTTTGTGTTGATTAATGTTTGATCTTTAGAAGCCCAACAATTCTTCTTCAAAACTTCTAACCCTGAACAACTGCATTCTTATACTTCCTCTGCTGGATGTTTATGCCTATGCCATTCCAATCCTGATATATTGTAAACACCTTTTGGAGGAGATCTGTTTCTAGTAGATGTCTGCTTGAAGCTATGCAAATCTGTGATCCTATTCATAAACATGCGTTTCAGTTTTGAGTCATTTTAAATTCTTACAATTCTATGCAGTCCTTGTGATTCGCATGGTTTGTGATTTCCTAACCACAATTGTCAAGAGACTTCTCATTCGTAGGGATCTTGAGCTGTGCTGGGTGTAAAAGGTTAATGGAATCTGGGTTCACTTTTTTTTTTCCTTTTTGCTTGACATGGATATTTGGTCACTTCTTCCATTTTTGCATGGTGACTGTAATGGCATTGATGCCCCACCTCCTTTCCCTGAAGTGTTGGCGTATTCCGTGTGTTGTTAGCTATCCATCTTTCTTGCCCTGTATTAAAGTTGTTCAGTCTTCTGCCAAACTGGCCCAAAAAACATATGCATGCTTGTTTCACATGCTTTATGCTGAAGGCTTCAGTGATTTTTTTTTTTTTTTGGTCTTTCTGAACTTCCTCATAG